>OY744521.1:202659972-202947472 GCA_963556195.1 Sepiola atlantica
TATATATATATATATAAGTTAAATCTAACAAAAGATATAAGAGGCAACTAATATCTTTAATTAGTGAACATCCGGATAAAACTGAAGCTGAATATACTGGATAGAGCATTAATAGCACAATATAAAATGAAATAATAAAATAAGGTGCGAATCAAATTTTACTAGAATTCAGTGTTCAGGCAAAGTACCTTAAAGTCCTTAACTCATGAGTTTTCAAAGAAAATTCTTCTCCTCACAGGACCATTACCGCAATGACATTACTGCAGGTAATAAAATTAAACTTTGAAAATATATAAAAATATATATAAAAATACATAAAAGTATATAAAACATCAAATATATCAGCCCAAAACATACTTTTTTGTTAAAGCTGTACAGTTCATCCAAGTCATACAATTTAAAACATATTCAGGAAAAAAACCTGTGAAGCAAAGTTACAAATGTGAATATCTGCCATATTGTTAAAAAGAAAGTGATGTTCAAGCAAGATGTGTCGTTTTGGTCGTATTTCCGTGTCAAAGCATTTTCTTTTTCTTTTCAATATAAACCAAGGTATTGTGGATGATCGAGCACAGCACAGTTTCATGAAGAATACCGAGTCTATCACAGCATTTCAATGTGAGTTTCGTACATATCTAAAAGATGAGTTAGGTTAATTAATTCCTATTTCAGTCATATAAATCATTTAGAATTGACAGAACACACAGAAATGCCAGCTCTCAGTATTCAAAAGGGATTTTGGATCCTTTTTTCCCCTCCTTTCACAATCACGCCGTTGCCTGCCAATATCAACAGCAGTAGCAGTTCTCGTCTCTTCTCTCCCCGGCAACACAAGACCATTGCTCTCAGCATTAGCCATAGCAGTAGTCCTCTTTCCTTCTCTTCACGTAATTAAACATTTCTAGGTTTGCGACTATGTGCGGCCACTGCTTCCTTGCAGCAGGCACATGCTAATCATGGCCGCTCATCCCTCGGTCTCTCTGCACCGTCACCACAATACCCCAGAAAATGTGGAATGCATCAGACAAGCTTTGTTGTGCAGCCTGTATCGCTCCATTCGGAGGCATCTTACAGAATCGTTCGGTAGGGCATATTTTGCATGAAGACCTGCATTTTCATACACTCTTTCTAGAAATTGTTAATTGGATAACAGTTGAGACTATCGGACTATGCACAGCGGTATAACATTGCATGCTAGATTGGATGCATTTTGCTAATGTGTGATTAAGATAATTTTCATCTCAATGGCCTGATGTCTTGTGGGTAATCCTCAAGTCACGTGTGTATGAGCATAAGCACGTACACTGAACGATTTGATGGAAAATATGTGCGTGGAAGTCCATCAAATCAACAGTGGATTCTAACTTCCAAGAAGACCTTTAATAATGCATCAATGAAAACGGACATCATGTGCGGGATGTTTTTTGTTGTGTTTTACTTTCATCTACCCCAAACAAGGGGGCACATTGCCACTGAGACACAAGGGGCTAGTGTCAATTAGGGGCATTCTAAGTTGGGAGTTGTGCAGCGAGAGATTTGTTCACATTACATTTTAAAAGTTTGCATGTTGGTACAGTCAAAGAAACAGGAAACAGGGAGGAGATTCCAAAGGCTAGCAGTTCAAGGAAAGAAGCTATTCGATTAGAAAGCCCTCCGGCATCTGAGGACCTCTACAATGACAGGTGAGATTTTGTTGACTGACAGGTTGGTCAGAGCTATTTACATCGAAGGGGCACCAGTGCAGCAAGTTCATTGGAGTATATTCCCTTAAAATACTTGTAAAACAAACACAGAGATGCAACACTGCAATGATAGGACAAGGGCTGGAGCTTGTTAGACAGTTTGGGACCTATTAGATTAGAGGCTCTTTCTTGGACACTAAGAAGGTGGTTGGTGCACCAGTTCAGATGTGGCAACAATACTCCATGCATGGGCGAATGGTGGTTTTGTAGAGATAGAGGATACTGGCAGGTGTGAAAATTTTTCTAGCTCGGTATAGGGAGCCCACCTTCCATGCAGCAGCCTTGGCAATGTCTTTTATGTATGTTGTGGCCTTGCAAGCCGATAATGATTAAGACAAACACAGTGGTATAGTTAACAAAAATGTATTAACAAAAGTTACAGAAGTATGCGTCATGATTCTGGGGACATAACTGCCACCAATTGTGGTATTTACTTTCTTTCTCACCACAGAAAGATGTGGCACAAGTCCGGAAGGTGTGGGGAGAGTCAAGCCAGCGCAATTAAAGAAGAAGCACTCTGGCCTTTTAAAAATTGCCCCATTGGCATTCCCCGGTCGGAGCGTCACCCCAAAGAGGGGAGGCAAAATCTGAGAGGGTCAGCCTCCTAGGACTACACACGACAAATACTTCAGCCTGAAATGACCCAGTTTCTGCCAGACTGATTGTCGAGATCAGAACTTCGACTGGTATGTGACCACAATCGCAACTGGATGCCAAATGAATGGCGCCAAATGAATGGTGCCAAATGAATGGCGCCAATTGCGTTTTTTTGTGTCTGGGTAATGTTCACTTATTCCTGAAATAGATAGATCAGCTTACACCATAACAATGTATTTGTTCTAATTTATGTTACCTATGTAACTATGTTGCCAAGTAGTTTGAATGTTGTCAAATTTTATTTCAATATAAACACATGAACATCAACAAAAAAATCTTGAAATCTAAATTAATGATTTTTTAAGTTTTCATAAGTGTCTGTCCCTTTTGCCTAACCTTGTATAACACAATATGTATGGTCTTTTCTTAAAAGTCTTCTTTTTTTTAGATATTAAATTAAAATATAATTTGTTTTGAAAAAAAATCGACCATATAATTATCATCATCATCATTTGTGATCACTCTTGGGGTAGGAGCCCATCTCTGGTTTCCTTCCACCTTATTGGTATCTGTCATTCAGGGGTTATCCATAGTCGCCACATCAGGCACTGCAGGTTGGTGACGCTATTTGCCAATAGCTAGGTGTAGAGCTCATTCGCTATTTGACATAAAGTGCCAGATATTCCCAAATTATCACCCATGTGGTACTGGCCAGGCTCAATGTCGCTTAACTTGGGTGATCTAATGGGAAACGATGTGTCAACGTGATTATGCCATAATATATGACCATATCATATTATATTATATGAACAGAAGTGATTATTTCATTGAACATTTCATTGTAGGTTACATTAAAATTTAAGATAAATCTGTAGCAGTCATAAATAATGACTTTTTTTTTCTCAGCGAACTGTCTCTGTCAGGCAATTTGATCATACACTGACCAATCAACTTTCAGGGCGCATTTCTTTCATCTGTCTGCATTTCTTTTATCTGTCTGCATTTCTTTCATCTGTCTGCTGAAGAACTACTTTAGACTCTTTTAGGAATTGCAGCAGTTATCAGAGAGTTTCCTGAAAGCAACCAAGAAGGACGCCCCCTTTCTCTCTCCTGCCTTGATCCACTGGAGTCCCAAGCATCGACTATCTTCATTCGAAGATAAGCTGCTCGTATACTTTCGGCAGCCAAATAACTTTCTTATTTTCCTTCCCTCACTCAGACACTGTCCAACCTTCTTCAACCTATACCAAACGGTGTAGGTAACTTTCATAAATACCATTTCGTTGTTGTTCCTAAAAAAGGTTTTGTTTTTCCTTTTGTGTGACGTTATAGGAGTTAGTCGAAGCATTCAGTACCTATAAATTTCTATGCAAAAAATGGAACATTTTATACAAGTTCATATAAAAATTTGAGATAATTACCATGAATAGAATCGATTATTATAATGATCTCGTGTCAAAGAGTGTATCAAGGAGGCGAATGAGACAAAAGATCTTGGCCTTCTGATCGACTTGTCCTTCAAGCCATCTAAACATTGCATTCAGGCTACAAACAAAGCAAGAAGCACGCTATTTCTCATTCGACGTTCTTTCTGCAAACTCTCTCCTGAAATATTTCTCCAACTTTATGTCTTCCTCGTCAGAGGAAAATAAGAGTATGGTGTCCAGGCCTCTGCTCTATATCTAATATGTGGCATCCAGCATCTGGAGAGAGTTCAAAGACTGGCTACTCGAATGGTGTAGGGTCTATGGGATCTGCTGTATGAAAGCCGACTCAAGAAACTTAACCTTTTCTCCCTTGAGCGCTGACGATTATAGGGTGATCTCATTTTGGCCTACAATCTCCTCAATGGTCATTACGATATACCTCAGGCCCTATTATTCACATTTGCACCAGAAAGAGGTCTACGTAGACACCACAAGAAACTATTTCACCACTGATTTCGATTGAATCGGGGAGGGGCATCTTCTCAATCAGGATCCCTGGACCTTGGAATAGACTCTCAATAGATGTAATAAATGCACTAATAATGTAGCAATTCAAGGTGAATTCGGACAAGTGCTGGGCTACTGTATCCTCTTCTGTGTAAATTTCTACCACTCGTTCCTTACATGGCAACTGAAACATTTTTATTTTTTGCCAAATTAATTGAATTGAATTGAATCAATTTGATTTTAATAAGAATGGATCTTTCCATCAAAAATCTTTCAAGAATAATAACTTTGTGTATGATTGCATCAAAGGTATGATAATTTTATTTTAGCTCATGAAATTTGTAATATTAATTCTTTTTTAATCAATAAGGATGAATTTAGCTAATATTAATTTACAACCGTAACTTGAAACGAAGCAATTATTGATGTCGTAGCAGCGTGAACTGTAGCTTGGATAAGGTGTAGACGATTGTTACGTCTATGAAATGCGTAAGAGAGCAACACTGACAATTAAATTGTTATTGTTGCGACCTTGAAGGGCCGATAATAAATAAAACAACACGGTGGTATATTTATAAGAGTGTGTATTTACAGAAGTACAGAAGAGTATGTTACAGAAAGACTGCTCATCCTTCATTGTAGGCTTCGAGACTGCGTCATAATCTTCTCTATACATAGTGTCTGCAAGAATCCATATATTCATGAAATAGGGTAATTCACGATCAAACCATAACAGTTATAACTGTTGCAAAAATGGATGAAAATAGATAAAAACAATGGATGAAAACAGTTAAATAAAAGAAATAAAACATGTTAAACGAACATAATATATTTATATATGAGCAAATTTACAAATTATTGAAAGTAATTTTTTGTGAGTAAATTGTTTGTTGGAAAAGTTGAGTTCTCATATCGTAGAAAGTTGGTAGAAGATATCAACGAGAATTATAAGTGTGTGTACATATGTTTGTTTCCTGTCAGTGTGTATATGCGTGTGACAGTGTGAGAGAATTAGACATTGTGTGTGTTGCTTATTGTTAATGTGTATATGCGTGTGACAAAGTGTGTGAGTCACTTTAGTAGACATGGTATGTCAGCTTCTTTTGTTTCATTTTATTTCAGTCGAAGTTCTCAGAAATCTAGGAGCCCTTCCTGGGGCTAACACTTGATATCTATATGAGATACATAGATATTCCATTAAAGTTATCCTTTACCTGTCAAACGTTGAGCTAGTAAGGAAGTTAAGAACATTAATGTACCTCTCCCCTTTTGGTCTCTTAGTCTTACCGGATTCCAGGACAAGAATTCATCTGGTCTGGTGGAGTATCCAGCTAAGTGTTGTTACTTGAGGTAACATGACTTGGAGAAGATGCACCATTCCTCACATGAGCCAGTGTATAGCCGTGTTGAGGAGATCTTATTTGGGCTTCAAATGCTATGTTATTTTGAATATTTGGTCAGGGTTTACTTGTAAGGTGAAGTATCCTCATGTCAGGTGATACTGACAAACCCTTGTACAGAGAGACCGAAGATACTCGAAGATGGTGTCCAGTAGGTAATTCAAACTGACTTTTGTCAGTGTGTATATGCGTATGAGAGTGTGTTAATGAGTTGAGAATATTTGCTCTCCCTAGCCCTTAAGAGTAGGGAAGCTGAACGTAATAGCTGTTAGTAGCCTGTCCTATTATGGGCCCAACTATATGAATGCTGTAAATTCGGATTCTTAAATGCTTAGTCATCGGCCTCCAAAAAAGTGATTGGATGGGGGGGGGGGGGCAAAAAGTGAGTTTGATGTGTGAACGTAAGTGAATGTAAGTGAACTCAGGGTCAGATAAATGCTATTGTTGTTTTTTGTGTATATGTCTCTGGGAGCCGGTGTTTGTACAAAAGTATAATTTTTTTTTCTAAAGTGCCTTTTTTAATGTTTTTTTTATGTTTCCACACACGCTGTTGATTAATTAATAGGATTGGGGTACATGTCAATCCTATAATGTAAACTGCTTAGTAATTCAGCAATAAAATGGTTGAATTAAGATCTTTTATACTAATAAAATCAAGAAACTACAGTTGGATTTCAACCAAACTTGGCATGAACAAAGTAGTGTCATAGGCTATGTAAAGTTAACTTAGATAATCTCTAAAAGTCATGAAAAGTCAGAAATAAGGTCAAAGAAGCAATTTCTTATGGAAATATGGCTCGCATCGAAAAATAAAAAAGAGTAAAAATAAAAATGGGAGATATATATGATCAGAATCAACTTCGGTTTTCATGATAATAATGTATAGTTAGCATTGTGGCTAAACACTATAATCCAGCAATGATGACATTTCAAAAGTGTGTGCCGGCACACACATACACACATACACACATACACACATACACACACATATATATATACATCATGGTGCAGATGGTGGCAATGGGGTAGTGTCAGAGCTATGCTGTGTGGAAATCCGGTTCCTGGCAGGGCCATCCATGGCGAACAGGTTTGGGACCAAGCGGTATAGGGATTGCCTAACATGGCTCAAGTGAAAATCCAAGAGAAATCGGCATCAGGATCTGTCCTCTTCTGGTCGTCTCTGTTTCTGCGTGTGGCAAGCAAAAACATGTCAGGTACAATCAATGGAGTGACAATGCTACTTCTGGCCATTCCTTTGTGTGTTCTGTGCCAAACCTTCCTCAATTTCACATGCAACCGCCGAGCCTTGCTGCTATCAGTGTTAAGGGTAAAAATTTGCAATCCTACAAGTTACTGAATAGTTGAGACCAACGAGGAGAACTTCATGCAGAGCAGACGATCTTTGTGAGCTCTATGCAGAAATCTGACTCGTTTCATGAACAAACACACAAAAAATATACACATAGCAAACATTTGAAGTCAGACATTTTAAAATAAGTTTATAATATGACCTTGAAGAATTTTTCAAATAAAGAAAATTATGAAATATGTGATAACAAAAAATTGCTTCAAACTTTCAAATTTAAAGTTATTACTATGGGGCAACACTGGTTTTATTTGCAAAGTTTAGAATATTAAAACTGTCCAAATGTTGGAATCTGAGTGCATTTGGAAACATAAATTTCAGTCTTTTTCAAGATACAGGACGAATCTGTGTTAGATCGTTTTTAAATGCCGTTTTAAACACTTATCAAACTAAATGTCTGTTTACTTGTCGCTTTATAATTTGTTCTACAGATAAAGATGTATAAAAGCAACCTTGAAAATGCTTCATTTACTGTGAAAATGAATAAATATTTAGATGGAAGCAATCAGCCTATCAATCTTAGACAATTATTATTTTCTTCAGATCTTTAAATACATTAAATCTTAAAATAGATAGAAAAATGGCTGCCTAACTACATAGACTGTATATACACTACAAATCAAAAGTGTTTGGCCACACTCAAAATAATTTATTTCTCATCTTAAAAGTGTTATTCTTACTGAAACAAGTTAAACACCACGATTTATTTACTTATTATACTATATACAAGTCTTACTGGGCTTCATTAAATACAAATTAAACTAAAAATTTAAACACAAAAACTACTTAAACTTTTGATTCATCAAAATAACCCAGGTACATGGAAGATAGTTCTGCCCAGCTTTTCTGCAAAAGTTGCCAGAGGTGAGATGCACTTGTAGGTTGTTTAGACGACCGACATCAGTCATAGCCACAATATCGGACACAGACTTTCTGTAACATACTGTAGATACTATGAATATAGGAGCCTACTATGAAGTCTCGAGCAGTCTGCTGCTGCTGCTGCTGCTGCTGCTGCTGCTGCTGCTGCTGATGATGATGATGATGATGATGATGATGATGATGACTTTTCGGTTAAATTGATCACACACCAGTTCAATGGGTGTTAAGTCCGCTGATTGTGCCGGCCAAGAAATCAATTTAAGGACATGCTGTTCCTTTCTGCTTTTAATGTACCTCTGGCAGGGTTTACTAGTATGCTTAGGGGCATTATCTTGCATGAGTACAAATCTTTGATCCACAAGACACGTTTCAGATGAGATCACGTAATACTTCAGTAAATCCCCGACTTTTCAATTGGCAAAACCCCTTCATATCATAACCGAGCTTTCTCTATGCTTTTGGGCTGGATCGGATGTTGCAGCTCTTTCACCAACTCTACGTTTCACATTGACCCAAAGATTTCTAACTTTGATTCGTCAGTTCAAAGGACTTTATTCCACTGCTCTATTGTTTAATCTTTGAGCATCTTGGTCTACTAGAACCTTTTGAACTTGTTTTAGTTTTTCAACAGTGGTTTCTTTGTTCAAGGGTAAATTTATGTGTTTTAAGGCATTTTTCTTTAGAAAAACTTTTGATCCAGAAGAAAGTTACAAAATTCAGTCGACTTTACTCTCATTGAACTGGTGTGAAATGAACTTGACCGAAAAGTCAGAGCTAAAATGCAGTTCACTTCTGGCAACTATCTTTAGTTTGCCTCCAGTCTTTGGTGGAAAGAATGCTGGGAATCCATGAAACAGCAATTGCAGCCAGAGGGTGTCATTTTGATAAATAAAAAGTTTAAGAAGTTTTTTGTTTGATTTATTATAATAAAAAGTTTAAGAAGTTTTTTGTTTGATTTATTAATAAAACCATTGTTGTGCTTAGCTTGTTTCATAACTCCCATTTAACTGGTGTGGAATGAACTTGACCGAAAAGTCAGAGATAAACTACCCATAAATGCGGTTCACTTCTGGTATCTCTTCAAACCAAATCAAATCAAATTTATTAACAAAAAAATAGCAAAGTGCAACAAGCCATGTAAAAGGACAGTTAGAATATGCGTACGTCTATATACCGTCTGAATTTTTGTTCAGGGCGACTTTATACCGGGATATGATAAGCATTGTCATTACCTCTTCTGGTAGGCTGTTCCATAGAGCAGAAACACAGACAGACAGACAATGCTGCCTTTCTTCTAATGAGATGAAAGCGCCTATGGTACATCTTTTGCTGGGTCCTATGGAGACCATTACTTAGTGCTAGGGTGAAAAACTCCTCGAAAATTATATTTAAATTCCTGTTGATGATGTTTTATGCTAGAATCGCATCTCATTGCATCCTCCACTGCTCTTGCAGGAAAGCTGGGTAGAACTATCTTCAATCTATCTTCAGTCTTTGGTGGAAAGAATGATGAGAATCCTGAAAGCAAAGACGATGATTTTGATTAATGAAAAGTTTTAAAAGTCTTTCGTATTTTTTTTATTTAATTTGTATTTAATGTATTTAGTATAATAAACAAAACCATTTCCGTGCTAAGCTAGTTTCATTAAAAATAACTCATTTATGATCAAAAATAATTTTTTAGGGTTGCCAAATACTTTTGACTAGTATATATCATCATCATCATCATCATCATCATCATATTCGGTTTAATGTCCATTTTACATGTTGGCATGCATTGGACAACTTTAGGAAATTGACTTCCAAACTAACCTATCTCTGGCCAGGTCTTTATTTATCCCTTTTTCTCTCAGGTCCATTTTTATCATTCTCCCATATTTTCCTTGGCCTACAACTGCGAACTGAATCTGCTACCTCAACTGTTTTACATCTGCTAAGAACTCTCATCAGATGTAAGTCTGTCTTTAAGACTCATATTAAACATCCATCATATAATGCTCATATTATTTCTCTCCATGCAGCGCATATCCTCAACCCTCACTGCCCAGGTTTCACTTCTATGAATCATTACATTGTGTACACATGCCTGATTAATTTTTCTCTTGGTTGACAGTGGTAAGTTCAAGGAAAACATGGGAGGAAGTGATAAAAATGGACCTAAGTCAATTGTTAAAAGCCATTCAACGCATACCAGCATATGAAACTGACATTAAACTGTTGCTGCTGCTGCCGCCGATGATGATGATGATGATGATGATGATGATGATGATGATGATGATGATGATGATGATGATGATGATGATGATGATGATGATGATGATGCCTTTTCTAGCCTCCAGATGAGGGGAAACAAGGAAGCAAATAGCAAGTAAGACAACTGTGACAGGACCAATAGGACCGACAGAGATCTGCACTTTAGGGCGCACTAGTATGCATCTTGGTGATGGTTAGGCCCTATGTAGAATTGGGATAGAGAATTGAGACTAGTATATATTCACACGGAATCAGCTATTCAAAACAAGCTGGGAGGATGGTGCCGAAAAGTCTGGAAGGATTCCTTAAATTGTCTGTAGCAATTAAGTCTGTACGTCGATGAGTTTGACCAGCTGAACAATTTTGGTCACGGGTCTTTTAGTAACTGATGAATATCAGCTCGTGGGGGGGTCGCGCGCGAACGCCCCCCCCCCCATACAGAGAGAGAAAGAGAATAATTACCTTTTGAGAGAGAAATTCAATACAACCCCAACCCACTCCCAAGAAAGGGAGAAGGTGTGACAATATGCCTTTTTGGGGAGAGAAGGGAACTTTGGTTTTAGAGCGAAAAGACAGTTACACAGTCAGTTAGATTTGGGTTCGCGGCTTGGACGATCGTGTTGGCCGGAGCTCAGACTCGAGCGGCCACCAAGGAGGGAGTTGCGCGAAAGGCTTCTCGTTTGGATGACGTTACCCATAGTGCTCCCCCCTCCCCCATCGTCCTCAGTGGACAAGTTATGTCTCAATTAAGGCTTTGCAGTCGTAAAAGTGATTCACACACACACACACACAGACGAGATAGTTAGTAAACATTATCGAAAAGCAGACTTTGATTCAACGTTTAAAAACAGTTGTTATCTTGTTAATAATTATTTGATACAAAAAGATACCGATGTTGTTGAATTATTCTATTGTCGATTTGTTCTGCTTAAGTAACTTTGCCTTCACAGGACCAACGAAGCTATCATCATTCATCACGACCTAGAGGAGATTCGACACATCTCTTGCCACTATTGACGATCACTGGCCAAGGAGGGTGATCACAGTCTAGAAAGATTTCTGCGCAGAGAACCAGACGTGGGAGCACAGAGATAGAGACACGAGTGAACCACCTATGTTACAAGTGGTTCAGTGACATCGGAGCAGAGTGAGGTATCTGTTTTACTCGGCACCGCGACCGGGATATCAAACACCTGTGCGCGAATGGCCGACTACGATACCCACGGGGCGAAGAGTGTGGGGTCCTTCGTTATACAACCACCTCACACTTATTATACCACCTGAAATAAACTCAGAAAAAGTCGTTCACTCTATAATAAAAAAAAGTAAATGGTGGATGCTTTTGTTTTCTTGGGGTAATCAAAATGATAACAATAATTTATATATGCAAAATTAAATTACTGACGTAATTCTCTGATTTTATGTGAATATTTTACTAATATATTTAGTAAGTGTTGTGGACCCATTTAGGTGTACCAACAATGAAATAAAAGAACAACAGGTTTAGAGATAATAATAATGAATTGTATTGAACAGAGAAATTATACACAAGTCAGTGTTGGCAGTGCTAGTGCCTAAATGTGCCTGCCAATGTTCTCCCGACAAAAGCCGGTATTTATGGTAGCCGGTTGCTACCATTTAGTTATTATTAAAGGGTAGGTAGGTTCACCCACAACACCCCTCCTTCCGAAACTCATTCCCCCGGAATCTCAAGGTATATCTTTTTCCTAGGAAACATCTCGAAACTCCCGGTTAATTTACGTTTTCTTGATGAACGTCTCTGTTCTGGAAGCGTTTTTAGTGTTGGCAGCTCAAATGCGTCGTATAGATCTTCCATGAAGGTCTCACTCTGATCCGATGGGCCTTCCCCTGGGTCGTCTGACATGCGACGACGCATTTGGTTAATGTGTTTTTTACAGGTGCCTCTAGGACCCTCTACAATGTACACCATCCGCCCCAATCTTTTTTGTACCTTTCCCACTTCCCACACGGTTTTGTTTCCATGGTGTTCTTGGAAGAACACCTTCTCTCCATCTTTGTAACTCTTCTTTGGTGCCGTAATGTTGGTCGGTTTCACCTATTTTGGTAAAAGTTTGTCGAATACCGACTTTATTTTTCTTCCAAACATTACTTGGTGGTACTTGGGTTGGTGTGTTCTCGTTGGGTGTAATTCTATACACTTGAAGGAACTGCTGGAGTGCCTTTTCTCTCGGCGTGCCCGTCGATTTTTTTAACGCTCTCTTCAAGGTATCAACAAATTTTTCTGCCTGTCCGTTTGACCTCGGATGGTAAGTCGGAGTGGTGATATGTTTAATTTGAAAGTCTTCACAAAATTCTTTGAACTCTCGTGAAGTAAATTGTGTACCGTTGTCCAATACAACAATGTCCACCACTCCGAATCGGGCAAACAGTTCATGCAACGCACATATCGTGACATCCGTTGTTGGGTTTTTACATCTAACAACTTCTGGCCATTTTGAGCAGCTGTCGACTATAATTAAATAGTAGAAGCCTTCCAATGGCCCCGCAAAATCTATGTGAATCCGGGACCATGGTTGCTCTGCCTTTGGCCATGGACAGTACTGAATAGGTGGTGCTTTCACTGCCAATGCGCAGCCCGCACAGGCCTTCACCTTCTTCTCTATGTCCTTGTCCATGTTTTTTCAATACACATAAGATCTCATTAGGCTCTTCATGCGTGTCGCTCCGGGATGCCCTTTATGGAAATCCTTCAGGATTTTTTTTTTTTAGCGTAGCTGGAATTATTACTTGCTCCCGGTATAATAATGTGTCGCAACAGACTGAAAAGCTTCTGCCGTTTGCTCATCGTCTGTTTGTAATTTATTTTTAATTTCGATAATAAAATTATCTTCTCTTGCCTCTTTTTGTATATCGTCAAGTGTGACTGGCAGCTCTTTTATTGTGTTACACAGTACTTTACTATAGTCATATTCAGACCGAAGGGATGCTATAACTGTATCCTCGAGTGGTTCTGTGTACTTTGGGATTAGCCGCGATAAACCATCTGCGTGTCCTAGTCTTTTTGACGGTAAAAATTCCATCTCAAAGTCATAATTGAACAGAATTATACCCCATCTCTGTAGGCGGTTTGCTGTGTAGGTTGGCAAGCCTTTTTTGATGCAAAGATGGTGATAAGTGGCTTATGATCTGTTTGTAGGATAAAATGACAGCCGTGTAGATACCTGTGAAATTTGGTCATTGCGAACACAATACCCAACGCTTCTTTTTCAATCTGAGAGTAATTTTTCTATGCAGGAAGTAAAGTTCTTGAAGCGTGCGCGATGAGTTTCATCGAGCCATCCGGTATTTTATGCAAAATGCACGCCCCAATGCCGTAGGAGCTGGCGTCACTTGCAACAATAGTTTTTAGCTCTGGATTAAAATGAGTAAGAAATAATTCTGAAGTTAACTTCGTTTTTAAGTTGTCGAATGCAGATTGACAGTCGGCGGACCATTCCCATTTACTATCTTTCTTAAGTAACTCATTTAAGGGGGCTTGCAGTTTGTGCATACTGGGAATGAATTTTTCGTAATAGTTTGCGAGACCCAGGAAGCTTTGTAGTTGGGTAACGTTGTTCGGTTCGGGCATATTCTTGATGGCTATAGATCTTTCTGGGTCGGGACATCTTCCACTCTTATCAATGACATGTCCCAAGTATTTGATCTCTTCTAGAAAGAATTCACACTTTGACTCCTTGAGTGTAAAACCAAAATCGCTTATCCTTTCGAATACTTTGTTTACGTGCTCACGGTGCTCCCCGACGTTCGTACTTTTCATTAAGATATCGTCAAGGTAGCCGATCGAAAAATCGAGCCCGCTCAACATCGTGTCGATTACCTGCTGAAAAATCGACGGGGCCACTTTAATTCCAAAAGGGAGACGATTGAACTTTAGTAGTCCCCTGTGTGTCGAAATACAGAGAAGCTTAGAGCTATCTTCCTCTACAGGTATTTGCAGATAGGCTTCACTCAAGTCAATTTTTGAGAACAGTTTTCCACCGTTTAATTTTGTGAAAACCTCTTCTGGAGTCGGCAGAGGGTAGTGATAATCTTTCAGCGCATCGTTCAAACCGGTTGAGAAATCGGCACACACTCTGATCTCTCCAGATTTTTTCTTCACTTAGACGGTTTGGGGCCACCCGTTCTGAGTAGTCAACTGGTGTTAAAATATCTTTCTCCACCAACCGGTCTATTTCTGCATTAATTTTTTCAAGAGAGGCAAATGGTACACTTCGTTTTCTCTTAAAAACGGGATTCTTATTTTCAATTAGTTCAAAACTCGCCTTCATTTTAGTACAGCGTCCTAATTCATTAGAAAACACCTTGGGGAATGACTCTTTCAAATCCTTCTTCAATTTTTCTGCTTCAGCAGAAAAGTTCTCTATTCGTTGACAATAGGCGCTTATCGGCGAATCTCAGAGCTGGAAGTGCTGAATCCAATCTGAACCGAACAAATTTCCTGTATCTTTCATTACGAACATGCGTAATTTTAATGTCTTATTTTTTAGTGTCACTTTTGAAATGACTTCCCCTTCAAAGTTTATTTTCTCTCCGATTACCGATCGAGCCACTTTATCTGTGCGTAGCATAGTCGGTCTGCCGATCTTTTTTCAGGTATTAATATTAATAATTGATAGGTCAGACCCTGAATCAAGCTGTAGTTTAACATGTTGATTGTTCATTTTTACCGTAACATACTTTCGTATGTTTAGGTTGCCACCATTAATTCTGGTTGTTTTTATGTAACTTTTTTTTCTAGTGTTACTTCTGCAATGTGAGGCTTTGTGTCCCATTTTATGGCATTTGTCACAATTTTTTCGTTTAAAAGGACACTTCTGGTACCAATGTAGGTCCCCGTAACCCCAACAAGGGTGATTTGGCAATTTTTCATCCGACCTTTGAGGCAAATCCTTCCTGATTTTTTCCTTCGAAGAGTATGATTTTTTTGAAAAACGACGAACATTTTTAATATTAGAATTTGCTGCTTCCTCTATTTCTTTAGCTTCCTTTTTTCTCGGAAATATGTCGTTGACAGCTTTCGGTCAGTTGTTGCAATGTTAAATTTGGCTCGGTTTCAAGTTTGCTTATTGTACGTCTTCTTAACTCTGCATCGTTTTGCGAGACGAGCCCTTGAACAAATATTAATACTTTGAAATTGTCCGCTGTCAAGGATGATAACTTAAAGTCGTCACAATGTTTATTGACGATCGAAGCAAACGTTGAGTAATCCTGGCTTTCTTTTCGCGTTAGGTTCATACATTTCCACCTTTTGTGGAATAAACTTGTTTGGGGGCAATATAGTTCCATTAACATTTTAATGGTTTCATTGAAAGATAGTTCGCCCGTTTTCTTCGGCAGAATATAATCGACAAATTTTGTATACTCTGCCGTACCTAGTCTACGAAGAACTAAACGAACCTTTTTCTTTTCCGACCATGTGCTACAATCAATGTCGAAAAAATCCTGATATCAACGGTACCATGATTCGAAGTTTAGGTCCTCTTCAGGCACATAGTTGAAGGTTTCTATAGCTGACTATATTGCATTTTGGTTGAACAAGTCGCTGTCGTCATTCGTCGTATTTATCATTGCTTGTGCAAGCTGTTCAAATTTTCTCTCTGATTGAGTCTGTTGCTCTAATTGTAAATTTTTTATCCCAATCAATTGTTCGTCTAAAGATTTTCTATCTTCTCGCTTTTGTGCTAAATTCTTTTCCTCAAAATACTTCAACAAACTTATTTGCTGCGACTGAAATTCCTTCTGTAGAGACCGAAGTTTTTCATCGTGTGCCTTCTGTTGAGCAAGATGTTTTTCATCGTTTGCCTTCTGTTGTTCTGATTCAAATTTAATCATCTCCAATATCTGTTTCGAGAAATCTTCCATGATTAAAGAAATACTTTCTTGAAAAAGAATTAGTCATAAATAGTCCTTCACTATTTTTTTATTTTCAAATGCTTACTGTTTAATAACAAACTCAACCCCTTCTCATCACTGTGTCATTCGGGTCTCGAATTCGACCGGCACTTGCTAATCTTTTTTTTCTTCTTTCAAAGTTCTTTGAGAAAAAAAAACGATTTTATTAATCCCGCTTATTGGGTAATTAATTTAACAAATTATTTGTATTTTTGTTCGCATCTGGAACTTTTTTTTTCTCTCCAATAAGTCCGTTTGCCTTTCAGTGTAGGCTGAAAATGCAAAATAGCAAGTAATGGCTATATAAAAAATTGACTAGTTATTCAAGAAAGTAACTTGGTTTTACTTGTCAGATTTTTTTTTTCCGACTATACGATTTTACAGTGACAAGTCTGTTTGCAAAATACGTTTGACTATATCAGACACGAAAAAAGGTTTTTGTAGTTTTCAAACCTTTCAGTTTTATAAGCACATGGTATTCCAATTTCATTTGTTGCACGAGGTAAAATCCCGTATTGAAATACGAAGAACACAAATAGTAAAATCTGTCTTACTTTTTTTTCTTCCGTCCAGTAATTGTTTAAACTAGTTATTTCTTGTAAGGCAGACTCGTCCCAAAATTGAATGTATTCGAGGTTTCCAATATCTTCCCGAAAATTGTAAAGCACAGGGTTTTTGGGGTTTTTTCTTCAAACGGGTAGAATTTTTATTTTTTTTCGAAGGTTGACCGTGTTGTAGACACTGTTTTATCACTCACAGGTTGCAAGGTCCAAGGTGTTTCCAACGAAGTCCTTTACGAATCACTTGCCGCCAGTTGTTGTGGACCCGTTTAGGGGTATTAACAATGAAATAAAAGAACAACAGGTTTAGAGATAATAATAATGAATTGTATTGAACAGAGAAATTATACACAAGTCAGTGTTGGCAGTGCTAGTGCCTAAATGTGCCTGCCAATGTTCTCCCGACAAAAGCCGGTATTTATGGTAGCCGGTTGCTACCATTTAGTTATTATTAAAGAGTAGGTAGGTTCACCCACAACAGTAAGTGTGAACACTGGTAGAAGCATAATTTCTTTCTGTCATTTTTGACGGACAGGGTACACTAGTAGCACGTTAAATGCTAAATTTATTTACAAAGTTATTATTTATTGTATTACTATTGAGCTAGATTTAGATTGTTTGAATAAGGAAATAGGTGAGTTTGTAAAGCCAAATTAAATAGTATTCTCGCAATCTTTCTTTGCCAATATAGAAAAAGAAGAGAGGTGGAGGTTAAAGAAAACTGACGAAAGGAAAGTGAGAGAGAAGCTGATAGAGAGAGTAGCAGTAGTCTACACCTTTGTCAGCTCTGTCTCTTATCATATCACTGTCTCTCTTCATCAATATAGAAAGAGACGATAGGAAGAGGATTTTATTACCTTTGAATGTTAATAAACGGAGAGGGAGAGAGAGAGAGAGAGAGAGAGAGAGAGAGAGAGAGAAGCAAGAGTTTTAGAAAGCGTAGAAAATAAGAGTGTAGGGAGTCAAACAACATATAGTGAGAGAGGTTGAAAGTGATGGACAGAAACGTAGTATGAGATGACTTACTTGGTGAGTTAATTGCAAATTACGGCTCATTAGAACAATTAAAATGGAAGTTATTTTCAAACATAAGTCAGTGCCAAAACATTATTTTAACATACATTTTGTGCGATTAAAATATATAGGAATAAAGCCTTAGAGAAACAAACGTTGATTAATTTAGCTTTAGTCTAATAGAAAATACTAATTTGATGGATGGTACAACAATACAAGAAAAATTGTGTTTCAGAATTTATGAGATGAGGATTGATAATTTTTATTATTTAGGTTATTCAGACTACTGTTGGATGTTATTCTCACAACGTTTCAACCGATGTAACATCCGATACAATGAATATAATCAAGAATTACTTAAGACTTCTGCCCGGTCATAACTGACGGAACAACAGCAAGCGACCTACATGGATTAAATAAAGGATGTCGTTCAAAATTCCATACAGATTCCCGAGTTCGACAAGACGCACATGAAAAGGTCTAAGATTACATCGGCTGAAATGTTGTGAGGGTATTGCAGGCCTCCATCGGTCAGGATCGACCATGGGTGATGCATCCTTAGACTAGTTGTCCTGGCTGTCTGGAGTGTCCTCTTCAGGTTATAAACTGTAGGTTTAGTTGGTTGAGTGTTGTTGGATGCTAGCTTGGGCGGTGTGATATGGAGGACAGGCTGCTGCCCATGTAGCATATCCCCCCTCTTCACGCCGCTGATGGACCCAAAGGAACAGCAAGGCTGTTACAGTTTGGCATTAACGCAGTCGCAGAAGCTGCCAGAACGAAGTTGTAGGCAACGTCGAACTACCTTAAGGACTCAACTCTAGATTTTTCCTCAAGGTTTACTCCTGAAGTCTTTCCGAAGGGTGGGTATGCCCCAATGAAGGGAGATTTGAAATCAGGGTTTTACCTTCCCCTAGGTAGACTGTCTTCCAAGGACGACGAGCTCCACCTAAGACTGATGGAATTAGAGAATGAATTAAATAAAGGTGCTGTTCGAAATTCCATGCAGATTCCCAAGTTCGACAAGATACACCTAAAGAAGGTTGGAGGTTACATCGGCCGAAACGTTGTGAGTATAAAATCCAAGATAAGAACAGTAGTCCGAATGATCCAAATAATACAGAATACAAGAAATGTATAAATTCAGTTCCAGATTTATAGTTTTATTAAGATTCTAAAAATAACCTTTCAAAAAGCAATTATAAAATTACTGACGACATATAGAGTGATAGTTATATCAAGAGAAAGACGTCCTTTTGACACAGCGTTTCTTTGCCTTGTCCGGAGTCAAGTTTTTCCGACTACTTTTTCAAAGTAAGTAAGAGCAAAAATGAAAGAATGCATAAAAGAAAATGCTAAAGAATTTAATGATAGAATCAACCTACGCAAAGAATGATTTCTCCAATTATTTCCTCTTTGCTACCATTTTCTGATTTGAAGGTTGAAAGAAAAGATAGATAGCTCTTTTCTGTGGGTGTAGATTATGCACTGAAATAAACCTGTGCCGGCGGTTTGGCGTTTGTTTGAGTTTTTTAGATATTTTTTTCCAGAATCAGTTGGTACCGATTCCACCAAGAATAAATATAAAGAATTAAAAAGACTAACTTTGATATCTTTTTTACCCAGTCTAATTATTACATATTGATTTGTGGTATATGAGGTGAGTCAGTGTGTATCAATCCGCTTGATTGTTAGGCCTCAAAAGAACACGTCTGCTTCATCTAAAGTCAGAACTCTAAGAGGTGAAACTACTTGGTTTTCACACAAAAAAATATTTTCTAGGTTTAGCCTGTACATAGAGTATTGTTGCCACATCTGGGCTGGTGCACCAACCACTAGCCTCTCACTCTTGGACAGGGTACAAAAAAGAGTCTCTAACTTAATACCTCCCACTCTGTCTGCCAAAATCCAGCCACTGTTTCATCACAGCAATGTTGAATTCCTGTGCTTGTTTTACAAGTACTTCTATGAAATGTGCTCCAATGAATTTACTTCACTTGCACCCCCTAAACGAAAATACCCCCGATTCACCCAACTAACAGCAAGATCCAACCTTTTCACTGTAGATGTTCCTAGATGCCAGGAAATGTTATACTCTAAATAGCTTCTTTCCTCGAACCGCTTGCTTTTGGAATTCCCTCCCTTGCTCTTTGTTTCCCCGACCGTACAAACATGCTGAAATTTAAATGTAATGTGAACAAACATATTGCTGCCCAACTACCCACCCAGGCTGCCCCCTTTAAATCTGCCCTCAATCACAGTAGTCCCTTTCACTTAACTGGCAATATGGAATTCCCTCCCTGCTCTTTGTTTCCCCGACCGTACAAACATGCTGAAATTTCATTTTCACTTAACTGGCAATATGCCTTGTTGGGGGCGAACTAAAATAAAGAAAAAAAATATGCCTTGTTGGGGGCGAACTAAAATAAAGAAAAAAAATATCACTGAAGGAAAAAGAATTTCTTACGTTTTGAATTATTTATTTTGAGACTGGTATAGCTTTCGAACCAAACGAAACCGACTTTTTGTTCGCCATCTTCCGGCCGTTTATGTAAACAACCGGAAAAAGGTCGAATCAAAATGAACCGGCGTCCAAATAAAAACGGGACGGCTTTGTAACATGCAAAAAGTAATGAACAAAAAAATCACTCACTCTATGTTTAATGTTTATGAAAATTCAGTTATG
This sequence comes from Sepiola atlantica, assembly GCA_963556195.1. Lineage (NCBI taxonomy): Eukaryota > Metazoa > Mollusca > Cephalopoda > Sepiida > Sepiolidae > Sepiola > Sepiola atlantica. The sequence continues at coordinate 202,680,338 of OY744521.1, forward strand.
TTTTTGACAACGAAAATCAATGAAATATATTTTTTTATCACGGGAAAGTTAAAAGTGAAAAGTTTTTGTTCCGTAAATTGTGTTTTTTTTTAGAAAAAAAACAATTCAACAACGATTTTTACAGATGGTGATGATTTTTACAAATTTATTTTCGTCGTATATTTTTGGTGATGGTACAGCTGTTGAAACGAAAAACAAACAACTAGGTTACGGTTAGGGTTAGGATTAGTTTAGGATTAGGGTTAGGATTTGTTTAGGGTTAGGGTTAAAAAAGAGTTCGTTTTTTATGTTCAGTTGGCAGATATTTATTTTGGAGTTAGAGCAAACGACAATAACGAAGAAAAGGAAGAAAAAAAGGTAGAGGAAGGAAGTTTGTCTACAGGGTACAATTCCGTTTCGATAATATGGAGACGAAGGAGTTGGTTCGAAATTTTTGTCTTCTTACCAGGAATTGTAAGATTTATTCAATTTAAAGGTAAGGTTGTCGTCTGCTTCTCGAGCATTTTGATTAGCTAAGCGCTTCGGCATCTTCCGGCTGTTTATGTAAACGGCCGGAAGATGCCGAATAAAAGAAAACAATATCAATAAAGAAAAATATTTTCTTACGTTTTGAATTATTTATTTCTATTATTTATATTTAAGTTTATTAACTTCTCAACCCAACATCTAAAACCCTTCCAATAGAAATAAAGGTAAGAAGCATGTAACACAGAATGGGAAAAATCTATCCCAGTTGATTGAATAAAAAGTTTACTTCGGAATTTCCAGGAATTTACTTACTACAATAAAAGATACTTAAAAAAAAACCTTTAATCTAATAGGTCCAACATTGTCTACCGAGCTTGAGCCCCTGTCCCATTATCGCAATGTTGCATCCCTCTGCTTGTTTTATAAGTACTTCAATTGAATGTGATCCGATGAACTTGCTGCACTGGTGCCCCCTCGATGTAAATACCCCTGACTAACCCGAAAATTCGCAAAATTCCACCGATTTCACTGTAGAGGTCCCCAGATGCCGGAAGGCTTTCTACTCTAATAGCTTCTTTCCTCAAAACTGCTAAAGTTTGGAATCCCCTCCTTGCTCACTGTTTCCTGTTTCCCTGACTGTACCAACATGCAGAAGTTTTAATTTAATGTGAACAAGCATCTTGCTGCACAACTCCCTACTTAGGATGCCCTTATAAATATGGCCCCTAAATCACAGTTTACGTTTCAGTGGCAATGTACCTTGTTTGCGGTGAATAAAAATAAAATTCAAAAATTTAAAAATTCAAAAACTGTCACCAAACAAGATGAGGAAAACATTCTGAAACATCATTTAAATAATGCATGTCAAAATCATTTTAATATGTTGACGTTAAAAGGTTAGGGTTAAAAACGTGACACGTGTGTAAATGTTGTTAATAAAAACAAGTCAGTCAAAATAAGTGGTTGCATTTGATTTTGATTTTGATTTTGACACTTGATAAATTGTGAGATGAACACTTAGACCAGCTCCTCTGATTTCAAAATGACATTGAAATAAACAACCTGAATCAAATTTCAATTTACCTTCAGATAAATATCAATCCTCATTACACACAATGGTAAAATTGATCTCAAATTGTTCACATGTTACTTACCTCCTCTCCAGAGTAATGATTTACTCCTATCCAGGAGTTAGGCACAAGGCCAGTTTTTATCTTACTCCCACAAGTAAGATGTGACCCAAGGTCGGGTCGGGAAAGTGGGGTTTAAAAATTGCCTGGGCAGCCCCGTCGGCATTTCCCGGTAGGGGCGCCTTCGGCAGTAAGCAATAAACTTACTCCTCCCCAAAGCCTGGGAAGGTGGACCTCCCAGAACTGCACAGGACAGACCCATTGACCGGCGTAAATCAAGACCCGAAGGCCAAGACAACACCAGTATGGGGTGCAGTATCCATCAGAACAGATACTACACTTTGATCTTAGCCAAAAGACCAAGATTAGACACAAGGTCAGGTGTGGTTTTGAGAAGCCAGTGCATTAGGATAAGCGCACTCTGGCCTGCAAAAAATGCCTGAGCAGCCCTGTCGGCATTCTCCAGTAGAGGTGCCTTAGATGATTAGCAATAAACAAACTCCTTCTCAGAGAGAAGGTAAAGCCTGGGAGGGTGGACCTCCTAAGACTAAACAGAATCATACCTCAGCCCCACAGCAACAAAACACCTGTCGGACTGATTTGTATCGTGATTCTACATTACTTCTACTGAATTACTATTTATTACTAGTTTATACCCATTCTTGAGCAGTGTTGGTACAGTACCTGGGTATGTCATTTTCCATCTTTATACAGCTTCCACTGCTTTATAGCTAGTACGAAGCAAAAATATCTGTGAAAATTTGTGGAAAAAGATATGCTACTTAGCATTTGCATGAAAGAGTAAATAACTACAATGAATGTATTTACTTACTGTTTTTATTGGCAAAAACCATTCGAAATTATGTTTCAAGCAAAAATAATTCGCTTTGAACTAATGTCTACTTTTTGGGGGATTATCAAAAAAAAGTGGTTACTTAGTTTAAAAAATATATATTTATGTAATATTTTTATATGTTATGTTAATTTCTTTAAATTTATAAAACATGTATCCAGTTTTTAAAAAATCCTTTAGACTTATGTCAGATTCGAACTTATGTATTAACATCATAAAAACTACTGCCTTAGTTATGTGTACTCTGCCTATTCTTTTATTTATTAACCAAGCACATTTTTCGATGTGTATACGACCAGACAAACTCCAAAAACACCATAACGTTTTAATAGTATATAGATTATAGTTAAATTACCTTCTGATAACCTTTAATTTTCATCAATCACAATAAAATAGTTAAATAGTATATAAGCTCCCCACCCCACCACTTCCTTTAAGGTTTACACACTCAAGCATCTGAATTAAATTTAACTCTGTGTACAGATTGCGATCATGTTATATATTTAACATTTCGATAATACATTATTTATTACGCTGCTATTATTTTTTATGCTAATGCTTGCTTGGGAGAAATAATAAGACTCGTCTGGTGCTACCAGATCAGGCTGTGTGAAGATATCGGCTTCCTGACCCAAAATGCACCAAACATTGATGTTCTATTGTTTTTCCCCCCTTTGTAAAACTCAATCATGTTCTGCAAAACCCAAAACAAAAACAACATTTCCATCCCTTTCTCTCCCCCTTCCCCTTCCCCTTCCCCCCTCTCCTCTTCCTCCTCCTCCTTTCACTCAACCAAACACCATGAATAAATACTTGAACATATAAGGAACGTGAAGCATAAAAACTTTCACCAAAATGACTGGATTCGGCATTAAATAACCCGAGGAAGGTTGATATGCCATAAAAAACCCCAACCAAACCAAATCAATAAGACTCGTACACGATTCTTAGAGGATGAGGAATTTGCACACTTTCAGTGTTTTCTAACCGTTCGGCTTGTTGGTCAAATAGTCTAAGACGACACTCGTGCAAAGTGGTCTCTCTTCTGAGGCACAGGTTTGAATGGACTAAATAATCGTGTATTTAATGATATTACTCGTGGAAACATCAGCACCAACAAAAAAGGCAGTGTAAAACACAAGATTGTGATCCATAAAAGTTAAATCACCTAACAAGTTATTTCTCTTATTATTCACTACTTTAATATTTATTAACCAAATTAGTTGTAGGTATAGTAGCAGGTTTGATTTGTTTTACGGCATATCAACACTATTAAAGATTATTTAATATTGAAGCATACTACCTGCTGTAAACGATTCCTTGTATACGATTAATTGAACACAAGTTGCTATTTTACCCATAGCTTGTTTGTTCATACATTTCCTAATGGTTTTAGTGCATATACTAGCAAAAACTACCTGCCCTCCGGGCGGCAATTACATACACTGTAGTCTTCTTTACAGAAACCAAAGAAGTAATTTTCATTTGACATTTTGGTAATTTAGAGGAAATTTAATAAAATGATGATTGTCGTAGTGTTATTTGATATATTCCAGCATTCGTACCGTCGGTTTCAAGCACGGAAGGACTTAGCCATCCGGTTCTCTTCAGCTTCTGTTGACAACAGAAGCTGAAGAGAGCCGGATTTCTAAGTATTTCCGTGCTTGAAACCGACGGTACGAATGTTGTACTAATTTTTCTGTACCAAAATAAATAAATATTATGCTCTTAATTTTTAACTTTAATTCTTAATTAATCGAGCACTCTGCTGGGATTTTTCCTACTATATTACAAAGAAGTTATATATATATATATATATATATATATATATACAAACATTATTGGTTACATATGTGCATACATGTTTCGGCTGTATTCGTCGCAGAAAGTGAACCTCTTCAGACCAAAGACGACAGAGAAGTGAGCTCACTTCTCTGTCGTCTTTGGTCTGAAGCGGGTCACTCTCTGCGAAGAGTACAACCGAAACATGTATGCACATATGTAACCAATAATGTTTGTATAAATAAAAATTTATACTTAAGAACAGCTCTACTTGTTATTGAGAACTTTTTATAAACAATTGAGTTATATATATATAGTCATCCATGGACAAATTGTTTCGCTGTATCACAGCTCTTCAGTGCAGCTAGACAAGCAACTTGATTAGTCGTCTATAAGAGGCTGGGGCCTGTCTGTTAGTCTTGATCAAAGTCTTTCTTCTCCAGGCTGCATGGTCACGTTTACACAGCTCATCCCAAGAGAGCTTTGGTCTTCCAGCCTGCCGACTTGATGCGATAGACATGTCTCTAACATGATATCCAGCTGTAACTTTGCTCGACATGGCCAAGCCATCTCAGCCTGCCCAGTTTAAAGACATCAGATATTTCTTTTATACCAAGCCTAGAGGGAAGAGTCTCAAGGAGAGTGTCGTCTTCTGGCTTGACATGGCAGATTCATCTAATCGTGACTCTTTTCGTTGCATTGCAGTCTCTGGATATATAAAGTCAGGAATGTTTATATGTTTATATATTTGTATGTACAAGATTCACTTCTAAAGTAATTAACCGATCATTATGAATTTTGGAAGACAGCTGTTAGGCGTAAGGAGTCCAAATGCGGGCTATATTTAGTTTAATTTAATACAAAGGGGGTAAAAAGGGGATGGAAGCTAGTCATTGAAAATTCACATACTTCCGTGTTTTGTGAAATTTTAACAATACGTATTAGACATTAATTAATAAATATTCCCAAAATTTCAGTTTCTTTGGGTTTATATGCACATCCTCCATTTAAAAATTTAAATATATAAAATGTGCATTGAATTTGATCTATAGTCATCAGACATCAATTAAGCAAGATTACGTGAATTTCAATTTCTTCTTAAGACCCCTGAAGCTTAAGCCTTAAATTTGAGACATTTCCTAGAATCAAAATTATGTAATCGATTCTAGAGAAGCTTTAGTATCATTATATAGGGATTTTAATTTCCGTAAGGGAATTTACAAGTTGTGTTTAAAGAATTAATTTTACCCATCCTGGGACTGGGACTCTTCTAGTATATATATATATATATATATATATATATATATATATAATAGTTACAGCTATAATGTGGTCTTAGTCAAATAGGTTTCTTTCTTCTATTTCTAAAATGCAAGTATTTTGATCATTTTTTACTTGCGCATAAAAATGTACCTATAATTTAGATAAGTATAAGAAAATTGTACAAGTGTATATCCACTTCACGTTTACAAGTTGAAAGAAGAAATATCAGAAGGGAAAATCCTTTCCACCTCCAAAATTCTGTAGAAAGAAAAAAGATATGAAAGGAAATAGAGATACTCAATTGATCTCTAAATTGTTCGGTTAAGATTGATATTTATATTTTTATCAGTAATATCGTTTATGAAAAGATTAAGTGAAGAAGATTGACTTCACTCAATGGCCGCCATGATTCTTTTGTTAAAATGAATGATGAAGCCAAGCTACAAATGCACTAAAATAACTGAACACATTGGTTTTAAATGAATGCCAAATGCATCTTTTTGATATGAATGGTGATTCATTCACACCGAAATATTATGCAAGAACCGGTTTGTAATTTTCTTTATTCTAGAATTTTGGTTATTTGTCATCATTCGTTCATTCGTTTATTCGAGAACTCTCCCTTTGGCAATCATGAAATTGATATAATGCATAAGATAATGACGTTTTGTCATACATTGGAAGAGTAAGTGAACATAGAAAATGTTGTTTTTTTTAAGTGCCAACCGACTAAGAACATATGAAATCATAAAGGCTTAATAAAAAGAAACAAAGATTGGGATTTTCAGAGAAGAACTCTTCTTAATATGGCGATATAAATTGCCATACTTTAAGAAATGGAGAGAGTGTGACATTGGAGCAAATGTCTTTTATAAGAGAAAATTAATTATATTAATTTTGTTGCCATTACTAAGAACTGATTAATCCTGAATCTTTCTGAATATATATAGATTGCCACCCATAGAATCGTTAATAACATTCAAAATTCTTTCTGCAATCCAACCATATTTAGTACAAATAAACTTTAGTCTATGCCTGACTTGTCCACCAAGTTTCAGTCATAAAAATCGAACAGTCTTTATTTTATCGCCGTTCAATGTGCACACCTGGATATAATTTGCAAAATTGTCAATAACTCTGACACACTCCTCTCTTGGAACTGTCTTGATTTTGTTTGCGATGGCCATTTTCTTCAGTTCAGAAATAGTCGAGGGATTGTTTTGATAGACATTATCTTTGGATAATTCCATAGATAAAAATCTGAGGTAGATGACGTTGAGTATAAAGCCCATTCAGGATCATACATCTTACTGATGAGCTGATCAAAAGTGTCCCTGCATACCATTGAACGACGATAGAACAAAGACTGTTGGAATTCATGACTAAAACTTGATGAACAAGTAAACCTACACTAAAGTTTATTTTCTACCAAATATAGTTGGATTGAAGAAAGGATTTTGCATTTTATTAAAGATTCCATAGAGGGCATTTTTTCGGAGAGGGGGGGGGGGATCACCCTGTAACTTTCAACTCTTCTTTTCAAATATTATCGATAAACCCAACTTAGCTGCCATATTTAAAGCTACAACATTACAACCAATATTTCGAATCATTTAAAAAAATGCTTTCATTTATCGAGCATAATGTTTTATGTTGAATAAATCGAAGTCTTTTTGAAATAATTTGAAATATTGGTTGTAATGTTGTAGTTTTAATATGTTTATTCATGACATGAAAATTAAATGAAAACTGATTGAAAACAGTGGTAATTATTTAGCACTAACAAGAGATAAGTACTCTAGTCTGGAATTGGAAGATGGTTAATGATGAGTTTGAAGATGCAAACAGTTTCTTCAATAATGCGAATAAAATTAGCGTATAGGCAATAATATATATATATATAATATATATAATATATATATATATATAATATATATATTCTTTTCATTCAGTACGTTTTTTGACAAAAATTATTTTAATAATTTTTAAAAATAATTCTCATATTTTTCAAATATTTGAACTTTGTTTTTTTCGAAAGCCAACTTATCCATCTGTATTTCTCCTCTGATGATAAGATTTCGATCTTTGAAAAGCCTTGGCTTAAGGAAAGGAAAATAAACACTAGTTTATTACTGACAACCTTGCATTGAACAATTGAAATTTGAAATAAATTTGGACAATCGTCGCATATTTATCACTCTTTTCTTCTATCTCTCTCTCTCTCTCTCTCTCTCTCTATATATATATATATATATATATATATATATATATATATATATATATATGTTATAATGAAATAATTCCAGGAGGAAATCCGGGTATGAGAGCTCAATGTAATAAACAGAGCAAGAATAAAATAAAATGTAGTAACACGAAATTACATAATCATCGATGCAATAATTTATTTCAACCTTGTGGTATTTTCAAGCATCCGATTTAGACGATTACATTTTTGAAACTGAAAAAAAGTTTAGATTCACACTCGACAATTCAAATATAATTGGAGAGAGTGGGGGATTAACAACCTATGTAATACATATTTAGAGAAAGGGGGAAATTTGAAGCATATTTAATCTATAAGTATGTGGTGAGAAGGGAATTGCAAATTGATTACAGACAGGGAAGGGGAGGCCATATGTATAAATAGAAATTGTAAAAGTGGAAGAGGACGGGGGGGGTTATGTTTCTCAAAAATCAGGTCGTGTAAAAAATCACCAGTATTAACCCTCCGTCTGCTCTTCGGAGAATGACACTTACTGTCTAGCGACTAATGTATATTGTGGGTGAAGGGGGGGGGACCTAAAAAAGGGATTTGAAAATAGACACAGACCAAAGTCGGAGATGACCTCACGCACGTACACATACACAGGCATGCATAAACACGTACACACCATATGTATATACACACCTACACACCCACATATATATATATATATATATATATATATATATATATATATATATATATATATATATATATATATATATATATATATACATAGAATCAAATATAAACCAAAAGTAAACTTTTAGTAGATAGAACCTATAGTGAAAAGGTTAAGCTCAATATACAAGATAGAGCAATTGTAGAGATAGAAGAAATAAGAGTGATAAACATGTAACGAATGTCCAAATTTATTTCAAATTTCGATTGTTCAATGCAAGGTGTATTCTGTAATAAACTAGTGTTTATTATTCTTTCCTTAAGCCAAGGCTTTTCAAAGATCGAAATCTTATCATCAGAGGAGAAATACAGATTGATAAGTTGGCTGTGGAAAAGTCAAAGTTCAAACATTTGAAAAATATTATTAAAAAGGGAGTGAAAAAAAGTTTGTGTAAAAAAAGATATGTGGTTTGTCCAGATGGTAATTGTCCGTTGAAAAGGTGTCCAATTAAAAGGAGATTTTGAAGAAGACGAAAATATGTTTTCGTAGGGGCAGTATGGAGAAAGTGTTCAAAATGAAGTTAATCCAAAGGTAAAATATTTAAAACTAAATCGTAGATGGAGCGCACTTAAATGGAATTGATGTAAGAAAGCTGGCCATTTTTGATAACTTCCCGGGCCATAGTAGTAAAGCGAATGGTATTATTGGTGAGATATTCAAGCAAGCGAATCCAACGAAAACTTTGGCTTTTCCACAGCCAACTTATCTATCTGTATTTCTCCTCTGATGATAAGATTTCGATCTTTGAAAAGCCTTGGCTCAAGGAAAGAATAATAAACACTAGTTTATTACAGAATACACCTTGCATTGAACAATCGAAATTTGAAATAAATTTGGACATTCGTACATCTTTATCACTCTTATTTCTTCTATCTTTATATATACATATATATATACATATATATATATATATATATATATATATATATACATATATGTATATATATATATATACATACAACCATATACAAACATACATATATGTATACATATATAAACACACATACACATACACACATACCCATATATAATTACACACACATATATACATATATATATATATATATATATATATATATATATATATATATATATATATATTTAAAATATAGATTTTAAAGAATATGATATTAAGTTGAAGTTTAAATCAATTTAGTATTGTGTAGTAATAGGGAATAAAACGAAGATGACCAAAATTATTAATGCCTAAAACAGAAGATTCAGTTTTACTTCCTAGCAAAACATATACAAATCTATGTAACACCATAATTCTTTCATGTTAACATGGATGCTTAGCTTATTAGAATTCATTTCTCTTGAGGCGATGGAGGAGGGGAGCTTAGTTTTGTATTAAGAATTCTTTATCCTTACATTCCATTTTGCCCTTACAGGAATTCAATGGTCTTTTTCTTTAGTGAATTCTTTGTTTCTCTCACAAGGAACTAAGATCAACATCCACTTATATTCTGGTTAAATGATGGAGTAAAAATAAAGGCCTTTAGATTCAAAACTAAATATTCAGAATAACCGAATTCGTATTTCTACCACAACGAAAAAATACTTTCTTTTCTCCCTCTATTTGTTTAGTGTTAAGTGGAATTTCCATGGACAGAGCTCATTTTCAAGTGTATCCCACCTGTGAAACACATCACTGCTTCCCTGCTGACTACAACCTGGTCGTCTTCAAATCCAATGTCAATAAATGTTGGTCATGGACCGTCCCATAAGTAATCAAATGCAGTTGATACCATTGGGCAATGTTAGTTCTCCCATAGTGTTCCTCATCTTTCGACTGGCAATCATTTCCATCTCATAAACACTTGAGTTGTTCTTGACCTTAACAAGTGGTGACCCCAAAAGTAAAAAAATAAACATACAAAATGCTCTATTTTATTTCTTAACATCTTTTTTTTCAACAAAAAATACATATTTGTTCATGATTATTCGTTTCTTATTCTGAATGGACTTCTAAGTCAGTACTTGAATATATTAATATTGAATAATATGAGGGAGGGGGAGCATAATAACAAAAAGAGAGAAAAAGGTAGAATCACTCCAAAACAAGTGAAAAGAAAGAGTGACGTCATGAGTCAGGTGGTGAGTTCCGTTTTTCTGGTGAGCTCAGCCTTGTTTTGAGTTGGGAATTTTGTCCATATCGGACGTCTGTCAGCCAGTAGCTGGTGTCTAAGCCACTGGCACCCTCTCCCCCTGAGGAACTTAAAATCAACAACGGTTCAAAGAGATTGACTTTTCTGAAGAAGAAAATAAACGGTGTGAATTTATTTGTGTTGCCCTGGATGTGCATTACGCTAGGTTAATTTGAGAATATTTTTCTCCAGACAAAAAAATGAAGCCACTTGATATAAGAAGCTTAAAAGAACAAAAAATGATAAACGGAAAGATAGGAGATGCCTATTGATCTTAGTTTTGAAAAGACCAAAGCTATAGGTAAGGGGAAAACAATCAGCACGAAGAGAGTTCTACAAGCCCGCAATTGTTGGAAAGAAATTACTGGAATAGGAAGATGTTGTATAATGAGGTACCTGAACAGCAAATTGATGAAGACCACTAGACCAAGGAGTTAAACGAGCTGGAACAAAGGAAGCGATGAATAAATCAGATAATTGTGAAGAACACATGCCATAATAGTACTTACAGAGAGACTGAAACTAGCAACATTACATCTGTGAGAGAGAGAGAGAGGATGCAGAGAAGAAGAAAGGAATTGAAACAAGCCATGCATTGCAAAAGTTGCAAATTACCATAAAGAATTACTACACAAAATATTTTTCTTCAAAGCTTTGTCGTTACTTGAGAAAATAAATTTAACGGGTAAAATAATCGGGAATTCTATTAATATACCGGTGTTACCTGAATATAGAAGCTGGTAAAATTAAAACCGAGCCTTAAAGAAAATACATGCAGTAAATACATTTAATAATAAATATTTTAATTGCAATAGCCATACTGTTCTCAATAAATCGAATAAAAGTTAATAAGAAAATGAAATACTGAAAAATATTTAATCTAAAATAGAAATAACAACTTGCGAATCCAGTCTAATTTGTATTAAGGTAATTATTTCCCAGTGGACCGTGATGAATTATCTCCCTTTAACATATTGTTTACATCGTTTATAAACATATTGTTTATAATGCTTTGTTCATTGTGCATAGTAGTTGACACTAGCTTAAAGAATCGCGAATGCTCAGGGATGACCAATGTTGATGATAGATGGTGACACCACTCTGAGATTACGATTAGTAACATATATCAGAATTTATCTTGTCCTACTGGACACATGGCCAAGTGGATAAGGGCGTTGATTAATAAATATTTTCGAGTGAATCCTACCTAGAGGTTCTGAATTCAATCCCTGGTAAACGAGCTTATTAGATATGTTTTGAAATCTTTTAGATGAGTATTGATAAGTTATACTATTTGCATTAGTCAGACTACTATATCGACTTGTGGTGCAGCGGATAAAAGCCTTGAGTACAATCTGTTTTCAGTGACAGTCTTCTGGATGTTGAAGGTTCCGTCATCACTAAGAATAAAATACAAATTACTTAACAGTTCTACCCGGTCATGGCTGATGGCATTAGAATAATCTAGCCCTGTGGATTTTCTCAACAAGAATTTGTTTACATTGGACTTGAAAGTGTTGTATTCAGCTGAGAAGCAGTCCCGTGGTACTGTGTTCCACAGATGGATAGTTATATGGAAGAAACTTTGCTCATGGAAGTTCCGTTCAGTTTTAAGCACAGAGAGGGAGAAGGGAAATTATTGACAGTGGTTGTAACTAGACGAGTTTTTGCTGTGAATGTTTTACATGGGGGAACCATAGATTGGAGCTCAGTCGAGCACCTACCATGAAAATAACGATAGAGCAGAGAAAAACTAGCAATGTCTCTTCTGTGAGAAAGCGACTGCAGGGAAGAGAAGAAGACATCTCCCACTAGATTTCGAAGTTGGTTTTGGACTCTGTTAAGGTAGCAAAGGTTGCTCTGAGTGACAAATCCCCAGATGTGGCGACAGTATTCCATCTTAGGACGTATTTGACTCTTATACAGGTAAAGGATTGTGTCAGGCATGAGATACCTTCTGGGGCGGTAGATTGATCCAACCATTTTTCCAGCGACCTTAGCAACAGATTTGATTTAAAGCTGAAGTGAAGGTCAGTTCCAGAAGCATATCAAAGCAGGGGTGTTCCTCAAGGAGAGATCCATTCATTACAATAGAGTCAAAGTGAGGATCTGAACGTTGTTGGTGGAGGGAGAGAAGCTTGGTTTTAAGTAATCAGCCACTTTTTTCCCCATTGTACCATGTGCTCCAAGTTGGAAGAGAAATAATCAGAAAGATCTTGATCATTAATGCTCTTTGAAGTGTTGCCATAGATGGTTGCGTCATCTGCATAAATGCCAACAAATGATCTTAGAATGTGATTTGGAAGATCATTGATGAAGATCAGGAAGAGGGTTGAGCCCACAATGGATACCTGAGGCACGCCGACGTTGATACTATGTGCTTCAGACTTCTGCCCATCAACGACTACTTTTATAAACCTATCTGAGAGAAAGGTTTTGATGGTTGAGAAGACATTTCCAGATATTCCATAACGAACAAGTTTGTAAAGTAAACCTTTGTACCAAACTCTATCAAAGGCCTTTGATATGTCAACAAAGTTTCCATCAATGTATTTACTGATCCTGTACGATATTACAGTCAGCACATCAGCTGTTGATCTTGTAGGATGAAATCCATTTTGCTTGTCACTGAGTATTGATTTACTCCTCTCCAGGAGTTAGGCACAAGGCCAGTTTTTATCTTACTCCCACAAGTAAGATGTGACCCAATGTCGGGTCAGGAAAGTGGGGTTTAAAAATGCCTGGGCAGCCCCGTCTGTAGGGGCGCCTCAGGCAGTAAGCAATAAACTTACTCCTCTCCAAAGAGGGGAGGCGAAGCCTGGGAGAGTGGACCTCCTAGAACTGCACAGGACAGACCCATAGACCGGCATAAATCAAGCCCCGAAGGTCAAAACAATACCAGTTTATGGGGTGTAGTATCCATCGGAACAGATACTACACTTTGATCTTAGCCAAAAGGCTTGTCTCTGCTTGTCACTGCTTGTCACTGCTTGTCACTGAGTAGACTGTTTTTATTGAGGTGATTGACAACTTTTCGGCTTAGTTCGAAATACTGTATGGATACCCAAGTTTGACATGAAGATTACAGAGTTCGACAAGATACATCTGAAGAAATTTGGAGGTTACATCGGCCAAAACGGTGTGAGAATAGCATCCAAAGTGTGAATAATAGTCCAAATAATCCAAATGATAATAATAGATATCTACAAAACATAGATTACAGAATGAGAACAATCTACTCCAGTTGATTAGATAAAGAGTTCAGTTTGAAATTCCTAGAAAGTTATCAAAAAGGTACCTAAAAAAGGCCATAGAATACAACGTCGAAACGTTTTCAAATGACAACAACCAAGATTAGGAAAACAGTCTGAAACATGTAAATGATGCAAATAACTTTCCTATGTTACACGATGGGCCCAGTCTTTACTGTCCGTTTTGATAATTCTAACAATCAAATGTAAGGGAATTAAATCAATTCAATTTCTTCTTTCTCCCCTTGGTATGACAGAAAAGAAATAAGTGACACATTCTTTTTCTTTGAGTCATAACAGATGTGTTTATTCTATAGTTAAATGCATTCACAAATAGGCAGACCTGAGTAGTTGACACAACGGGCCCCTCCTCTTCTATACCAATCGGCCACTTGTTAGACCCTTTTCTGTCTTTCAGCATCAACAGTGTACATGTTAAATAACTTTTGATTACGTCATCCAATCTTCATTCTTAGATCAACAGCTGAATCGACTCCCGACTCACTGCTTTCTCGGACAATATCATTTTTTGCTAGCTGTGTTCATTTGATCTACTTACGTCATGAACAAGGAATTTTTTCACTTTGTTTATTTCTTAACAAAATAATTCTTTGTTCTTTTGTTTTTATTTTGACCTCACACCCGTCTACAGTTGATCCGGATTAAAAACCCACACCTGCTTCATAACGTTACAAGGAAACTGTTAAAATTAAAATTGGGTTTCTTCTGCTGAGATTGTACAAGTACTTCATTTTGAAAATATTTTTATCATATTATTGTTTACTGATGTAACATATTATTGTTATGGGTATTATGTATATTATTTTAATCATTAGTTTGGGTTTCAGTTTTTATTATTGCGACATATGTGAGTGGACAAGTTCAAACGGACATAATTCTTTTTACATCTGCATCATGTAGCCATATTTGGTTATTTTTTCCACCACCTGGAAAGAGAAACTAAACTGATGTTCGTCGTTCTGCTTGTACAATCTATGTTATATTTAGTGATAGGGCACACTGTCCATTACTAGAAGGAGTAGATATTTTTGTCGGGCAACCTAGTAACCCCTTCCTTCCCTATTGGGCACTTGAAGGGCTAGCCTGTTTGGAGTCCAGGGGATTGAACACTTGTGGTGGTGTCTCTTCCATGCTTGGTTTGACTGATAACTGATAAATAATAAAGTAGTTTTGTATTCTTGGTAGAAGGTGAGATCATAGTGCTTTTTCTGGTTGGCACTTTCCCGGTTGATAGTACAGGAGACTAAGAGTGTGTGGTCGTTTTTTTTCCAATAAAAATATCAACTTTTTAAGATATTAATTATTCAGAACTAAATGAATTCTGTAGAAAGCTGTCCTGTTTTGCTTATTTAGATAGGATTAATTTGGTTGCAATTAGGATCAGTTAGAGTAATCAAAAGGTCAAGATTTTACAGGTTAGGGTTAGGGTTAGGGTTAGTTTAGTCTTTATGAGTACATATTTTGTTAATTCATTCATTTCTTATGAATCAGATGATTCTATTGTTGGCATTGGTTTCCCCGATATATTTTTAGTGAGAATTCTTTCTAGAAAGACATCAAGTACTTACAGGAGGGACCACGTGAATGGTTGCCAACATCCTAAGTGAAAGTGTTTCTGTGGAACGAACTGAATTCGAACCTGGCACACCCAGATTGTCAGTCTGTGTTGTTAACCACATAACCACCATCACCTCCCTATATAAAGTTGACCTAGGTCAACCCCCAAAGTCATAAAAGGTAAAAAAAACAATATATATTTTTTTATCGGTCAAAGAAGCCATTTCTTATTGAAGTCGACCTCCAATCAAACAGTCCTATAAAATCGAAAATGTGAATGGTTACCAACATCCTACCAACATCCTAAGTAAAAGTGTTTCTGTAGAACAAACTGGATTCGAACTTGGTACACCCAGGTGGTCAGTCCACTGAGTCACCGTCACCTCCCATTTTACAGTTATAAAATAAGTACTGCAGAAGGAAGAGTTTAGATTTAAAGTAAATAGTAAGTTATTATGCAATCACGTTAAGGTCTTCGGATCAAAATCGTCGGGTTAGTCACCTGCAGTTTGTGCAGAGTTTTACTTCTGCTGACAGTTTGAGACACATACTAAATATATTGTGATTAATCTGTAAAATGAATTTAACCATTAGAAGAAAGGATAGCCAAAAACATCTGAATATATAATTTGAGGAGGCAGTTAAATTTAGACAGTAAAGATTGAAAACAACTTATTCACCAACCTTAGTGTAATAGATTAAATTTGGTTGGGGAAGATCCATGTGCAGATCTGGGAGTTTTACAGATAACTTTGCATCTCTCTCAAATAAAATGAGAATTAATTAAGAAAAACTGATTATAGAATTTGCTTTATTCTGAACTACTGTTCTCATCTTGGATGTTATTCTCACAACGTTTCTCCATCTGCGTCTTGTCAAACTCGGGAATTTATATGGAATTTCGAATGGAACCCTTTATTTATGAAACAAAAATTTTAATGGACTAGCTGTCTTTATTCGGCGTTGCCTGGGAGAATTTTGGTTCAATCAAAAAAAAAATGTTATGGGTTTAAGTGTAGTGGAAGACCGTTGAAATACCTGACTTATTTCGCCATCTGTAAATGAGGGAAATCGCTTATCAGAAAGATATGAGAAAGAGTATAAGCAGTTAAAATCGAAAACATTACTCCAATTAGATTTCTTCCAAATTTCTTAACGGTGTCACTTATTACAGGAAGAGGATTTCTGACTGTGAGGGTGGAAGATCCTCCCACTCGCTTTATGATATTAGTAATCAAAACAAAAACTGTTGATCTAATTAAATAAATGGATTGGAAATTAAATTTTTCTTTATCAGAACAAAGAAATCTGACTGAACATTTTAAGTATCTTTTCTCATGAAAGCTTTTCCCATCAATAAAACAGGAGAATTCTCATCTTCTCTATCGATATAAAATTAGGTATGTGTATATGTTTATATATTTGCATGTATAGGATTCAGTCCTAAACTAATTAAGCTATCATTATGAATCTGGGAACACTGCTTCTAGGTGTCAGGGGCCCAAATGTGGGCTATATTTAGTTTAATTTAGCGTTATGCAAAGATCGTAAAAAGGTGGTTGAAGCCCTTTATGAAAATTCAGATACCTCCGATTTTTGTGAAATTTTAACAATAGATATTAGACATCAATTAATAAATATTTCCCAGATTTCAGTTTCGTTGGAGTATTTGAAGGGTTATAAACGGCATAATTTGGGAACAACCTCCCATTTGAAAATTTAAATATTTCAGATTTGTATTGAATTTGATCCATAACCATTGTACACCAATTAGAATTAGGAGAGTAGAAAGTTTCGGTTTACTTTTGGCAGCCTCGTTACTCTTGCTTCCCTTATTTTGTCCTCACATTTCATCAGCGATGTTTCTCACAAAGGGGAAAGAATTGCTGTTTTCTGGGTCGGAATCTATCCATCTAACACTTATCGTTGGCTAGTTTTTGACCTTGAAATAGTATTTCTTTTTTTAGCTTATCATCAAGTGGCTTCATGCCTTGTTTGGAACGATTTCCATTAAAAAATAACAAAATAAAAATTAAGCAATATTCCCTGAATTTCAATTTCTTCTTAAGATCCCTTAAGCTAAAGCCTTAAATATTATAAATTTTCTTGAATCAAAATTATATAATGGATTTTGATCAAAATTGAAATAAGGAGTTTAGACATAAGGTCTAGCATCATTACATTTTGGTTTTAATATTCGTAAGAGGATATAATAATAGTGCAAAAATGTTCTGTTCAAGGATTAATTTTACTTGTCCTGGGACGGGTATCTTTCTATTTACTTTATATACAAGATTAAAAGTTCTATCATTATCTTTTCATTAACCAATTTGTGTGCAAGAAGTGTAAGACAATGGAGATGGATGAAAACTCACATGTGGAGAAAGTATATCTGGATGGCAAAACTATTGAGGTTGCTCAAAAGTTATGTTATCTTGGGGATAACATTAGAGTACAGGGTAGAACAGGTGCTAGTGTGATTGCAAGAATTAGGAGTGGAACTTCTGTCATTACTAACCAGCAGAGCGTTACTACTGTCGACCAAGGGAATAATCTATTAGGCATGTCTATGCAGTGTATCAAAGTGAAACTTAGGCAGTGAGAGTTGAGGACATGCGTTGCATGGAGATAAATTATATGAGAATGATACGATGGATGCGTAATGTGAGTCTTAAAGACAGGCTTAGTTCTGATGACCTCAGAGGAAGATTAAATCTGGACAGTATAGAGATGTGTGTAGAAAAGTAGACTCCGATGGTATGACCACGTTGAAAGAATGGATGGAAATTCTTGGGTTAGTAGATGTAGAACAGTTGAGAGAGAAAGTTCAGTTCACTGGGGAAGGCCAATGAAAACATGGAAGGAAGTGATAAAAATGGACCTGACCGAAAAGGGGATAAATAAAGACCTGACCAAAGATAGGTTAGTTTGGAAGTCAATTTCTTAAAGCCGTCCAACACATTCCATCATGTAAAACAGACATAAACAGAATATGATGAATGAAGATGACGATTCGAATATTTGCAATGGTTCAGTTTTACAATGGAAATATATAAATCCCATGGATATTTAATCTAAATCTGATAAAGATGTTTTCGCCCAAATTCAGCTCATTTGACATCCCAACTATAACAACAAACAATTCTATATATAAATCATTAGGGCCCATCCTATTCAAGGCTTTTCATTCATTTTAACCATGGCTTTAGAAAAATGACAAAGCCGTGTTTTAAGGTAGGTAATTATTGCCTACATTGCTTAGCTCTCTCTGAAAAGGGGTTCAGAAAACAGCCTAGAAAAGTAACTGCCATTAAATGGAATCCTCCCATCTTTAAAGTACTTTTCACTCTTAACATCCCATTTCTCTAACGATGACACACATACCATTTATCTACCCATAAAACTACTACTTGAGGATATATATATATATATATATATATATATATATATATATATATATATATATATATATATATATATATATATATATATATGAGAAGAATGTTGTAGTTCGCTTGGAGCATTGTGTATAGAGTAAGAATATTATTTTTTTGAAGGCGATAACAATGCGTTGTTAGAGTGACACATACGACACGTGGAATCGTAAAAAAACAAAGTGACAATATTGAAAAGTCAATAATTTTCAGAATTTTTTTTTTTATTATTTACCAGTGTATCGTGATCGTGGTGTTGGGTTGGAGTGTGTCCTTTTTATTTAATTTTCGAGGGTATCCCTCATCCTCAGAATAAAATAAATACTACCACTCGTTGGAGTGTGTTTTTTTTTTTGTTGCCAAAAGCCGGGGCCGGAAATGTTGGTTTGTTTTAGTAGTAGGTCCGGGGAAGTTTCTTATTTATTTTTTATAAATTATTATTTACTATTTTAACCGTTGCTGTTTATTTTGTTAGTAATTATACTGAGTAATTTATTTTTATTTATTTATTTATTTATTATTTTATTTTATTTTATATAACGTTGTTTGTTTTGTTAATAGTATACTGAATAATCGTATTTCGGTGGCAGGGGCAGATAACTCGTGGTAGTCAAGCTCTGTTTGTGGGAGTTATGTCCCTTTAGTAGTTTCGTTCTATAGATTTGTTTACCGTGTGTGTGTAGTAGCGGATGTGATTGGGTGGGTGAGGAATCCTGGGTATGGAGGTGGGGCGTCGTTAATAGAGCCTTTGGTATATATATGTGTGTGTGTGTGTGCGTGTGTGTGTTGGTGTATGTATATATGTGTATATATAACGTATATGTAAAATACATACATGCATACATATTATTTTATTTATTTATTAATTTCTTTATTTTATTTCTTTATTTCTTTATTTTTTTTTTATTTTTTCTTTATTTTTATTTTTCTTTTTTTTCTTTATTTATTTATTTATTTATTTATTTGTTTGATTCTATATTATTATTTATCTATATTATTAGATTTTTTTTATGTGCAGTCGTGGTATATAATGGTCGGGATTTCAAGTTAATAAGTAAGGCGGGCAACAAGTGCAACCACGTGTCCGAGTTAGCAGCAGGTGCAAGTGGTTGTGTGTGTACCAGTGTCAGTAATTGGGCTAATAATATGGGCCTAACTAACTTCATTTAGTGTTGTTGTTGTTAATAGTATGTCTGCATAGTATCATAGATGTTTGTTAGTAAAATGTGATGATGGTGCTTGTCGTGTGTGGTTATATTAAGAAGTTGGAGTTTAGCTCGGCTCTGTTGTTCAATTTAGGGGATAGCTTTCTAATTAATATAGATTCTTTGAGTCTGAGATTGCCCTGGTCTCTTTCGCTAGCTAGTATCTTGACTCGTATGTCTTTGGTGGGGTTGTGGCCATGTGTTATATGTTTTTGGAAGGATGATGCCTTGGTGGTTACGTGTTCTTTAATCCGTATATGCAAAGGTCTCACTGTACTGCCGATGTAGAATTCATTGCAGACCGCACATTGTATCTGGTATATAGCATATGTGCGGTTGCATAAACCCGTGTTGTTGATGGGGCAGTTTGCTAGGGTGCAAGGGTTCGTGTTGAAAGGTGTTCTAGGTTTAGATAGGTGTTGTCTTAGTGTAGGTCCGGAGTGTGTGAGTTGAATGTCTAAGTGTTCTTTGTGGATGGCTTTGCGGATGGCCGAGGTTATTCTATCGCTAAAGTGTGGTATTTTTAGGAAGCATGTGTTAGAGGGAGTTTGTTTTGTGTGTTTTCTAGATGTCTTATTGTAGTGTCTGATGTTTTTAGGGTATCCATTCCGCTCGAGTATCTGTTGGAAGTGTCTAACAGAGGATGTCTTGTCGGTTTCCGTAGTACATTTGTTACGGATGCGGTTTACTTCGTTCACAGCATATCCTATTTTGGCTTTGGTAGGGAGGGCCGATTTATAGTTTACGAAGATATCTCTGCAGGCAGCTTTCTTGTAGAATTTGGTGTGAATGAGCCCTTCGTCGGTGATGCAGAGCGTGAAGTCTAGTAGTGAGAGGGATCCAGATGTCTTAGGGTGTTCGATTGTGAATTGTATTTTGTGGTCTGTGTTCTTAAAGCTAATGAAGATTTTGTTGGCTTCCTCGCGGGATGATGTGAGGATGAGAATATCGTCCGCATATCTCGTGAAAAAGATGCTAGAGTGGCAGGTGTCTAATGCGCGTTGTTCTAACCTATTCATGTATGTGATGGCCAGTAGTCCTGATACGCTGGATCCCATAGGTAGGCCTGTTATTTGTTTGTAGGTCTGTCCTTTGTATGTGAAGTAAGTGTTGTCGACTATTATGTAAAGTAGATTGTGTATGTCAGTGGCAGTGAGACCGAAGCAGTAGAGGTCGTTGGATGAGATGTAGTCGGTGATTAGGTCCACAGCTGGGTGAGCTGGTACGGATGTATAGAGGGATACAACGTCGAGGCTGAACGCATATCTGTTGCGTTGTAGTTCCTGGGGTTGCAGTGAGTGCAGTCTGTGTATTACCTCATCAGAGCTGCTGACGTGTCCTGGGTAGGTGGGAAGTAGGGGCTTTAGTAGTTGGGAGAGAAGCCAGGAGATCTTGTAGAGGGGTCCCTCTATGCTTGAGACTATGGGCCTTATTTGTGTTATGGGGCTGTTTTTATGTGTTTTTATTAGGTGGTAGAATGTAGGGAGTCTGCTATTTCTCGTGGTGAGGTTTCGTTTGTATCTGTTGGGGAGGTTTCTTTTCTTACATATTAGTGTCCATGCTGTGTTTATCTGATTTTCTATCTCAGTGGGGGAGGCGTCTGTGGTGGGTGTGTAGAGTGTGTCGTTGTTGAGGTGTCTAAGTGCTAGGTCGTCGTACGTTTCTTGAGAGATAACGCAGAATTCTTTGCCTTTGTCAGAAGGCAGGAATATTAGGTTTTTGTCCTTTAAGTTTTTGAGGGTGAGTCGTTGCGTTCTTGTGAGATTGGGTGTGATGTTTGGTTGTTCTCTTTGTATGATGGATGATATGTTGTGCCAAAGTCTTGTGAGTTTGCGGTCTAAATCGTGGTTGTCTGGAGGGGGGGTGGAGGGGGCGGTCTAGCTGGTATGTAGGGAATGTGGCGGCGTTTTCAATGGCGGAGGAACTGTTGGTGGTGTTATGTGTGTTCTGTAGGTCTTGGTTGAAGGCAGACAGCCATTTTAGGTGATATGCCGTTCTGCAGAACTGTGCCTCGATGTTGAGTTTGGCCCTGTCATCTAACTTTTGTGTAGTTATAAACTTGGGGCCTAGGCTGAGGAGTTCTGTTTCGTTTGGCATTAGTGAGTTAGTCAGGTCTGTGACGAGGGATCTAGCTGTGGGTTGCGTGTTATTGTTGTCGGTTGGGTCGTTATTGTTGGGGCTGATTATAGGGGTGGGGGTATTTTTATGAAGGAGCCAGTTGAACTTACTTTTTAACCTTTCTTTTGATGTGCGGACGCTGTTGTAGTAGCACTGGTTGATCGCTGCAGATATTTCTGGGGTTACGGTCAGTCCTGCTAGGTTGCTATTCAGTTCCTCAATATGGAGGTGGAGGAGGTAGTGTAAGTGTCGGATGGATTCCTTGACACAAAATTTGTGTAAAAATTCCCGTGATGTCTTGCGTTTTGGGTGGCTGAAGCATGCGGGGAGGTGCATGTTTTTAACTGTGTTAGGGATTATGTTGTTTTTAATGCAGCGTTTTAGGAAGTTGATCTGGCAGCCGGCTTTTGCTCGTTTCTTCTACAAGAAAGCTGCCTGCAGAGATATCTTCGTAAACTATAAATCGGCCCTCCCTACCAAAGCCAAAATAGGATATGCTGTGAACGAAGTAAACCGCATCCGTAACAAATGTACTACGGAAACCGACAAGACATCCTCTGTTAGACACTTCCAACAGATACTCGAGCGGAATGGATACCCTAAAAACATCAGACACTACAATAAGACATCTAGAAAACACACAAAACAAACTCCCTCTAACACATGCTTCCTAAAAATACCACACTTTAGCAATAGAATAACCTCGGCCATCCGCAAAGCCATCCACAAAGAACACTTAGACATTCAACTCACACACTCCGGACCTACACTAAGACAACACCTATCTAAACCTAGAACACCTTTCAACACGAACCCTTGCACCCTAGCAAACTGCCCCATCAACAACACGGGTTTATGCAACCGCACATATGCTATATACCAGATACAATGTGCGGTCTGCAATGAATTCTACATCGGCAGTACAGTGAGACCTTTGCATATACGGATTAAAGAACACGTAACCACCAAGGCATCATCCTTCCAAAAACATATAACACATGGCCACAACCCCACCAAAGACATACGAGTCAAGATACTAGCTAGCGAAAGAGACCA
This sequence comes from Sepiola atlantica, assembly GCA_963556195.1. Taxonomy (NCBI): domain Eukaryota; kingdom Metazoa; phylum Mollusca; class Cephalopoda; order Sepiida; family Sepiolidae; genus Sepiola; species Sepiola atlantica. The sequence continues at coordinate 202,703,568 of OY744521.1, forward strand.
GGGCAATCTCAGACTCAAAGAATCTATATTAATTAGAAAGCTATCCCCTAAATTGAACAACAGAGCCGAGCTAAACTCCAACTTCTTAATATAACCACACACGACAAGCACCATCATCACATTTTACTAACAAACATCTATGATACTATGCAGACATACTATTAACAACAACAACACTAAATGAAGTTAGTTAGGCCCATATTATTAGCCCAATTACTGACACTGGTACACACACAACCACTTGCACCTGCTGCTAACTCGGACACGTGGTTGCACTTGTTGCCCGCCTTACTTATTAACTTGAAATCCCGACCATTATATACCACGACTGCACATAAAAAAAATCTAATAATATAGATAAATAATAATATAGAATCAAACAAAAAAATAAATAAATAAATAAAGAAAGAAAAAAAAGAAAAAGAAAAATAAAGAAAAAATAAAAAAAAATAAAGAAATAAAGAAATAAAATAAAGAAATTAATAAATAAATAAAATAATATGTATGCATGTATGTATTTTACATATACGTTATATATACACATATATACATACACCAACACACACACGCACACACACACACACACATATATATACCAAAGGCTCTATTAACGACGCCCCACCTCCATACCCAGGATTCCTCACCCACCCAATCACATCCGCTACTACACACACACGGTAAACAAATCTATAGAACGAAACTACTAAAGGGACATAACTCCCACAAACAGAGCTTGACTACCACGAGTTATCTGCCCCTGCCACCGAAATACGATTATTCAGTATACTATTAACAAAACAAACAACGTTATATAAAAAAAAAAAAAAATAATAAATAAATAAATAAATAAAAATAAATTACTCAGTATAATTACTAACAAAATAAACAGCAACGGTTAAAATAGTAAATAATAATTTATAAAAAATAAATAAGAAACTTCCCCGGACCTACTACTAAAAACAAACCAACATTTCCGGCCCCGGCTTTTGGCAAAAAAAAAAAAACACACTCCAACGAGTGGTAGTATTTATTTTATTCTGAGGATGAGGGATACCCTCGAAAATTAAATAAAAAGGACACACTCCAACCCAACACCACGATCACAATACACTGGTAAATAAAAAATAAAAAAATTCTGAAAATTATTGACTTTTCAATATTGTCACTTTGTTTTTTTACGATTCCACGTGTCGTATGTGTCACTCTAACAACGCATTGTTATCGCCTTCAAAAAAATAATATTCTTATATATATATATATATATATATATATATATATATATATATATATATATATATATATATATATATATGAGAAAGGAAGGATGAGAGTAATCCGACGTAATGGGAAATGAAAAAGAAAAAACCAAGAGAAATTTTTTTATATATTCATCAACGTTTCGTCTTTATTTGTAAGACATCCTCAGGATGATAATTTTAAGAAAACTGTCATGCAAGTACATCGAAATATTGGGTTGACATGATGGGTTGATGAGAAAAAGTAGTAGCCGTGGCTATTGAGAGCGCAGGACCAAGGTCCGGGCTCAGAGAAGTCAGTGGTAGAGAGTGAAATGAATTTAGATGGCTGTGAGTGAATATATATATATATATATATATATATATATATATATATATATATATATATATATATATATTAAACTTAGGTTTAGTATACGGAACGTTTATGTTTTTGTCTTTTAAGGGAAGTGGGGTCTGATCAACTCTACTGGGAAGCCATGAAATTAAATACTGTCTTGTTTTTAAATTCTCGAAACAGCTTTTCATGGTAAACAACTGATGATCCCTTAAATAATGTTAGAAGCAAACTAATATAATAACTGAAAAAGTTAAATTTACTTACATGAGTGATTTTCCACTGAACGACTTGGGACTTAAGTTTTTTTTGTTTTTTTTTTAAATATAGTTTTAATGATTGAGAAACTTCCAAGACTATATATATATATATATATATATATATATATATATAATATATATATATATATATATAATATATATATATATATATAATATATATATATATATATATAATATATATATAATATATATATATATATATATATATATATATAATATATATATATATATATATATAATATATATATATATATATATATATATATATATATATATATATTAGTACATGTATTATATTTGTTTTATAAGGGTGAGACAAAATAATGGAAACACCTTGAACTTTTAAATAAATTTATTTTAATATGGTGTAAGATCCCCTTTTGCATCAATAACTGATTGCGAATATGACATGGAATGGATTCATATAACGCCTGAATGGTTTCTAGAATTGTGTACTATACTTCAGCTAAAACAATCTCTAGTTCTTTCAATAATGATGGAGACAGATATTGGCTTCTCACTTGTTTTTCTTAAATACACAACAAATGTTCAATAATATTTAAATTTGGGGATTGTGGCGGTCAGATTAGATGTTCTACTTCACTTGAATGTTTTTCATGCCATTTAGTTACAACTTTTGCTGTGTGAATGGGAGTATTATCATCTTGAAAGATGGCATTTCCGTCTGGAAACAGTTTCCTGACCACAGGATGAATTTGGTCACCTAAACTTTTCAAATAATCTTGGCTATTTATTCTTTCATGCAGGGAAACTATAGAACCAGTAGATTTCCAAGATATAGCCCCTAAATCATTACCGATCCACCTCCATATTTAACAGTTCGAAGAAGGCAGTCTGGATTGAATGCTTCTTTCGGCTGTCTCCAAGCATACACACGCCCAGAGGTTGGGAATAGAATAAAGGATAATTCATCGGAGAAAATTACATTCTTCCACTGCTCTGGGGGCCATTTTTTTACGTTTCTACGCGACTCTAAACGTTTTTCAACATTTATATTCGAAAGCAGTGGTTTTTTGATGGCAGCTCTCTCATAAAATCCAGCCTTATGAAGCTCTCGGTGAACAGTTTTTCTTGGAATGGGATTATCCAAAGGATTGTAAAGCTCTGCTGTAATTTTGTACTCTTTCTTCACAACCCTTACAAGGGCTCTACGATCTCTTTCAGACAGCTTCGGCTTTCTTTCAGACAGTTCCTCTCGATACGGCTACCATCTCAGACACTTCCGTTACAGTAGCACCAACAATCTGCTCTCTTTAGAAATCTGATAGATCTGTCATTTAAACTTTTCTTACTAATATGAACTATCTGGAATAAAAAATAAAAATGTAACCAGTTAATTCAGGACAACAATAACCATAAATAAAACGAAACCAACATTTTGGTATTTTTTTTTAAAATTTAATTTTTATAGGTGTTTTAAAATTGCTGCAAAATTCACAAGATGTTTTTATTATTTTGTCCAATCCCTATCTATCTATCTATCTATCTATATATATATATATATATATATATATATATATATATATATATATATATATATATATATATATATATATATATATATATCTATATATATATATATATATATATATATATATATATATATATACACACACACTAGAAGAATACCCGTCTTAAGACTGATAAAATTAATTCATTGAACAGGACACATTCACACCACTTTTATATCCTATGAAGATTAAAATGAAGATATAATGAATCAAATTCAATACAAATTTGATATATTTGAATTTTCAAATGGAGATGATGTCCATATTGTGTCCATACTCCCTAAAACGTCTTTAAAATACTCCAAAGAAACTGAAATTGGGGGAGTATGTATTAAATTGTGTGTAATAGCTATTGTTAAAATTTCCAAAAAAATCGGAGGTATCTGAATTTTCACGAAGGGCTTCCACCACCTTTTTACTCCCATCCCATAAAACTAAATTAAACTAAATATAGCCCATACTTGGATCACTTACGCCTAGCAGCTGTGTTCTAAAATTCACAATGATAGGTTAATTAGTTTAGGAGTGAATATACTTAACTTTATAAAGATAGAGATATTATACTAAAGCTAATTTGATCAACGTTTATTTCCATAAGGTCTTTTTCCTATATATTTTAATCACACAAAATACATGCTAAAATATTCCTTAATTTTTTGATTGAGTTATGTTTGGAAGAAAAATCCATTTCACTTGTTCTATTTAGCCGTAAATTGCAATTATCTCACCAAGTGACCAAGTGTTTGTCGATCACCTTCTTTCTCTCTTGTTTAACCCACACCCCTGGCTCTTATTTTATACTGTTTCTATCATTCAGGCTTTTCTGTCTCTGTCTCTGTCTTAGTATCTCTCTCTCTATCTCTTTCCTCATTCACTCACTGGATCATCACTGAAGAGACCTAGCGTTTTCAGCCGACATTTGTTTTAAATTTTATGTCCCTGATAACATCTGTAAGGTACATATTGTTGGACAAGAACTGTTACATTTAAACATTGGTATTGCAGCTTTGTCAGAGACAAGATTGTTGGAGGAGGGTAGTCGTGTCCAGGAGGGCTCTGGATATGTATTTTACTGGATCAGGAAACTGTAAGGAGAACGATACGACGATAGCATAGGATTTGCTCTTAAGAAATAGGTTGTTTCTAAACTCAAGAATCTTCCTTGTGGTCTATTATTATGACCTTACATTTGCCTCTAGCTCGTCAACGATATGCAACTCTTATTTCTGTTTATGCTCTTACATTGGACAGCTCATCTGAATTAGTACGTTTCTTTTATGAAGATCTTAAAAGAGTTAGCCTGATAAATGATAAAATTATCTTGCTGGGGGATTTCAATGCAAGGGTGGGTAGAGAATATTAAACATGGCGTTCACTCAGATGTTATGGGGTTAGAAGTATGAATAAGAGCGGATTGCGTTTACTGCAAATGTGTTCCGAGCTGGATTTAGTGATCAGTAACATGTTTCCACCTGAAACCAAAGTATAAGAACACACGGATGTATCCACAATCCAAGCAATGGAATTTGATTGATTACATCATCACCCATTGGCGAGACTTGCAGGAAGTCTGCAAGGTTCGAATCAAAAGGAATCCTGAGTGCTGGACAGATCATCGTTTGGTATGTGCTGACATCAAGTTCGTAATTAGGCCACAGAGGTAATTAGGTAATGTCAAGTGTCCCCGTAGAATAAATGTTACAAAGCTGAAGAATGAGAAAACTGCTCTAGACCTACGGATTAAGCTTGAGCAGATAGCGTTTGATGGTACATGGGAGTGTTTTAAGAAGTGTGTTTACGAAACGGCAGTAGATGTCTTGGGCTAACAAAGAGAACGCATCAAGACTTGTTTGATAACAATAATGTCCACATTGCACAACTTCTACAGAAAAAGCATGAACTTCATTAAAGGCGGATTGATAGCAGCTTGTCACCTCAGGGTCTGAAGTCTGTGGAACAGTCATATTTAGCTATTAAATCAGAGTTGCAGAAACGGATGAATGATGAATGGTGAATGATGAATGGTGATGATAAAAGGCTTGTGATATTCAGCAGGCCATTGATGTTAAGGACAGTAAAGCAATGTATGACCTGATAAAGACAGTTTATGGTCTAGTGTAACCCCATTAAAATCCAAGTCGATTAGGGATCTAAGCAAGCTACTCAATAGATGGACAGAGCATTATACTGATCTGTTCACTAATCTGTCGTTGCCTCAGAGGGCTGTCATTGCCGAAATTGATTTTGTTCCTGATCTCAAGGAAGTGGAGGAGGTTGTATGGCAGTTCAGATGGAGATGGTATACGTGTATTAGTCCTTCGCTGTGGTGGAAGACCACTGGCAGTGCAAATTAAAAGGTTGATTGACAACATTTGGTTTGACGGGTATGTTTACCAAGATTGGCGTGACTCCATATAGTCTCTTTGTACAAGGGCAAAGAGAGGAAAGATGAGTGCGGCAACTATCGAGGCATCTCTCTTTTGAATGAGACAGGAAAGGTATTTACCAGAATCCTGCCGTATCGCCTGAATGCCTACATCAGTCCTTTTGTGCTTCCTGAGAGTCAGTGTAGCTTTAGAAAAAGTAGGGGTACCACATATATGATCTTTATGGCATGCCACATGCAGAAAAAGTGTATTGAACATTGTCTAGCCGTTTATCTGGTCTTTGTTTATCTGAAGAAAGCATTCGATACAGTTAACTGGGATGTACTGTGGAAGGTATTGGGTAAGTTGGGATGTCCTTCTAACTTTGTTAGACTCCTTCGTGAGCTGCACGACAAAATGAAATTATGTGTCAACTGCAATGGTTACCTCTCTGAACTCGTTGCAGTTGACAATAGCTTTAAACAGGGTGATATACCTGCACCTACTTTTTTTCCATCTATTTTTCTGTTAGTCTGTCATTGACTTTCACTAACTGTGATAAAGGTGTGTATCTTTGGTTTCGCACATTGGGTCGACTGTATAACTGACAGCATTTTAAGACTTTGTTGTTTGAGATTTGCTCTATGCAGACGACATGGATCTTATGACTCACTCACAGGATGTTATGGTCGTGTAGAATAATGTGTCTTACAAAAAGCCTGGGTAAGACACAGGCTATGTTTGCCTCGGCTCCTGGTAACCTGTATCAGGTACCGGATATATTTGTTGAAGACCACAGACTGTTTATGTGGATCTGTTTATGTATCTGGGTAGTGTTATTTCTAGGAACAGGTCGTTGGATGCTGAGATAAGTAGACGTATTGAACATGCTGGTGTGTCTTTTAGTCATTTGGAAAAGCAGGTGTGGGCACCACATGATATGAGGCTGAAAACTAAGATCTCTGTGTATGAGGCCTGTGTTGTATCAACTTGTGAGACATGGAACATATTCGTTTGCTAGAACGTTTACACCAGATATGCCTAAGGCACTTGCTTAATATCCGTTGAGATAACTTTACCTCTGACACCAAAGTGTTGGAACGAGCGGTTGTTTCAAGCATTGAGTCTCGTATAAGAAAACACAGACTTCGTTGGACTGGTCATCTTGTTCCTCTTACTGATGACAGACTGCCCAAGCAAGTGATTTATTGAGAAGTAACTCGGAATGCTCGCCCACAGCACAAACCGCGTAAAGGCGATTTGAAGTGCTTTGGAATTGATGTTGGAGATAGGTCAATTTGGAGGAAAGTAATTTTTGAAGGCAGCAAGCTTTTTGAAAAGAATAGGATAAAACACCAGCAGCTGAAGAAAGCAGCAAGGAAGAGACGGGATGTGACACCTCCAGCACATAGAGGAAATATAGAACAGCTAACATGCCAAACTTGTAATTTGGTAACTATGTCATGTGCCAGTTTGTTGAATCACCAACGAGTGCATGTACTGTAAAATCAAGCACAGACAAAAGGTGGATTCAATTATAGCATCCCTTCAGATCATCACAACATCTGCCACTTCTGTGGTATGATCTGTAAAAATCTAGCAGGCCTAAAGAGCCATATCTGTGCCACTTACTGGAAGGTTTTACACTAATATCACTTCGATACGCAAAAAGGGGTCATAACATATATTAATAGCCTAAGATAATAAAGAAAGGACAGAATAAAAAATAGGAATAGTCTATTGTAAGCAAAGGGCAAATCACCAGATTTAGCCAGTAGTTGAAGAGAGAGAAAGAGATACAGAGAGAGAGAGAGAGAGAGAGAGAGAGAGAGAGAAGGGGTTGGATAGCGAGCAAAAAGAGGCTAATTTTTGGATTTTGTCTTTTTATTTAAAAATATATATATATTTTTTACTGGCTTTGCAAACTCACTTTTTATGTTTCAATTTAACCCAAGCTCAATGGGTAACGTTTTTTCTCATATATCCTCCACTCCATAATAAAGATCAATGTGTATATATATATATATATATATATATATATATATATATATATATATATGTAATTCTATCTCCTCACGCAAAAGTTAGCGAATAAAACATGTGCCTTTATCTAGCCCCCGGTCATGGCGGTCATTTGAAAATAATTCCAACGCAAACAAAGTATTTTATGGAAGGAATTAATTAAAAGTACATTTGTATTCTTCGTAACAACATGCTGCAATGACTCACAAAAGAACTGACTAAGACTCAAATATTGATTTTGTAGAAAGAAAACTATTGATGACAAAGATACGCTATAGAGACTGACTTTACTTTATAAATCAAATTATTATTATCTTTATAATACCATAATTTGAATTGTACAAATTAATAACGTTTCCTCAATGCGGTTTTGTTAAAGTTCATATATACATACATATCATGTTAGCAGCAAAATCCCACCTTTCACTGTAGAGGCCCCTAAATGCCGGAAAACTTTCAACTCTAATAGTTTCTTTTTCAGACTGCTTGCCTTTGGAATTTCCTCTCTACTCCCTGTTTCCCCGGCTATACCAACATGCGTAAATTAAATATAATGTGAACAAACATCTTGCTACATAGCTCCTCACTTAGGATGTCCTTATAAATCTGGCTCATAATCAGCTAATCACAGTAGCAATATGTCTAGTTTGGGGTGAATAAAAGTTTTTATTTTATTTAAACAAAAAACCTGCCTGCATGCCCGCTTACTTCCCCTCCCACTGCAAAACATTCGTGTCATCCTCACCAACATATAATATTCTCCTCCCCCCCCCTTTTCTCTTTCCTCTGTCTTCTTCTCTTTTTTTTTACCCCTTTTTTTTATCTCTTCTCATTCATGTCTATGTCATTTTTGTAAAAGAAATTTTAAAATTAACATTTCTTCACTCATTTATGATGAAGTATTTTGATAATAAAGACGAAATATAAAAGATCTCGCTATATAAGTTGGTTTGATTGCATTATTTATTCCACCCGCCTTTTCCTATTAATCTCTACATTTTGTTGGATGTTATTCAAACTTTTACGTCCTGCATATACGCTTAAATTACATACGAAAGAAAAAGTTATAACTAAACATATAAAAACATATAAACCAGAAGACAAATAATATTGAAAGAGGAGTTAAAATAAGAGAAGTTTTTGCTAACAGTTTTTTCTTATCCACAGCCGACTTTTTATATGACAGATAAATGAGGCCAATATAAGCCGGCCTCTGTAAGACACTTACCTTCCGAGACTGTAACACATTACATCTGTCACATTAACACTTTACAATCGCCTTGTTAATAGACAGGGAAAACAATCAGAGTTCTCAACTTTTTATGCTTTAAATCCTTGATTCAAGTTCCAAGAGATGAACCCAGGTTTTATCTTGAGTTACTAATCTGCAGTGGACATTATTAGTGAGACAGAAATGTTCTAGAAATGCAAACATTTGTATTATTTGGATTACTCGGACTACTGTTTACATCTTGGATGTTATTCTCACAACACTTCGGCCGATGTAACCTCCGACCTTCTCCAGGTGCATCTTGTCGAAATCGGGAATTTCGAATTTTATTATAACTTTTTCGTCCTGCATATACGCTTAAATTACATACGAAAGAAAAAGTTATAACTAAACATATAAAAACATACAAACCAGAAGACAAATAATATTGAAAGAGGAGATAAAATAAGATATAGGACTTGCTCACTTGTTCCATCAGCCATGACCTAGTAGAAGTCTTAAGTAATTCGTAATTGTATTCTTAGTATCGCCCGCACTGAGGATTGAACCTTCCACCCCAGAAGACTTTCACTTAGAACTGATTATTACTTAAGACTTATATCCGTTATGCCATGAGTCCGAATAATACACATGATACAAATTACCAATCTTCATCTAAAAAATTCCGAAACATAAATGGCAACATGGTCAGCAATCTTGAAAACTATCTTGCTGACAGCCGTTCATCTTTAAGATCTCAATTAAAACAGTGGAGAACAAACCAAAACTAACGTCTATGGGCTTAGCTATCTATTTCATGAAAAATATTACATATATTACATATTACATATATTTTACATATTACATATATTACATATTATATATATTACATATTACATATATATTACATATATTACATACATATATTAATTATTGAAATACATATATTACATATATTACATATATATTACATATATTTTTAAATATTTCTTGAAAACTATCTTGCTGAAAACAAACCAAAACTAATGTCTATGGGCTTAGCTATCTATTTCATGAAAAATATTACATATATTACATATTACATATATATTACATATATTTTACATATTACATATATTACATATTATATATATTACATATTACATATATATTACATATATCACATACATATATTAATTATTGAAATACATATATTACATATATTACATATATATTACATATATTTTTAAATATTTCTTGAAAACTATCTTGCTGAAAACAAACTAAAACTAATGTCTATGGGCTTAGCTATCTATTTCATGAAAAATATTACATATATTACATATTACATATATATTACATATATTTTACATATTACATATATTACATATTATATATATTACATATTACATATATATTACATATATTACATACATATATTAATTATTGAAATACATATATTACATATATTACATATATATTACATATATTTTTTAATATTTCTTGAAAACTATCTTGCTGAAAACAAACCAAAACTAATGTCTATGAGCTTAGCTATCTATTTCATGAAAAATATTACATATATTACATATTACATATATATTACATATATTTTACATATTACATATTATATATATTACATATTACATATATATTACATATATATTACATACATATATTAATTATTGAAATACATATATATTACATATATTTTTTAATATTTCTTGAAAACTATCTTGCTGAAAACAAACCAAAACTAATGTCTATGGGCTTAGCTATCTATTGGATAGTAAGATGTGTGTTATCTAAAACCATATCGAAACATAGGGTGAATGGCATCAACTTGTTCATCAGTGGTTGAGGCTTTTGGATGACATGCGCTGTTTGTGCCCTGCCTGAATTCCATAACCCACTTATTCACATTTGCATAGGACGGAGAGTTCTCAGTTAGTATATATACCATGTCGTCGTGGATTTTTTTTAGTGTCATAGCTTTCTTTTGCAGACAATTAATAACTGCTCGAACCTCTGTTTTATTAATTTTTAGATTTATCACACACCCATCTCTTATGTATGGGTCTGACCTGCACAGACATTAAGACAGAAGTTTTAATTAGTTTTTTCTAGTTTTGTGAGAAAGTGGAAGTGTGTTGCACTGGCAATAATCTTCAGCAATGACACTTCTTTGTGGGTGAGGCTTATAACCTTTTGAAAGACCCTCATATATATTATGTTGTTAGGAAAATGCTGACCGATTATTTTCGCCCCACTTTTAAAACATAGTGAATATTTAGTAGGAGATATATTTTTTATTTCACCACTTTCAGAAATAAGGTTTATGACGTTATCTTATATATAAAATCTACATTTAATCTATGTCAGCTTTCGGATAAACACTTAAGAAATAGATTTAAACTTTTCTTTTTTTAAGCAAGGACAAAATATTGACCGAAATCACTGACATATCAGAATTTTTTATTTATTTTTTTATTATTAAAGTTATTCCGATCAAAGGCAGAGGGGAATTATAGTCTTTACTTTATATATAAATTAGGAAATACTGTCCGATTTTTCGACTCACTTATAAAAAGTTGATTTAGGTTGCTTGTTTTCAAACTTTAATAAACTTCCAACATTTATTTCGGAATACAACTTTTGAAACATAAGTTCTTAATAACGAAGATGAACAAAAAAAGAAACGATTATAATTGTACAAATTCAAACTCGATCGTAATGCTTCACAAAGAGTGCATGTGAAGAAGTGTCCACAAGTAATCGGATAGTACGAATGCAGTTTCAGAAATTCCATAGTAGAAATGAGGGCCTTAATGGAGAGAACGAACATGCAATCTTGACAACGGAGGTTTGAAAACGATTGTTAAAGAGAACTTACGCCAAAATGTCAAAAATGTCTATGGCACTTGATGTCAGTGTTTCAACTGTGTTCGACCTTCTCAACAAAACACTAATATATTAAATTGTGTGAAAAAATACTGATTGCTTCTTCGATTCACTTTTAAAAGGTTGATTTGCATTTCTATTTTTGCAGTGTTTTATACAAAATTTAAATAAATACTCTTGAATAAATTTTCAATAATTTCTTTCAGAATAGAATTTTGAAGCATATAAACATTTAATAATGAAGATGCCTTTTGGCTAGGAGCAAAGTGTAGTATCTGTTCACTTAGTCTATTCTGTCCTCAGTCGGTGAAGTAGAAGTCCTTCTAGACTGAGGCAATTTTAATTTTTGTTCCAATCAATTGTTCCTTTTGGGGAGCTGGCTTTCCCCACGTTAAAAACCGACCTTGTGTCTAACTCTGCGCTCGTGGGGAAGCAAGTAAATAGGAATAATGAAGATGAATAAAGAAGAAATGTATATACGTTCAAACTCGATCATAATGCTTCCAAAACAGCCACCAACATCAACAGAGCATGGGGAGAAAGGTCCACAAGTGATCAGACAGTCATTCATCATGATCATTCTCATCATTTTCGGTTCCACGTCTGTTTTACATGGTTGCATGTGTTGGACGGCTTTAATAAATTGACTTTCAAACAAACTTATCTCTGAAAAGGTCTTTATTTATCCCTCTTTCTCTCAAGTCCATTTTTATCATTTCCCCAGTGTTTTCTTTGGCCTTCCCCTGTGACCTGAACCTGCCACTTAAACTTTTCTATATCTACTAACCCAAGAACTCTCATCCATTCTTTCAACGTGGCCATACCAACAAAGTTTCCTGTCCTGAACACATCTCCCTATACGGTCCAGATTTAATCTTCCTCTGTGGTCATCAGCTCTAAACCTGTCTTCAAGACTCACAATACACATCTATCATATCATTCTCATATCTTTTCTATCCATGCAACGCATGTCACCAATCCTCACTTGCTAGGTTTTACTTCTATACATCATCATACTGCTTACACATACCTGATAGACTCTTTCCTTGGTCAACAGTGGTAACATTGTGCTGGTCAGTAATGGCAGAAGTTCCATGAACTTACTTCATATACTCCTAACTCTTGCAATCACACTAACACCTGCTCCTCCCTGTGCTCCAGTCATATCACCAAGGTAACAAAACTTCTAAACAACTCCAATAGCTTTCGATATAATTTCTCCACATCTGAGTTCTCATCCGTCGCCATTGTCTTACACTTCTTTGCACACAAACTGGTTATCATCTCTCAACTTACCTGTTATTTCACTGCATTTCTTGTGTACGTAATGCATGCAAGTACCACCAAAAATTGAGTTGTGCCCGACTCTATTGGCACAAACTGAGCAGTCGAAAAATACAACTTCTCTATACACTACTCTACTCATGGCCATAAACAAAATGTAATCAAAATCATGTTGATTGGTTAGCGCCCGTACTTACTCGATCCCTTCCTAACTCTTGCAATCACACCTGCTCCACCTTGTGTTCCCATTACAAAACTAACAAAACTTCTGAACAACCTCAATAGACTTGTCATCAAAATATACTTTCTCCGCATTTGAATTCTCATCCGTCTCCACTGTTTTACATTCTGGCACACAAACTGATCTTTCTCTAATTTCTATTTCTTCGCCCCCTGTCAATTATCTTTCCTTATTCACTTGTGAAGCTGATGTGAAAATATCATGCTTTTGCAAACGATATAGAATATACTAAAACTACATAAGGAATTAAAATAACTTTCACGTATGATTTTCTAATCATCTTTATGTCATTTTTGTTTCATTTTACTTCAGTCAAAGTTCTCAGAAATCAAGGGACCCCTTCCTAGGGCTAACACTTAATCTTTATATGAGATACATACATATTCGAATATTATATTAAAGTTATCCTTTATTTCTCAGCCGTTGAGTTAGTAAAGAAGTTAAGAACATTAAATTTCTTCTCTTTAATTGACCAGTTAACTATTTTATAGTATATCTTTCTTGTGATCTCTTGGTCTTACCGGATTCCAGGCCAAGAATTCATTTGGTCTAGTGGAGTATCCAGCTAAGTTCTGTTACTTGAGGTAACATCACTAGGAGAAGGTGCACCATTCCTCGTATGAGCAAGTGTATAGCCGTGTTGAGGGGATCTTATTTGTGCTCCGAATACTATGTTATTTTGAATATTTGGTCAGGGTTTACTTGTAGGGGGAAGTATCCTCATGTCAGGTTATCCTGACAAACCCTTGTACAGAGAGACCGAAAACACTCGAGGATAGTGTCTAGTAGGTAATCAAGTCCTCTTTGGTGTCTAGTATGTAATTTCAAGTTCTCTCTCTCTCTCTTTCTCTCTATCTCTCTCTCTCTCTCTCTCTCTCTCTATATATATATATATATATATATATATATATATATCTATATATATATATATATATTAAATTATGCGACACTATTAATCGATTAGCGTCAAGTAATAAATCGAACTTTAAAAAAATGATTTATTATGTCATTAAAATTAATTTTTGTTTCTTTGTAAACAAATCAGCCATTTTTTCTTTTACTCCCGGACAACACCAGTAAGATAGTAATATATAACTATGAGTACTAGTACCTGTTAAAATAATAAAGACAAGGAAAAACTACTTTGATGGTGCTATTATGAATTCATAAAGTTTATGCCTTTTTTCATAAAATTATACACCTATTTTGTTAGCGATAGCTTTGAATCTGACAAATCAATATTTAATTCTGATGAGCCAATCTTTCTTTTTTATCGTTGCATAATGTTCTTAAGAAAATAATTTATTTCGATCCAGTTTCTTAAAAAAAATACTTATTTCAGCTTGGAAAATTATTAAAATGGAGATATTTTTTCAATGATGACCTAAACATCAGCATCTGCTTACAACATTAATAACAAAAATTCTACGTTAATCTCTCTTAATATTTCTGCATTCATCTCTCTGAACAATTATATTTGTTTAAAATAAATATTAAACTATTTATTTCTTACAATTACTTCTATATCATAATAGTAGGTAGAATAATTTGACTGTGAACAACTAATTACAACGTTGTTTTAATGCAATGATACACACAGCTTTCATTAACTTTGGTTTCAAATGAGCATATATAATCAGTAATCCTAAAGACACAATTCTATTTTTGTACAATTATTATTATCAATTTATCTCATGTCAATATTTTATTTATAAAATGCACTTTATTTTCGATTTAATTACTCTTTATTTTGTTTTCATATGAGATAAGATTTTTTTGTAAATGGATTTACTTTGAAAGGGGAAAAGAAAGAAAACATACGTTTTTTTAATTTTGTAATACTTTTATTCGCTTCAAACAAGGCATAGTGCCAATGACGCATAAGGAGCTAGTGTGATAGGAGCCAGATTCATAGGGATAAACGTGGGTGTGGACTTGGGCAGCAAGATGTTTGTTCACATTACATTTAAATTTCTGCATGTTGGTACGGTCAAGAAAACAGAGAGTAGGAAGGTAATTGGACTTTATTTCTCAATAATCATGCTCTAAATGTGGTAATCCACAATAATTTGTATTTGCGGGGGTAGAAAATCTATATAAATTTTAAAATAGCAAAAATACTATTTCGAACTTCTGTCAAACGATGTTTTGCAACGTGATTTTTGCACTGCAAAGAATGTTGTGCATCAGAGCAAACGACCTTCTAGCTACCCCTTCCCGATGCAGTTTTGCTTAATGTCTATTATCGATAATTGTTGGTTATAAGACTTACCAGATTTTACCCAAGAGAAGACTCAGAGAAAATGTGTGTATTTATTTAAGTAGGTAGAATACACTTTTAAAGATCAGTTCATAACCTAAAAGTTTGAACTAAAAAAAATATTTCGAAACAATCAAACGCACACTGATATGATGAAAACTATGAGAAAATACAGATTACATGACTGATATTATGGACTTTTTGAATTTTGCAGAGTTAAAAAGGTGTTACAAGTGTTAAGTTATCTCCCTTGTATTGATATATAAGAGTTCTATTCCTTTGTGATACGTTTTTAGAGTGATCACCTTTGCTTGTTGTTCGTGGTGGTTATTGGCTGGAAAAACAAAGATGGCGGTTTGGACCAATGAACGTGTGTCCATGACAGAATTTGTGTTATGAGAAAATTAACAAAAAGGATTGAAACTTTCTCAAATTTTGAGAATTTGTATAATTTTCTGTTACTGACTTATGTTTTAAATCTAATTAAAATGGCAATCAGGTTTTATGTTCCCTTCAAAAAAAGATAAATATTCCCTCTCATATCGGGCAACATCAGCATATATTGATTTTTTCATAGATGAAAGTATAGTGTTTACAGCCAGAGTGAGGCAATACCTGGCCACATTTAGGCTGATAAACAAAGAATCAGAAAGGCTGCAGGACAATGCGTGAGTATTTGGTTTCAAAATTGGGGGGGAAGTTTGACATGCTGAAATGGGTATGAGAGAACAAAATTCTGAGTATACATTCGAACCCAATATGCCATGTTGAGCACTTCCCAGTGGTTAAATGGCTCAGAGTGGCAGTGGCATTTATCGAGAAAAGAGCAGTGGCAATCACTGAGAGTTAAGATGATGAAGTGGACAATGTTCTGTTGACCACGATGATGGAGGAGACAATAACAACAGTACAACAAAAAGACCCGTGTGAGACAAGTGTTGTATGAATTGTCTTGAGCTCGATGTTTTGGGTCAATGCAAGCTCCCTAACCACTAGGTTGGTGCAAAAACAATGATGTTTTCTCACATATTTTATATTTATATATGTTTTCTGAATTAATTTAATGATAAATATAGCGTTGTTGTAGGTCATTTTAAAGCGCGTTTTTCGCTCTATCGAATCCTGTTATACGTTTCCGTTTTTAATCTCTTGATTTGTTGTTTTTGCAGGCTTTTCGACAGCATGGGATATTCTTGTTCCAGTTCAAACTAAGCCGAAAAGCTACTGAGACAGCTCATGACATCAATGATGCGTTTGGTCCAGAAAACACTAACGAATGTACGGCACAAAAGTGGTTCAAGAAATTTCGCAATAGTGACGGTTGATAACGAAGATTTATAAGCCTTAATTGAAGCCAATCCTTGCAAAACCACACTAGAAATTGCTGATGAACTCGAGGTCGACCACTCAACAGTCGTTCGCCATTTGAAGCAAATAGGGAAATCAAAAAAGCTGGATAAATCGGTGCCACACGAATTAAACGATAATCAAAAACATCGTCGTTTTGAGGTGTCTTCTACGCTCTTGCTGCGCAACAGAAACTGCCCATTTCTCAAGCGAATTGTGACGTGTGATGACAATCGGCGACATTCGGCACAGTGGTTGGATGCCAGCGAAGCTCCAAAACACTTCCCAAAACCGAAATTGCACCAAAAAACGATTATGGTGACTGTTTGGTGGTCTACGACCGGTCTCTTCTATCACAGCTTCTTGAATTACGGCGGAGAAGTACTGCCAACAAATTGACGAAATGCACCAGAAGCACCCGAGATTGGTCAATATTGGTCAATGCTTGCTCGCATGTTGCACAACTGACCCTGCAGAAGCTGAACAAATTGGGCTACAAGACTCTGCCTCATCCGCCACATTCACCGGACCTCTCGCCTACCGATTATCACTTTTTCAAGCATCTCGACAACTTCCTGCGCGAGAAATGCTTCAAAAGCCAAGATGATGCCGAATCGGCTTTCAATGACTTAATTGCTTCCAGCACTCCGGATTTTTATGATAATGGAATAAGTAAACTTGCTTCCCGTTGGCAAAAATGTGTTGATTCTAATGGTTCTTATTTTGATTAATAAAGTTAGGTATAAAAGAAGTTATGGTCTTTTGAAGTTGAACGTCAAAAAACGCCATAGTTTTTGCACCACCCCAATAACTTGGTTGTGAATAGGTAAAAATATGCAGCACATAAACTCGGTAGAACTCAACACTATTCTGAAAGGAGTTAATATGACATTGATGTAACAACTCATCTTTATGGATTCTGACTGGGTACACAAATAGATCACAGACACCCTCACGGGAAAAGCCAGAGTGTGTACCAAAGCGGCAGGCGAAATGCTGATCAACCGACAGCTTGGTGCACTCACCAGCCTGTTGAAAGAGTATGGACAGAGAATAGTGAAATCGAAACATAACCGAGTGAATGGTCTAATACAAGTACCACAGCGATAGGTTAAGTAAATTAGGAAGACCGCTGAACCAAAGAAACCATGTGCGTCCTGCATTAACAAGCATGGCCGACTCCAACTGAATACGGTCAATCCATATCTATGTGGCCATCCCATCATAAAGAGGATATTGCACTTTATCAGGAAGGTCGATCCCATGATTTCTAAGACGTCAGTGAGGGCTGTAGTCAGAAGTTGCAAGGAGTGGCAATCGATCGACCCGCCACCTATGCATTAGCAAAGCGACAAATTAGACATCAGTGATTCTTGGTATTGAGTAGGAATAGACCTGACCCACTACCAAGACAAGCACTACCTGTTGTTTATTGACTGTCAGCCTATCGGGTTTTCTGTCTGGCATCATTTGAGATGGCAAAAATCTTCAACCACATGGAAGCTCTATCCTGCAAATGTGACCCACCAACTAAAGTGCTCACCTGACTGGCCTTTAGCGATTTCTTGAATAAATGAAGAGTTCAGCTACAATCCTACTGTAAGCACATCCTCTCACAAAGAGGCGCCATGAAAAGCAGTGTTTAGTGAGCGAGGTGGTTTATTGGTATAATGTCAACCAATACAACAATATGTAACCGCTGACCACCCCTGCAAATATGATCCATTACTATCAAGGGATCAATGTACTATTCCCGGATGAGGCCAAACAGCAATGTATGAGTAACAAAGTAGGAGATCATGTCTGGGTGAGAGACCCAGGTTGACAGCGTATGTCTCCTTATATGCTTGGATGTGTGACAGGTGAAACCAACCAACAGAACATCATCGTTGATGAGATGCCATGCCACATGAAGGACCTCCTTGAACTACTCAAACCAGAAGGGCGCCTTATTGGTTTGAGTAATTCTAAGGAAATAACTGTGAATCTTCAAACCAGAGAGCAAGAATTATTGATGCTGGAGATACACATGATCCCCTGGAGATCAGCAGCTCTGAATGAAACCTCGAGTCATCCAAGGAGAATGTTGTAGTTTCATTAATATGAAGGAGTATGTAGTGCAAGAGGTTGGCCCTATGTGTGTGATCTTAAAAGGAAGGAGTGTAGTGCAACTGATACAAACAATAAATTGCTCACAGTGCCGCCAACTCATGTTCTGTGTCTGCGATGGAAAGAGGGCAGTGGCTATCTCAAACAAGCTGTTGTAGGCAGACATTCGAACAAATAAATCGTTTTGCTGACTAATCAATAACATTTGGGGATCAAATATAATCAGTTTAGTTTTAGTTATTTAGTTCGATGACTCGGCTACTGCTCAGTTCTAAGTATTATTGTGATAACCGATATTTGTTGAAGACAGTATTCATTGAAGTTCCTGTTCGTTGAAGGCGGTGTTTATTGAAGACTTGTAGCCATTGGTCCGTTCGTCCATCGATATTTAAGTCGTTTAAAGCCTGGTCAACTGTTGCCATTCTGTGGGTCTCGTTCTTTGTCCCGTTGAGTCAGTGTACAAGCACTATCTGATCCAGTTTTTTTTCTACACATAAAATAATTATTAAACACATGAAAGATAATTTTCAATTCACCTTGACAAAAATCAATGGATTTTATTTTTATGTGTCAAATGTTATTTTTTATGACATATTGAAAGGTTAAACGAAGCCTTCAGGTTTGTGAGTGTTGTTTGAAAGGTCATTAATTTTGTAAATTTTTGTTTTATTCTATCGTTTAAAAAAAAAAGATGGAATTAGATTAATTTCTTGTATTTTCTTAACAACTTTTTTGTTTCATTCTTTTTTCCCCAGTTTGATTCTGAAATATCGAAAAGATTAATAACATTCATTTATACATAAGCTTAAAAGCTGCGCTCTTCACAGACTTCAACGCTTGCTTCCGAGGAGACTACAGGTCTTCAAGTTTAGTTAAAACAAAAATAAGTAAATTATAACAACTGTAAAATATAATTCTCCACTCTATAATAAAAAGCAATGTGTATTCATTTGTATATATATATATATATATATATATATATATATATATATATATATATATATATATATATATATATATATATTACCGTACACCTATGAATAATTCACCTAAGTGCATATCCACTTCATTTGGGAGCACTGTAGGGATTATGAGGTGATATCATTCTTTCTTTAAGGACTTTTAAATGATCTCCCTCAGTGTAGATCTAATACCTACATGCTTCACCTTTCTACCATACTAAATGGGACGCTACTATTAAACATTGCTTATGCCAGATATTGCTATGAAAACAATGGCCCTTTACCATGCATGGACACAGGATGGTGCTTCAGCCCACACAGCTAGAAAAATACAAGATTTTTGCCAATCCAACTTTAGCAACTTTTGGGAATCATGTTTATGGCCGGATCTAAACCCTCTGGATTATGCTATTTAGAACGTTTTAGAACATGCTACCAATAGAACATCACACAGCAATGCTGGCTCTCTTAAAAATACTATTAAAGAAGAATTAGAGAAGTTGTCTCCCGAATATTTGAGGAACACTTGTGCAAGTTTCAGGAAACGTGTGAAGGTAGTTATTGAGAAAGAAGAAGGATACATAGAATAAAAACATTTTCTATTATATATTTCAAATAAATTCGAATGACTTTCAAGAAACTAATTGGTCATACAGTCTTTCAATCCCTGCCTCAAAATATTGTCGAGTTTGATTCCCCACCCTGTATATATATTGATAATGTTGTATGGAGAAATTTTTTAAAATTATGATATTTTTTAGGCAATAATTTATTTCACACCTGCCAGTATTCCATCATCATCATCATCATCATCATCATCATCATCATCATCATCATCATCATCATTCTATATCTCTATAAAGTCACCATTCGCCCATGCAAGGAGTATTGTTGCCGCATCTGGCCTGTGCACCAACCACTAGCCTCTCCCTCTTGGACAGGGTACAAAAAAGAGTCTCTAACTTAATGCGTCCGACACTGTTTACCAAGCTCGCGACCCTGTCCCATCGCTGCAATGTTGCATCCTTGTGCTTGTTTTACAAGTACTTCCATGGAATATGCTCCTACGAACTTACTGTACTTGCACCCCCTCCCTCCTCCAACATAAATACCTCAAACAGGAAAATCCCACCCCTTCACTGTAGAGGTCCCCAGATGCCGGAAATCTTTCTTTTCTCGAACCGCTTGTCTTTGGAATTCTCTTCCTGCTCCATGTTTCACTGTAGAAGTCCCCAGATTCTGGAAGCTTCTTTCCTCGTACTGCTAGCCTTTGGAATTCCCTCCATGCTCCTTATTTCACTGACTGTACTGACATGCAGAAATTTCGATATAATGTGAACAAACATCTTGCTGCACAACTCATTTATGAGTGACCCTATAAATCTAGCCCCTAATCACAGTGACCTCTTACGTCTTAATGGCAAAAGTAAAATAAAAGAAAGTATTTTCCTAAATTAGAGAACTCATGATAAATAGGCACACGGAAGAGTACCTACACATCAAAATAGTGACCATGGTTTGTGCGGCTGCATTTTATACAGCCACATGTGTAATTCTATTATGTAGCAAGTAAAATTAAATTAAAATAAAAGATACTTGTTTGTTTCTGAAATACATCGAGATTCTAAGAATTTATGACTATTGAAATACCAACATTAAAAATTGAATTATTTAAAAACAGTTACCAGAAGTAGGTGCTACCGCCCCATGGGGGGGGGGTTGCTTTGATATCGGAGGGAGAGGGGTGCAAAAAGTGGCAGTTGGAAGCGACAGTGTAGTGGTAAAAGCATTTAAACAATAAATAATTTTTTTTGTTGTTTTTTTTTTACAAAATCTGAATGAAAAATATGAATAATGTCATAGACTCACTGAGATAAAATAACTCGTAATCAATTCATGGATAATAAAACTAATGCATAAATCTGTTATGTAGTTAAAAGTTCGAACGTTTGCTTGACGCCAATGCACAACACATCATCGATTCGCAAAAGGAACCTGCAGGTACTATACATAGCAACCACCTTGATTCCCAGCCAGGTCGTCTCAGAATCAGTAAACAATTAGACTAATCCGGTCCAAAGCTCGTCTCAGGTTGGTAAACATTGAACCTTAATTTCAATTTTATAATGTTTAGCATTTTTAAAGATATGAAATAATAGGAGTCTAGGGTCCAAAGCTCGTCTCAGGTTGGTAAACATTGAACCTTAATTTCAATTTTATAATGTTTAGCATTTTTAAAGATATGAAATAATAGGAGTCTAGGGTCCAAAGCTCGTCTCAGGTTGGTAAACATTGAACCTTAATTTCAATTTTATAATGTTTAGCATTTTTAAAGATATGAAATAATGGGAGTATATTAATGTAAGAACACCTTAAAAATGTTTTTTTTCTTTTAATACATACCATTATTGTGTTAAAACTAGGATTTCGAAGCTGTCATTCTGGTTGACATAAGTATATATGTATTGCTCATAATTTACTATTTCCATATCACAGACATTTCTATAAGATAAGACGAGTGAAAAACATTATACATGATATAGAAATTCCTTCTCCCCCTTTTAAGCACTTTGGCTTGCCGAACGAAACTTCTACACAAAACTCTAAGTTTCTGGTGTTTAAATATGTTCATACTATTTTATGAACATACACACTGACACCCACATGCACACACAGACATAAACACACATATATACACAGACATACACACACGCACACACACACATGCACACACATATACACAGACATAAGCTTTACCTTTACCTTTATGTATTGCATATGTCTATGCATTTATATAAATATATTTAACGTCATTTATTTTTCAGAATAAAGAATGGCAACACCACAGCAAGCAAAAAAGAAATGTCGGCAGTATAGTGTGGCATATCTGAAATATGAATTTTTGGAGGCACCACACAGCCAACGGCAACCTACATGTTTGTTGTGTGAGAAAGTGTTTTCAAACAAAGCCATTAGACTTTTCAGACGTTTGGAACATTTGAACTCTGATAAAGCAGACAATATATACTTTCTGTCACTTCGAGAAAGGTTTCAGAAACGAAAACTTATTGAAAAGATGTTTGTCAACACTTCACAACCATCTTTTTTTTGCATCATCATCATCATCATCATCATCAGCAGCAGCAGCAGCAGCAGCAGCAGCAGCAGCAGCATCAGCATCAGCATCAGCAGCAGCAGCAGCAGCAGCATCATCATCAGCATCATCATCAGCATCATCCGGTTTATTTGTTGAATACGGCCACAATTAATCCTCCGATGAGGGTGGGGTGTGATTGTCTAGTCTCGCTCTAAGTTTTCTTCTCCATTTTTGTCTCCATGGCTTTCCTATCACATTTGACCACGTCCTCCCAAGACAACTTAGGGCTGCCAGTCGTGGTCTTCTTTGCTGGCACATTCAACTGTGGAACTTAATCAATCAAGACATTGCTGCGCTCAACGTGCCCCAACCAATGCAATCTGTTCTTCTGCATGATATCTGCAAGGCTTATCAAGTTGACTTGTGCGAGTAGAGATTCAAAAGGTATGCTTTGTTTAGGCCTCACCAAACATAATCCATCTGACCATTGCCTTGTCATTATGGTGCAGTCTACAGACAGGATATCATTGCTGGTTGCTAGATCTAGTAAACCTCATACGATTTGGGAGGAACTTATTCTGCCTACAATAATAGAGGTTCTGCACGCAGTTGTACATAAGTCAACTGACTATATTGTAGAAAGTATTACTCTCAGTGATAACTCGGTTCAAAGTTCACTCTACCAGGAAATGAATATTTGCTTTTTACTTAAGTTCGTTTAATCAAAGATAAAAGTTGCTTCAAGAGCTCTTATTTAACTTGAAACAGGCACTTAATGAGAATCAGTATTTGATGTTTCTGAGAATTCTTTCAGAAAAACAGTTCATTTATTAACTTGCTTGCTTGCACAACATGGAGCACCATCGATGATTGGTCGTTGTCAGTTTCTTGAAAACAAAACTGTACCTAAATGGTCGACTTCACAAGTCAAAAATCCTGACACTAATTTATTATGAACTATTAAAAACATAGTTATGTAAATTAAGCATTCAAATAATTGTCTTTGGATCGTTCATAGGTACTATATATAGAGTATTGTAAAACACTATTGTATTATTGATTTAAATAACAGTAACCCATTTAAATGGTAATATAGGAGTGATAAATTGAAAATAAATGTTGTATTTATTCATTTATAAGGATAACAATCTAAATCATATAAATAATTCCCCAAACAGAACAGTTTTGCACCATTTTTATGTCCCATTACACAGATTAAAACTAAGATTAAATTTTGCTTAATTCGTGTCCAATTACTATAGATCAAATTCAATGCAAATCTGAAATATTTGAATTTTCAAATGGGAGATTCTGTCCATATTATGCCCCCGAAAACCCTTTAAAATACTCCAAAGAAACTGAAATTTGAGAGATATTTATTAATTAATGTCTAATACCTATTGTTAAACTTTTTTTTTAAATCGGAAGTATCTGAATTTTCACAAAGGTTTTCCACCCCTTTTAATCACCTTAGCATAAAACTAAATATAGCTCACATTACCAACCCTTATGTCTAGCAGCTGTGTTCTAAAACTATAATGATCGGTTAATTAGTTTAGGAGTGAATCCTGTAAATACAAATATGTAAACATATACACATATCTAACTTTATATAGATAGATAGATGTAAATATCATCAAATGAATGTCTCTTTATCATCATTTTCTTAGCTATAGAAATATTACAAATTAGCAACAAATCTTTAAGAAAGTATAAACACACAAATACATACAATATTGGGCCAGACAGATTTTATTCATTTTCTTTACTACTAACTGAAAAATCTGTCTGTACCGGGTAATCTCTATATAAAGTAAAGTGCCATCTGTGTTTATATAAAAATGAACTCCAAAGCCACTGCACTAATTCTTCGGAATTTGGAGAAAGAGATTCTCTGCACAAAAGTATTGTTCTAACACTATCTGAGTTATTTCCCTTTGGACTGATACCTGAGTTATCCCTCTTGAATTATTCTGGTCAACGTTAGGGAAATGCGCTCTCATGTCTGGAAGTTAAGAAAACTCATCCACACATGTGCAGAACTTAATACAAGAGCTTATCCTCTTCTTGATTGAGCTTTTAAAGCCATCAGATGTTGTCCGACCAACTGACTATCTTAGCATGGACTTTACGAATCCTGATAGCAGTTGTATAGACTCCCTTTCTAGTAGCAGTCATGTAGACTCCAAGATCAGCACAACCAACACGAATGTAAGTCATATTTATTTATACATTTTTCATGCTCATTCTCTGTCTCCAACCCCAGAAATATATACCTTTCTTATTGTATTGGTATTGGGACATTAATATCTTCTTTCTTTAGTAATGATGTATGTGGTTTTACCCCTTTGTTTATCATATTAAGTATCACCTGACATGTTTCGTATCCCCTTTTATGCATGTGTTTGACAGACTGCTTACGTGATAATAATGTATATATATATATATATATATATATATATATATATATATATATATATATACATTATATATATATATAAATCCAACTCGTATTTCATCATCGTCTTTTCCTCTTTCTTCTGACTCTCGTGTTTGTTAACCATGATAAGACAACACACAAAATGGCAGCCTCCTGTACAGGAAATATTGAACGTGTGATCGCTAAAAACGTAACAGCTGGGATATAAAATTTCCGTTAACTTCACAACAGCAAATAACAGAGACAATATATATCGAGGTTAACTTTATCTGAAAATATATATTTGGAAATAAAAACATGTATACTGCATTAACACAAAAATGTATTTTAAAATTAAGAACTTTTTTATTCAATTTTTTTTTAAATGAAGCCACTGTATCTTTTACAAACTTAAGAAGATAAATAATTTTAATTTTAAATGCCTGTACTATATGGTCTTGAAGGAGATTTGAGAGTTCAACAACTAAAATATCATGATGACAATCAAGATAAAAAATAACACCGAACCTATCCAGACGATGGGTGTGAGCAAGCATCTGCTAGCATCTGTTAGTATTAACCATTAATTCTCTGCCAGGTTAGAGAATTAAGTCTTGTTTTATGTGAGCCTACTGCTGAAAATGGGACACTGAATAAGAATTAAGAATTTTGTCTTGTTTATAAAAAACATATAATTTATTCGTTAAAAATCCATCTTATTTTTGCTAAGCTGAGTACAGACTGTTGAGGTATTTTTAGCAGCTGCATGCATGTATAGCAAAGTTAGCCGGCAAACTGGAAAGAAATATCACCATAGAAGAAAGAAAGAATGAATTCAACTACAGAAAGAAAGAAATAAAGAAAGAAAGGAAATATTCAACCCCACACTGTTAATCATAGCACCCCATCTCAATTTCTTCATCCTCCGCCTGT
Source organism: Sepiola atlantica (assembly GCA_963556195.1). Classification (NCBI taxonomy): domain Eukaryota; kingdom Metazoa; phylum Mollusca; class Cephalopoda; order Sepiida; family Sepiolidae; genus Sepiola; species Sepiola atlantica. The sequence goes on from OY744521.1 coordinate 202,730,104, forward strand.
GCACTCAACCAACAACTGTTACCTTTGGAAACCCAATGAGTTTTATCTTTAGCCTGTCAAAACTTCTCACCGATGTTTCAAATCCAGGCCGATGAGTTATGTATTCAAAACAAGATCGATACTTTCATAGTATTTTTATTGGTGACGAGGGTAAAAGATATTTTAGCTGTGTCTCCGCCAGCCACGTTTGGTTCAAGGTTGCTACAGATGCATCTTTTCGAACATGGGACCCTTCTAGTCTAACTTGGGAATATGTATGTCGAACGTGTGATAGTAATAAGTAGTAATAACACACGTTTATGGCTCTAAAAATTCATACTAGAATTGTCTACATAGACCCATGGTGTAACTTAAAAGCGTTGGCTATTAATCAGTCTTCTGGAGGTTGAAGGTTCAATTCTTACTACAGGCGTTAATAACTAAGAATAAAATAAAAATTACTTACTTAAGACTTCAAACATTTTTACCCGGTCATGCCTAAGGAATGAAAACAATGTGCGTTCATAGATTAAATAAATAGTTCAGTTTGAAATTCTGCACAGCTTCCCGAGTTCAACATAAAAATTTCAAAATTCGACTAGAAAGTTCCAAATTTTGAAATGATTCGCCAGAAGAAAGTTGAAAGTTACATCAGTCGAAACTTTGTGAATATAAAAACCAAGATGAGAACAGTAGTCCGAATAATACAAATGATCAATCCTGATCTAAAAATAAATTCTGATACATTTGGAGATTAGATTGAAAAATAAAGCAAATATAGCTTTTAACTGTGTTTAATGTGAGTAGTTTAATTGTAAATTTCACCTTATTTTGGGAATGATCCTCAATGTGTGTTTTATAAAGGGTTAGAGGATATCAAGTTCATGTACAGGGTGTTCGGCATAAATTTGATATTTTTTATATTTTCATTTCAGAACCATTTAAAGTCCACGACTTCAATAGTCCCAATATCTGGCCTCCAACTCGCCTGATTAGAACCCCATGGATTATTATGTGTTGGAGCAGTTGAGAAAGACACGAACCGTACCGCCTGCAACAGTAAGGACAAGTTGACTTTTAGAATTAAATTGGTATCTAGGAATCTCTCGAAAGAAAGATAAAGGTTGTGTGCTCCAGGTTCAGGTCCAACTGAATGAGCTGTATTCAGTCAGAGATCCTCCGAGATGCATTTTGAATTTTGAGAATATGTCAATTATTGGTCAAGATATGACGGTTTTTCTTTCCTTTCCAATTTGTCTGAATAGAACTGTTACATAGACATATGTATATATATGTACATACATATATGTGCATATTATTATTATTATTATTATTATTATTATTATTATTATTATTATTATTATTATGTTTACTCACTAGGAGTTCTCACACAGGCCGTCATCAGTGATTGCTCACTGATAATCACCAATGGTGTTCCCTGGAGTCTGAGTGATAACAAGCCTCCCCAGATTTCCAATGCTCTCCATCTCTTTCGATAAATACTGCAAATGAATTTGCGTTATCACAACAGACGCTTGCCATCCATTTCTCGTTGGCAGCAACCATTGGCCGTCTCTGAGATTTGGATTGCAATAAAATTCCCTAATGTCCCAGTACTCTCCACACTCTTCCAGTGGAGGTCTGGTTAATGCTCTCCCTCCTCGGTCTTTCCATCCTCCTTGACCCTCCACAACTGTTTTGTGTGGTATCAGCTGGGGCTTGTGCCATCACTTTCTGGGGAGGGGGGGGGGGGTAGTTTATGAAATTTCTTGCACTTTTTGTTCCTTGTTTTCTTGTGGTGCTCTTTATGGGATTTTATTTTCTTCCTATTGCACCTTGCATGTGATTGGTTAGTCTTCGTAGCTTATGTGGGTTGGTTTCTGCATTCAAGGATTTTCCTTAAGATGTCAGCTGTTTTTATCATTGCCGTCCATTGTATGGTCTCAGTCTTCCCTTTGATTCCAATTTCTCCCAGTCTTTTTTTCAGGTTCTTCGGAACTGTTCCTAGTGCTCTTACGATTATTGGTATTATATTTACTTTCTTTATACTCCATATCCCTTTCAATTCTCTGGCGAATTCAGTGTATTTGCTTCGTTTTTCTGTCTCCTTGGTCTTCACCCTGTGGTCGGCTGGGACGGCAAAATCTACGATTTGGGAGGATTTTTCTTTCTTGTTGACTATTATGACATTCGGTCTCCTTGCTTGTATGAGTTTATCTGTTTGTACCTCCATATCCCAGAGGATTTTGTGTTTTTCGTTTTCGAGTACTGTCGGTGGTTTATGTTTGTATCATTTGTCCGAGTGTTCGAAATGCATTTGTTTGCATAGCTTCCAGTGTAGTGCTTTCCCCCACGCACTCATGCCTATTTTTGTGTTCTTTTGGGGTCAGTTTTGGGCATTCACTAATTATGTGATTTACTGTTTTTCTCTTCATCCGCACAATCTGCATTTTCTGTTTTTCTGGGTTTATCTATTTTAGCTTTAATGTAGTTGATCCTAATCAGTAGGGAGTCCGTTTCTCTGTTCAAGTGTCCCTTTCTCAGCCATGCCCAACTATTTTCGCGTGTCTCTTCACTTATCATTCTTATGAAACGTCCATGTAGTTGTTTTTCTCCCCACTTTTCTTTTCTTGTCTGTTTATTTCTGGTGTTGGTGCTTCCTGCGTTGTTCGTTGGGATGGTGTCTCTTGCTGCGGTGATCAGCCTTTCTGTGTTCTGGTTTATGTATTTCTCCAGTTCATTTTAGTGTCGTCCACACAGTATTCTATACTTACCAGTCCTCTTCCCCCTTTGTTTCTTTTCACGTAGAGTCTGTCTGTATCGTCTTTTGGATATAGTGCGTTGTGCATGGTCATTATTTTTCTAGTCCTCTGGTCAAGATGCCTGAGTTCTTCGTTTGTCCAGCTTATGAATGGTTCAGAGTATCTCATTAGTGATACTGCCCAGGTATTTATTCTTTTTATTTACTTCGTTTTTAAGAGCTTTCTTGTTCTTCTCAGATATTCTTTTCTAATCTTCTCTTTCATTTCTGTTGATTTGATTGTGTCTGCTTCCAGAACTCCTAAATATTTATATCTGTTTTGTTCGCCTAGCGCCCTCATCTGCTCTTGGTTGGGTAGTTCCATGCCTTCTACTGTCTCCAGCTTTCCCTTTTTCATCTCTAGCAGTGCACACTTTTTCATTCCGAATTCTATTTGAATGTCCTGGCTGAAGATTCTGGTCGTATTTATCAGCTTTTCCAGTTCCTTTTTGCTTTTTGCTAATAGCTTCAGGTCGCCCATGTACATGAGGTGGTTTATTCTTTGTTCTGTGCCTGTGAACTTGTATCCGGCATCACATTACCTGAGTATGTAGTTGAGTACTACATACTCAGGAAATTATTATTTGTACTCACTAGGAGTTATTATTATTATTATTATTATTATTATTATTATTATTATTATTATTATTATTATTATTATTATTATTATTACTTTACAATGAATTGATAGTTCTTATTGCTGTATATGCAAGTGAAACATGGAATATATTGGCAATGCATGAGAGGAAGCTCAATGACTTTGCCTAAAACTGACAAAAAACGATGCTGACGACTACAAATGAAATCCTTCGCAGAGGATCAATGTAACCTTTAAAGAAAAAACATTCTCTGGAACATGCATTCTCTAAGATAATTCTGATTTAAATTTGTTAGGTTTAGACTGGATAGAGGAATTGAATTTTTTTGATATTCCTCTCAAGTGTGATTTTAACACTCTAAATATTTCTTCTATTTCTGATATTGAAAAACTATTCACAGAAATACTCAAGGATAAATTTGGCAATGTTTTTCAGCAGAGTCTAAAATGTTGCACCAAATCAAAGGCAACTTTCGAATTAAAGTCTGAAAACCAATTTTCAAACCAAAACGTCCAGTACCCTATGCTGCAAGGAATAAGGAGGGGAGGCGAAGCCTGGGAGGGTGGACCTCCTAGAACTGCACAGGACAGGCATGCAGTATCCATCGGAACAGATACTACACTTTGATCTTGAACAATTCCTTAGATGCACATCAGTACCTATTACCTTTGTTAGAAGATCTTTTCGCAAAATTAAATGGTGGAAATTGTTTTGAAGAAATTGATTTTTCAGATGCTTTTCTTGCAGTTGGAGGTTGATGAGGAGTCAAAAGAGCTTCTGGCAATCAACACATGCAAGGGACTGTTTTGATTAAACCGTATTGTTTTCGGAGTCAACCCAGCTCCAGCCATATTCCAGCAAATAATGGATGCAATGTTAACCCGATCGACAGGAATTGCAGGATTCATTGATGATATCATCGTTACAAAACATGAACTTCTACATTTAGACAAATTCAGCAGTATGGATCACATGTAAAAACTGAAAAATGTGAATTTTTCGAACACAAACTAAATTTCTGTGATTTATTTTTTACAAAAATGGTCGACAGAAAATACTGCAGCCATAAAAACTTCCGGCACTGGCAAATATTAAAACATTATGCTCTCTCCTTGATATGGTAAGCCATTGCAGTGCATTTTTGCTGAAACTTCGAGTTTGTGCACCCCTCAACAATCTTTTAAAAATAGATGTACCATGGAAATGGTCCACTAAGTGTCAATCTATCTTCAATAAAATAAAATCATTACTTTATTCGGATATGTTGCTCACACACCATGGATATTATTGTTGTTTTTGATTATGATGTTGGAGTTGTCATTTCACATAGCTTTTCTGATGGTAGCCAAAAAGCAATAGCTCATGCATCCAGGTAACTGGCAGAGCGAAACTATAGTCAGATAAAGAATGGAATCATTGGCAATAATTTTTGCAACAAACAAATTTTACAAGATGTTATATGGACGTCACTTTACGTTGATCACAGATCGTAAACCTCTTGTTAGCATTTTCGGATCCAAGAAAGTTATTTCAGTGTATGCAGCTAACCGTCTGCAAAGATCGGCCACTATGCTGTTAGATTATAATTTCTCCATCAGATATTTTTCAACTGATGCAATCGGACATGCAGATGCTTTATCCAGACTCATGGATAAGAAAACCAAAGTCAAATAGGATTCAGTCATTTCAGAAATTATTTCAGCGCTCACATCAACTGTCAGAGGACTGCGAATTACTTCACAAATGATCTGACCCCTTATTCAAATCAGTGTGGCACTTTCACCATACAAAATTGCTTGAGATATGTAAAGACAAAAATCTTGAACCATTTTTTCAGTGTCAATCATCATTGTGTGAGGTTCATGGGTGTATTCTTTTTGGAGAACGTGGGATTGTTTCATTAAAATTTCAAAATTGTGTATTAAAACAATTTCATTTTGGACATCAAGGTATTAACTGGATAAAAACTTTAGCACATAGCTATGTCTATTGGCCAAATATTAGAAGATCTGAGCCATAACTGTTCAAAATTCGAGTTAGCAGCAAAAGTTCCGAGAAAAGCTAAACTCTTTTCTTGGCCTATTCCGGATCTGTCTGGACATGTGGTCACATTGACTTTGTAGGACCCATTGAGGAAAAATGTTTTCTACTACTAGTAGATGCCGACAATGAATTACTTGAGATTTTTTCAATGAGCAGCATTACCTCTGAGGAAGCAATTTTAAAATTGCAACATATTTTCAGCCGATTTGGAGTCCCAGAGACCATAGTCTCTGAAAATGGTACTGCTTTCACTTGAGCAAAACTTTCAGATTTCTGCAAGCAGAATAATACTAATCATTTATACACGTCATCTTTTCAGCCACAATCCAATGAACAGGTCGAGTGTTTTGTTGATATATTTAAGAGAGCACACTTAAAACTCAATGGGGAGGGAACTACTCCAGAAATCTTACAGATATTTCTTGGAAATTATACAGCTACACCAAACCCAAATTACCCTAATGGTAGTTCACCAGCTAAAGCTTTGTTGATCCGGAAAGTCCATTTACCAATAGATGCCATTCGTCCAGCAGCACAAACTTCTCAAAAGAGAAACATACAAATGAAACGGCAGTTCAACCATCATCATGGTGCAGTAAGTCGCACTTTCAAACCAGGACAAATAGTCTTTGCAAAAGACTATCGGAATGACAAAGGGAAGTGGACACAAGGTTACATCTTGCGCTAAAGCGGAAATATCATTTATGACGTCAGTGTGCCGTCTTCTGTTTGGGTTCGACATGCGAATCAGTTGCGACCCTTGTATCTCACAGAAATCAGCATCCAGGGGACGCAGGATAATACTTTTCCACTGGAGATACTGTTGGTTATATTTAATTTGCCTCAATAACGCACTCCAGTCATCGAAAAGGAACAACCTATGACTCAAGTGAAGACATTACCAAGGTCAGTTCGCAACCAAAATCGTGCGAATTCTAATGCAAATCAGGCCACAGTAAAAAGCACAAAGATAAAAGAGGGGGTTTAAGGTAGCTACGTACCTAGAAATAAATATGAAAACATTTTATATTTTAAAAGAGAAAGTAACTCTTTGTCCAAAAGTTATCTCCCTTGCATCAAAGAGATTTTGAGAGAAAAGTTATGTCCTTGTATAATTCCAGACAGCCGACATCTTGAATCGGACGTGTCGCACAGCACTCTTCAATTATTAAACTAATAATTAAATCTTCTTCAGTTGTAAATATAAAATAAATATTATTATTGATTTATAAGGAAGAGTTTTTATTCAATTTATTCTTTATATATTCGTCCCATATCTCACACCATAACTTCAGTTACCGACATGGTCACATCGCTAACCACAATGTTTACTTCAGTAATAAAACATGCAAGTTGATTTTGTAAGCAGTGACTGTTGTATATTACTTAGACTAGCTTGTTAAACAAGTCTTCTGTAGGTCCATCCTAATCAGTGCAAATATTGTAAGTGAAAAAGAAAATACTTTCAGATAACCAATGTAAACACTTTGCGTTTGTGAACAAACATAATTTAAACAATTGATAATAATCTGTATATTTATAAAGTTAGGTTATTTTTCACACTGACAGTGAGATTAAAAAGTCACCTTCCTATTTACGAAAGAAGAAAAACAGCTTTTTAATATACTCAGTCATGTCTATGCAAACGACGTCTAAAGGTTGACTAATTGCACATTGCTTTGCAAAACGAATAATTAATTTTTTTTTTGTCTTTTTATTCGATAATTGTTTGCATTTTACTATTACACACAGTTCTATTGACAAATATTTTCTATAGCGTGGATAAATATTCAGTATTTCCTGTTCTTATCGATCAATTTACTTCAGGGGGTTGCCATTGTTGGTTTCCTCAATTTTTCAGGGCAACGCTGGGGCATGGCTCCCGCTAATTTCACTATAAAAATTAAAAATTTAAAAATAAAAACAGACAATTGTCATCAGGGCTTATATTATGGCTAATGTTATGGACCGGCTATGACATGTTATACAAGGAAAAAACGCTATTGCCAAGCATGAACATTATGTTTTCCCGGATTCAAATGGGAATAAAAGAAAAGTAAAAAAGGGGTATCCGTCCCAAACTCCGTTTTGGGTTTCAGAGAAGATGTCAATAAACACACCATGCTGAAGGAACAACAGTGACATAAGGGATTGTAGAAAAATAAGTAGTTTATTAGATGGGGAAGAGAGTAAAGTGAGCACAATAAACACAATACAGGACAAACAAGATAATGTCAGGGGAAAGAAATAAAATTGGCTTGGGATAAATATAGTTTCTTGGTGATGACAAAAATACAAAATATTAAAATATGAGTTTGAACATGGAAATATTCTGGATTTGGAGAGAAAGTAGTTTGGTGGAGAAAAACAAGTTCATAAGCATTAAAAGATAAATGTCTTGAAATGAATGGAACAAATTGTGAAACAACTCAAAGATTACTTAGCTTTAGGGAAGATATGTCGGCGGTTGATTCGGAAATTGATGTTTCTTCGATCAAGAAGGACATAAAAAGGTCTGTGTTGCGTCAATAGGATGATCATCGGCAAGATTCAAAAGTTGAAGACCAATATCTTCTTTTGTTGGTGTGTCTGTCGTGAGAATGATGATCGTTTTGTAAATCTATATTTCACGAATCTCGGCTCCAGTATTTTGGTAAAAGATATGCAGCTTGTCTGAGGTGATGATGTCTGGGGAAGCGATGAAAGATTTTGAAAGGTTCTGAAAAATTAATTTTTTGCAGCAGAATCAAGGTTTTTAGGCGAGAAATTCTCACTTGTCAATTCATTTTACTACATCTGAATATATTCACAAAGTTGAGAGAGTCTGCTGATTTCTCTTCAGGTGGTTGTCACATGACACTCAAAATACCATATATGGATTTTCCAGACATGACTCAGGGTTAAAGTGAATGGTTTAGAATGGGCCGTTTTTAGAGAAATGTTCACCCATGTGTAAAGTACCTTTCTTTGAAGTTGGATACACCATGTTTCCTGGAACTGAATTTTATTTTTCAGAAACTAGTCTCAAAAGCAAGGGACGAAGGAGGAGAGGCTGATATTTTGAGTTTTTAGGGTTGGGCAAAGAATGAAATCAAAGTCGAACAATAGCGGGTCAAGGGTGGTCTAGTGTATATATATATATATATATATATATATATATATATATATATATATATATATATATATATATAAAGTGGTGAACTAAAAGCGAACTTTTAGGAAAGGTAAAACCTATTGTGAAAAGTATACAGCTCAATATCCAGGATAGAGCAGATAGATATGTAGAAGGATGAAAAGGAATTAGAAAAGCAAAAGTAAATCTTTTTTCAATTCAGTTGCTCATAGCAAGGTATATTCCGCAAAGTCCGGTATTGGACCTTTTACCCTCTGGATTCTACCTATCTTCGCCGCACCTGAAGATGTGGTTTTTTGGAATTTAACTTTGAATCCTCTCTTGTCACTTCTCGTGCCTTTTAATGACCTACCTATCTACATTTCACTTTCTCTGCTAGACTTTTTGATACCGGACTTTTTTGCAATCGGACATTTGCTTGCACTCTAGGCAGAGTTTTGCCTTGTGTTTCTTTCCCTACAATTTTTATTTTACTTTCTCAAATTTTGAATTTTGGCCTTTGCCAACTTATCTATCCCAGCGACTTCCTCTGATGATAAGATGTTGATCTTTGAAAAGCCTGGCTTAAGGAAAAATTAAACTTGAATAAATTGCCTTTGCAGCCACTAGTAATTCTGTCAATCGCCTTTCAGATATCATCTCATATCTGATACCCTGTTTCAGGACCATATTAAATCACTGGCAAAAGGAAACTTGCACTTTGGCTAACTACACAAGTCAACATGATCAACTTTTGGCTCAGCTATTGACTCAATCAGTTGCTTCTGCGAGATGCTCCAGCGACTTTGTCCGGCTGTCAACTAACTCTACTTGTCCAGCCATTGACTTGACGAGTTAACCTTATTCTTCTTCAGGACACTTTCTCTTTTAGTCTTTCAATGCAGTGTGATGGGCCCATTTCTCCTTTGGTCTGCCAAGCTGTCCTTTAACCGCAATGCGACGGGACAATTTCTTCTTCAGTCTATCAATGTTAACACTTTTTCTATCATCGTTAGAGAAACAAGCCGTTCCTGTGATGCTGACTCATCATCATCATCATCATCATCATCATCATCATCATCATCATCATCATCATCATCATCATCAGTTAACATCTGTTTTACATCTGTTTTACATGCTGGCATGTGCTGGACGACTTTTAGAAATTTACTCCCAAACCAACCTATCTCTGACCAAGTCTTTATTTATCCCTCTTTCTCTCAGGCCCATCCTTATCGCTTCCTCTCATGTTTTCCTCGGCTTTACCCTGCTAATTGATCCTGCTACCTCAACTATTCTACATCTACTAACCGAAGAACTCTCATCCATTCTTTCAAAGTGATCATACCATTCAAGTCTCCTATTTTGCAGACATCTCCATATACTCTCCAGATTTAATCTTCCTCTGAGGTCATCAGATCTAAGGTTGTCTTTAAGACTCACATTACACTTCCATCATATCATTTTCATATTATTTCTCTTTATGCAACGCATGTCCTCAATCCTCACTGGTCAGGTTTCACTTTCATACATCATCACACTCCATACACATGCCTGATAGACTCTTACCTTAGTCGACAGTGGTAATGCTTTGCTGTATAGTAATGGCTGAAGTTCGCTGAACTTACTCCGACTGAACTAACCATTTACAAATGTAGCTCTTGTCGAAATGAACTGATTATTTCGATATTCAACAAAACCCCGTATTTGTCATCCTTCTTTGCCCATTGCCATATTGTCTTGAGCGATCACCATATATCAGGCCCCTCATCAATATAAAACCTTCCTATTGTTTATATCTGCTTTTCGTATTCCCCTATTTCCTGTGTATTTAAATAACATTGAGAGTGAGATATCTCTACAAGGTCATACACCAGAACAACTCTCCTCAAGATCAAAACAGCTGTGTTCAGTCTATTCACTAGTTTAATCATTTCAGTCACAATATGTGGGAATCATTGGATAAAAAATGATGATGCTGTCTTGTTCACTAAGGAAAATGAAGAAACTTTCTATAAAGCAAATGAATGTGACTCAAAAATATCATAAATAAGCATAACTAATTTATATAAGTAATTAGAAGAAGATATAATCAAAGTCCATTACATGATTTTGATACTAGAAAATGTCTAAAATTTAAGGCTTCAGGAAGAAATTGAAATTCAGGGAATCTTGCTTAATTGGTACCTAATGACTATGGATCAAATTCACTGCAAATCTGAAATATTTGAATTTTCGAATAGTAGTTTTTTTTCACTATTATGCCCCTAAAATTTAGAGAAAAATTTATTAATTGATGTCTAATACCTATTGTTAAACTTTTATGAAAAACGAGAGTATCTAAATTTAAATGAAAGGTTTCTACCCCTTTTTACCTGCTTTGTAAGAGACTAAATTAAACTAAATAGAGCCGATATTAACCACCCTTAAACATAGCAGCTCCAACATTCATAATGATCTGTAAATTAGTTTGATGGAGTTTGGGGAATAAGATAATGTGTTTGACGGTTGGCAGCATCCATCCTTACTTATATGTGGTCAAATACAAGCATGCCAATGAAAACAAAGTAACAACTCGGAAACAATGGAGTATGCAAATAATCATTTATTGGTCGTAAACACGACTGGGTTTGCTATAAAATTGTGTCCTTGACAATGTGTAAAAAGAGAGTCTGCAAATGATGTGTGCGTGCGTAAGTAAAGAAAAGTCTTACATACCAAATAGCGTGTTTGCGTGTGAAGTCGGAAACAATGGAGTATGCAAATAATCATTTATTGGTCGTAAACACGACTGGGTTTGCTATAAAATTGTGTCCTTGACAATGTGTAAAAAGAGAGTCTGCAAATAATGTGTGCGTGCGTAAGTAAAGAAAAGTCTTACATACCAAATAGTGCGTTTGCGTGTGAAGTCGGAAACAATGGAGTATGCAAATAATCATTGATTGGTCGTAAACACGACTGGGTTTGCTATAAAATTGTGTCCTTGAGAATGTGTAAAAAGAGAGTCTGCAAATGATGTGTGCGTGCGTAAGTAAAGAAAAGTCTTACATACCAAATAGTGCGTTTGCGTGTGAAGTCGGAAACAATGGAGTATGCAAATAATCATTGATTGGTCGTAAACACGACTGGGTTTGCTATAAAATTGTGTCCTTGACAATGTGTAAAAAGAGAGTCTGCAAATGATGTGTGCGTGTGTAAGTAAAGAAAAGTCTTACATACCAAATAGTGCGTTTGCGTGTGAACTCGGAAACAATGGAGTATGCAAATAATCATTTATTGGTCGTAAACACGACTGGGTTTGCTATAAAATTGTGTCCTTGACAATGTGTAAAAAGAGAGTCTGCAAATGATGTGTGCGTGCGTAAGTAAAGAAAAGTCTTACATACCAAATAGCGTGTTTGCGTGTGAACTCAGAAACAATGGAGTATGCAAATAATCATTGATTGGTCGTAAACACGACTGGGTTTGCTATAAAATTGTGTCCTTGACAATGTGTAAAAAGAGAGTCTGCAAATGAAGTGTGCGTGCGTAAGTAGAGGAAAGTCTTACATACCAAATAGGGTGTTTGTGTGAGCGCACAAATGCTGGCGAGGCGTTTATCAAAGCAGCCACCAGACAAAAGGAAGAGGGAGGATCTGGGGTATGTTGTCTGTCAAGCCCATGCTGAATGCAAAAGGGGTGAATTTGCCTGTGCATCACTTTTTATAATCTCCGATAGTAGCGTCGCCTAGCATTTCCAAAGGGGAGATAATTCGGGTTTGCAAACGTCCTCTGGTGGTGTGTGTATATAAATCTATCTTTTTAATAGAAATTGCTCCAGACAAGGCAGGAAACCACTTGATGTAAGAAGCTAAAAAAAATACTGCTTCAAGGTCAAAAACTAGCCAACGATAATTGTTAGATGTATAGATCCCGACTCAGAAAACAGCAGTTATTCCCCTTTGTCAGAAACATCGCTCATGAAATGTGAGGACTAAAAGACAAAATAAAGGGAAGCGAGAGTTACGAGGATGCCGAAAGTAAATCCAAGATCCACTTTCTACTCTCCTAAATATAGTATATATAAGTATTAAGAAAGGTAGGTAATGCTACAAGTTTAGAAGTGAAGCGTGTACATACAAATATATAAACATATACACATACTTAACTTTATATAAATAATGCTAGTGATTAATCTGACCCAACTAAGTATTGATGTGTTAGTCTCCTCTCTGTTATTAGCAAGGTTTTTTAAATATTGGTCAACAGCAAGCTTGTTCATTTTCTGGAAAGTTTGGGTCTCTTTAATGCTTTTCATTCAACTGCTCATCTCTTAAGTGTGAGTTTACATATAATTCAGGAGAGAGTAGGGTCATTGAGCTTGACATTTCTAAGGCGTTAAGCAGAGTATGGAATTCTGGTCTTCTACACAAACTTTAGTCTTATGGTATTAATGGTGAGGTTCTTACGTCTTTTCTTTCTGATCCAAGCTTAAAAGTAACTTAGGATAATGTCTCCTCATCCTCTTTCCCTATCAATGCGGGTGTTTCTCAAGGCTCTATTCTAGGTCCAACATTATTTCTTCTCTTTATCAATCCCAAAGAATATTATTCAGAAGATTAACATCTATGCTGATGATACCACTCTCTATCCTAGTGTTTCTTCTCATTCATCTCCTTGAGATTAGTTGGAATATTCAGCTGATCTGGAGATTGATCTGGGTTCGCTTGTGGATTGGGGTAAAAAATGGCTTGTTTCGTTTAATCCTGTTAGGACAGCTTGTGTCTTTCAATTATAGTTGTGGCTATTTTTTCTCTGAAATTTTCATGGATGGCTCTGCTCTTGAGGAGAAATCGACTCTTAGACTTCTTGGTCTTTCTTTCTTTCTCATCAAATCTTTCTTGCATTAGATCCATTGTTCTTTCTGCTTCTCATAAAGTCGGTTCTCTCTATCGCTCCAAACACTTTCTCACACCTAAGGCTATTCTCTATCTCTACAAATCTACTATCAGACCTGATATGGAGTACTGTTGTCATATTTGGGCTGGTGAATGTCTGTCCAATTACAGGGTTCTTTATAATATTCAGAAGTGTATCTGTAATTTGGTTGGCCTCATCTTTTCTTCTTCTCTGCACACAGATGTGAGGTTGCTTGTCTCAGTCTCTTCTATAATTACTATATGGCATGTGTTCATTAGAATTGTCTGATCTATTTCCTGCTTCCTTTGTTCCAGCTCGTTTGATTCGTTCGTCTAGTGGTTTTCATCAATTCACTGTTTAGATACATCCTTATAATACAGCTTCCTATTCTAGTAGCTTCTTTTCAAGCACATCAAGCTTGCGGCACTCTCTTCCTGCTGACTGTTTTCCTCCTACCAATAGCCTTGGTTTTTTCAAGACTAAGACCAATAGGCATCTCCTGTCTTTGCATTAATCATCTTTCGTTTGTTTTTTTAGCTCTTTACATAAAGTGGCTTCATGCCTTGTCTGGAGCGACTTCCATAAAAAATAGAGATATCATTTTTATATTTTATTTATTTGTATTAAAAAAGTGTGTGTTTACATGGCAGCGTTAAAAAGTGTATACATAAAATTTAATTGGTTCTTTGATACAACAGTGGCGCATGATAAAATGAATGTTTTCCTTTGATATACGAGCACAAATGAACTGTAATAATTGACTTTTACCATTGCACTTTATTTAAGCCAGAAATTACAGAAACGACAGTTTAGGCTCCAAAATTACTTTTGAAGAATCATGATATTAAACAAGAAAACATTAAACAAGTCAAACGTTTTAATCTATTATTGATAACTCTATGTACCTACCTGATGTTGCCCGGGAGTTGTTTTACTTTCATTTTTATTTCACTTTTTCTTTTAACTATGCTGTGTGTTTTTTGTGTTTTTTTACCAAATTATTATATTTTAAATATGATTTTGAAAGTTAAATTTAATTATTACAGCATCGGTTGATCATCGTTTGTAAATTATTATAAAGCTATAACTATTTTTGTTAAGTTAATGTTGTTTTAATCTCTATTTATAGAATTATTTGATGTAAATAGTTTCCAAAACTTTTAATAGTTTACTTACATGAAGATTTGATCAGAATTTTGATACCAGAAATGACTTTCTATTTGACAGCTTCAATGTTTCGAAATTTTTTTCAGATTTCGAAATTTGTGTATATTTTTAAAAAGCAGCAGTCATACAAACAGCCAATCATATCTTCTTTCACCATGAAAAAGTGCATCCATTCTGTCAACGAGATTACGGCTTATATTGCTACCAAGTAGCTGATACTGCATATGTCGTAGACAGCATCCATCCACCGTGGCCTTCAGTGAAACGAATGCTGTTTCTTGTGATCATGGCGATAACAAGAATGGGGTTTATTAACGGCATGACAGAAGGAGATCAGTAATAGTCTTTTTTTTATCAGAATCTGATTTTCTTCTTTTTCTTATCAGAATCTGATTTTCTTCTTCATGCATCAGCTTATGGTTAAAATCAGATGTGATAGTAAACGATTGCATACCTTAGAGTTTGTCAAAAGATAGATTAAAGTGGCAACTCTTGCTGTAAGAAAATGAACCAAGTGAGAGTATTATTTACTCCTCTCCAGGAGTTAGGCACAAGGCCAGTTTTATCCTACTCCCACAAGTAAGATGTGACCCAAGGTCGCGTCGGAAAGTGGGGGTTGAAAAGCCAGCGCCCGAGAGGTGAGCACTCTGACCATCAAAAATTGCCTGGGCAGCCCCGTCGGCATTCCCCGGTAGGGGCGCCTCAGGCAGTAAGCAATAAACTTACTCCTCCCCAAAGAGGGAAGGCGAAGCCTGGGAGGGTGGACCTCCTAGAACTGCACAGGACAGACCCATAGACCGGCGTAAATCAAGCCCCGAAGGCCAAGACAATACCAGTCCATGGGGTGTAGTATCCATCGGAACAGATACTACACTTTGATCTTAGCCAAAAGGCAAAAGCCAAGTGAGAGTACATGTTCCCTACTTAAACATGGTACATATGACCTGGGTCCACCAGGACTCAATCTTAGTTAAGTAAAAATAGACTCTTAACTAGTGGAATAAACAAATCCCGTCCTCATGATTTTTTTTTTCTTAGATCTCGTCTAGGATTTCCACTCCCCACATATTATACCATGGTCCTTTATTTTCTCATCTTGAAAAAACAGTCGAACAGCCCAGTACTATCCCTAATATTTTTTAGTCTTGCTTAATAACCCCATTTCTATTAGAGAACAATAGGTGTCCCATGTTTAAAGAGGGTTGCTAACCTACTCTGCTTTATTTTATTTCAAATCCTTTTTTTTTTAGAATTTTTCAAAGCACTTCCACCTCTACCTATCAACGGAATTGTAAATAAATAAATTGTAAATCTATACATTTATAAAACTGTGTATGCTTGATGTTTGTGTATTTCTTATAGAAAGAAAGGTTACAGAATCTACATCAAATCTAAAAGTGTATTCTTATGTAAAATTTACTGAGGAAGACAATGGATGTATTTCCAAATCTCTAAGTGCACACTTAATGGAGCTATGAAGGCACAAACTCCTTACAACTTCAAATATATCCTATTTTTATGAAATTTAAATCATATGTATAACATTTTCTGGGGAAGATAATGGTTCCGAATGTCTAATCTAACCTAAGGGAGCTCTGGGGGTCGAACCTCCTTTAATACTTCAAATATATCCAATTTTGATGAAATTTAGATGCTCATAGAGTGAATGTGGTATTGTGATGACTGCAAGTAGGAATGCAATAGATAATAATATCAGTATGCATGGGTCAATAATGTGTCTAGTTAAGAATAAAATAGTCAGTGAAAGACCAACAGACCTTGCACGCCCCCCTCGATTTAATGGATCCGTACCAAATTGTATGTATTTACAATAAATATAAGTAAACAAGATAATAAGATCTACAGACTTTTAATAGTAGACTAGACCACTCATGACCTGCTTAGTAAGTATTTGTTATATATATTATCTAACATATTAAATTTTTAAAATTGGACCTGTATAGAATTTAAGCTAACATATGAAACTTTGATTCTGACTAGCCAATTTTCATTTGTTATTGTTGTACTATGTTATTAACACTATAATAACATACTTCAATATAGTTTATTTAAAAAATTATTTAATTCCGTCCGGAGAACTGGTAGTATAGAAACATTTTTTCAGCTATGACCGAAAAATCAAAATCAGCAACGGAAATAACTTCTATTTTTAATTGAAGAATATGAAAAGAGTTGTCTCCCTTACAGCTAAAAGTGTATTTCTTTTTCTGTATAATTTAAAAAAATATGCAAACAAATAAAAATTAAAAACTAAAATGACTTCACTGCCTCCCGGTCAACGTCGGATAGGTACAGCTAGTTAAATGTATGATTTTGTAAATTTCACATTGGTTGACGGCTGCTGTTTTCAACCAAGTTATTTATCTACCTCCCACAAGGTAAGATGTGACACAAGGTCGAGAAAGTGGGATTAGATAAGCCAGCGCTCGAAAGGTGAGCACTCTGGCCATTTAAAAATTGCCTGGGCAGCCCCGTCGGCATTCCCCGGTAGGGGCGCCTCAGACAGTAAGCAATAAACTTACTCCTCCCCAAAGAGAGGAGGCAAAGCCTGGGAGGGTGGACCTCCTAGAACTGCACAGGACCGGCAACCCCCAATAGACCGGCGTAAATCCAAACCCAAAGGCCCGGACGATACCGGTTTATTAGGCGGGGTAAAAATAGATACACATTATGGCTGTTGCAAATGCTTTCAAACAACCATATATGTCCACAGAGTTTGGCAATTACTATTCCTCCTTTATGACATCACACTGCTTTTCACAAATACCATTCATTCACTTTCAAGCAAATATTTCTTTCTTATCGCTTTTTAATTACACAATGACGTTATAAAGGATTTTTCTCTCTCTCTCTCTCTCTCTCTCTCTCTCTCTCTCTCTCTCTCTCCCTCTCTCTCTCTCTCTCTGTTGTAATGGATGACATCATCCTTTTGTGATGTCATAAAGAATCTCTTCCACCCACTCAGTTTAAATTATTTTCTGATATCATCCAATGTGCACGTCTTCTTTTATGACGTCATCCAGTGTGCACAGTGCCTTTTGTGACATCATCCAGTATGAATATTGAAAAACAAGATGATATCATCTTTTTGTGATATCATCCACAGTGGACGAATACAACCAAGCAAGCAAGCACAGAGTTTTATAAATATGCTAGTCTCCCAGTGGTCTAAACGGTTTGTTTAGTAGACAACCTATGATCTGAAGTGTCACGGGTCATCTAGATAAAACATCATAATGGATCTCCCCCCCCTCCTCTCTCTCTGGTTTGATGGATGATGTCATCCTTTTCTGACACTATCCACTGTGGACGGTTATCCCTCATCACTCTGATAGAAGACGTCCCCACGCGTTTTAATGAATGACATCGTTTTGTGATGTAATCCAGTGTACATGGGGACAAACAAGCAAACATACAAGCAACCAAGAGATTCAGTATAAATACTAGTGTCTAGTATATATATATATTAAATTCCCGAAACAGTTTTTCATGGTAAACAACTGATGATCCCTTAAAATAGTGTTAGAAATAAACTAATATAATAACTGTAAAAAATAAATTGACTTACATAAGTGATTTTCCACTGGAAGACTTGGGACTATAAGTTTTTTTGTTTTTTTGGGTTTTTTTTAATATAGTTTTAATGGTTGAGAAACTTCCGAGACTATATATATATATATATATATATATATATATATATATATATATATATATATATATATATATATATATTTATATGGCGATTGTGTAGTTTAACAAAATGGCGGACAACTCTGATGTCAAAAAATTGTCCCTTGTTTAATTATGAAAACAAACAATAATTTAACAAAATCTTTAAATTTGACACCGTTCAATTTCGGCGGAACATAAAAAATAAAATGCATTGCATATGTGAAGAAGTATTACCAGCCATCAAGCTTTGCTTAATTGATATATCCTTACAAGAATTAATACTCGAAACTGCTAGTTGTTTTGGAACTTTCCGAGGGTTAGCAAGGCATTTTAAATAAGTATCCTCACCAAAAAGTAGGGAAAATGGTCGAGTATTTTAATTAAAAATAAAAATCAGTTTCATCGTATTTTGGTGAATGCAATTGATTCATTACTTGTTAATGAAAGACTGAGTTATCTCCCCCTGAATTTCGTGTTTTTTTTTAGTTTTTTTTTTTTTTTGTTTTTTTCACTCGAATCAATGGCCGAACCCGATTAAACGATGTAACGGATTTTTGTTTTTTATTACAATTTTTCACGATCGTTTTTGCTAATTCTTGGTATACAAACTTATTTTTGCTTGATACATAAGTATTTCAAAGAGTTTTCCAGATAATTTAATTGGAACTGCGATTTTAAGTTTTTTTCATATGTACACTTCTCTGTACAAGCACCCATAAAAATGTTACTTGCCATCAGGTGATAAATTGCTTTTTGAAAAATGTGAGTTAAATATACACTACATTGATCCCTCAGCGGTTGACTGATTTTTTGTCATTTTCTGTTCAAAAACTTTCTTTGCGCATATGCTATTCTTAAATACCACATGTGCCACCCCACACACACACACACCTCCCTTATTCCACAAAAGATAAATGTACACCATATATTTACCTCATATGCCTTATTATTAAACTAGGTGTACCAGCCGTGTGCTGTATTTCTATTTTTTAAGACTTTTTTGTTTTGTTGTTGCTTCTACAGAATTTTAAACAAACCGGCAGAACTTGGCTTAAAATGAAATAAATTAAAAAAAAAAAAAAGGTTCCATTCAAGTTTTGCAGAAGTACCCATTTTTTTCTTTATGTTAATTAGTGGTAAAATGAGCCCGACTTAAACATGTCCTCTACCCTCTCACTAAAAGAAAATAATTTTTGTTTTCCTGCTATTAATTGTAAACAGAAACAAAAGGGTGGGGGAGTTTCGCATATAAATTTAACGTATAATTGTAGCAGTCACCAATAGGGACTACTTTTGAATGCGTAATCACTGTCCCTGTGAGCTGGCTTGTCCAATCAAATCACAGGGCGCAGTAATATCGTTAGTTCCCTAAGGGACTACTTATGTTCCCTTAGGGTTCGAGGAAAAAGAACTGCTTGAAAAAAGATACCCCCCTTCCATCAAATTCCTTCCTCGAAAAGGTGACTCTCATCCCACTAAAGTCATTCGTAGGCCAGGCGCACTAGGCCTGACTCGATATTTCCCAACGCAACCGACGAAAAGATAAGCAATTTTTATTTCTTTTCTATTTTTTTATTTCCTTATTTTTTTGGCCACTCACATACTATTTTTCTCTAAATTCTAATGTGTACTATATGAATGTGCTTACTTCCGTGTTTGACTTAAATGTGTTTAATTATTGATATATATATATATATATATATATATATATATATATATATATATATATATATATATATATACTGTCTTATTGCCTGTCTATTGATTTCCCACTTAAGAAATTCTTGAAATCCCACGCTGGCCTGAAGTTTTGGCTGTTTTTCTCTTAT
Source organism: Sepiola atlantica (assembly GCA_963556195.1). NCBI lineage: Eukaryota > Metazoa > Mollusca > Cephalopoda > Sepiida > Sepiolidae > Sepiola > Sepiola atlantica. The sequence continues at coordinate 202,750,225 of OY744521.1, forward strand.
TTGTACTTACTTGCGATGGGAAACCTATCTTCAACTTTGTTGCCTCAGCAGTGTGCAGTGAACTTATTATCTTCATATATACATATTTATATAGTCTTTTCTTTTTTTTACCTGCGGGGGTTCGGAAATACACGACTAGTACACGGGCACTAGCTATTTTTCCCCTCTCGGTGTATTGGACTAGTAAGACCTTGTCAGGCCATCCATCTAAGAGAAAGAAATCTCTGAAAATAAAACCTTGCTACCAACTACTTATGCCGTGGCAGAAAACTGTTGGGGGAGGATGGCTTCCTTAGTCCCGATCGACAACCTTCCTAGAGTTGGAATCTCGAACAAAATATCCAGTTTGCAAACCTACAATTGCTTAAGGAGTAGATAGGTTCTGCCTATCGCCGGTCGTTGCACTCCTTCTGTGTCTATTAACCAGGTGCAGAGGTACCAGCACTGCAACGCCTCAAAAACACTCAGTGCCTGACCTTGTTTCCTTACTAGGACAATGAATGTGGTTTCTCTTTCTCTCTATTTGGGCAACTTGGGGAAAGTTTTTTCGTCACTAAATCTTACATGACCAGTTTGGGTCGCTCTTGTTCTGACAGGTTGAGGGTACAGGTTAGACAGCTTGTCTGGCTGCTGTTTCCGACTGACAGGACAAGAGCCCAAACTCTTGGGTAGTGCTAAGAACGGCTGCTCCATCATCAGTTGCATAATACTGTGGGTAGTTGTATGTGCCATGTCGCGTATGGAAAGGGACCCAGCAGTTATCTCCGATGGGCTGTCCCGAGGCCACAACCCCCGTGGACCAGGTCGTGACTAATGGACTGGTTGTGTGAGCTTATTGGCACCTAACAAGCACCCACCTTGCCCAACCCACTTTATATCAAAACAAACATGTCATTACAAAAAAATCAAATCAAACCTAAACCAGACACCCAACAAAAAACACCTTCGCCTCTGCCTTTGAGGCTCACATTCACAAATATCCGGAGACTTAGAACCAACATCAACGACGTAGAAACCTTTCTCCTGATAAACTCCTCGGATATCCTAGCACTAAGTGAAACAAACCTTCAATCCTCAATCTCCTCTCACCACTTTGACATGACTGACTAGCTCCAACTCTACCGTAAAGACTCTGACAAACATATGCACGGGCTAGGAGTTTATGTTCGGAACACCCTCCCCCTGACTAGAGACCATAGGTTAGAATCGGATGACCAAGACTACATGTGCTTTAGATTGACTTTACATCACAGCGTTAGTTACTTATATTTCTTATACCGTTCCCCTTTGACCCAGGACTGTACCCTGCTAAACTCTGTCTCTGAAAGCATAGATAGAGCACTCTCAATTTACTCGAATGCCCAGATACATGTATTTGGGGATTTTAATGCACACCACCGTGACTGGTTGGGATTCTCCAGCCTTACTGATGCAGTCGGCAACTCTACATATAATTTCTCCTTAGCTCACTCCCTCTCTCAGGCTGTAACTTTTCCGACCCGCATCCCCAATCGAGTAGACCAACAAGCCTCACTTCTAGACCTTTTCTTGACCTCAATGCCGAAGCCTTGTGTGACGAAAGCTCATAGCCCACTCGGGAATGCTGATCACATTGTGCTAATGATTCATATCACCCTAAAAAGTCGTCTAAAAGCTGATAAGCCGTTGTTCAAAATAACGAGATACTACAAGCAAGCTGATTTTGAGTCAACCAGAGATCACATCAGTGACGCCCCATGAAAGAAAACCTTCTCACTCCCTGCTGACCAGTGTGCAAATGAGTTAATTGAATGGGTCAAAGCAGGCATTGAAGCCTATGTCCCCATGCGAAAATTCTTTAGGAAGCCCCACTATCCCCAATGGTTCACCTCGGAATGTGCAGCTACCATTGTTGAGAGGCAGCAAGCATTCCGTAAATTCGGCCGCCAGAAGTCAGCTACTAATGAACATAAATTTATAGAGTCAAGAAATAATTGTAAGGCCGTGATAGGTGAAGCAAAGAGAAGGTATACTGTGTTAACCAAAAAACGCATTCAGTCACAGAAACTAGGTACTCTCGATTTCTGGAAAATCTACAATAGTGTGGTGAACAATGGTCAATCAACGATTACCCCACTATCAAACCACAATGATGTCGTTTGCACGGCAACTGATAAGGCCCAGCGTTTCATCTCTAACTCTACTTTGGACTCAGAAAACCACCCCCTCCCTAAATTCATATTGCGGACCGAAGCCACACTTGATAACCTGGTCATCACCTCATCCCAGATCAGAGACATCATAAAAAAACTTGACACCTCCAAAGCTTGTGGGCCTGATCTTATACCTGTAATAGTAATAAAGAAATGCTCTGCTGAACTGGCCCCTGTCCTCTTCAAACTCTACAATAAATGCCTAGCTGAATCTTGTTTCCCCGATAGCTGGAAAATTTCCTCCATGGTACCAGTTTACAAGAATTCTGGGAATAGAACCGATAGTCAGAACTACCGCCCAATTAGTCTACTACCGATCTTTGCTAAAATCTTTGAATCCTTAATCAATCTAGCGATAGTCCAGCACTTAGTTAATGCTAAACTTCTTTCTGACCGCCAGTATGGATTTAGACAAGCACAATCTACTGCAGATATCCTAACAGTCATCTCTGAACGCATGTATCATACACTCGACAAGGCAGGTGAAGCCAGGGCAGTAGCGCTTGATATATTCAAGGCCTTTGACAAGGTATGGCATAAAGGGCTTCCCCTGAAAATATGCTCATACGGTATTACTGGGCAATTACTTAATATAATTAGGTCCTTCCTAACCAAAAGAAAGGATCCAGATTGTCCTCGATGGCCGTTCATCTAAGCAACATGACATAAATGCTGGTGTACCCCAAGGATCTAACCTTGGACCTTTATTGTTCCTGATCTTCATAAACGATCTCCTTGATGCAATGTAGCATCCTTGTGCTTGTTTTACAAATACTTCAATGATTATGCTCCGATGAACTGGCTACTCTGGTGCCCCCTTGACGTAAATTCACTAGACCAACTCGACAATGAGTTAAATCCCATCCATTTACTGTGGCGGTCCCAAGATGCTGAAGAGCCTTCTACTCCAATAGCTTCTTTCCTTGTGCTGCTGGCCTCTAGAACTCCCTCCCTGCCTCCTGTTTTACCCAACAGTACCGACATGCAGAGGTTTAAAACTAATGTAAACAGACATCTCGCTGCACAGCTCCCAACTTACAATGACACCCTAAATCTACTCTCTAATTCTCAGTAGCCCTTTACGTCTATAGTGGCGTCCTGCTTTGTTTGGGGTGAAATATCATAAAAAAATTTTTTAAAAGACATGGATTAATCACCAATCGGCGTATTTGTCCAAAATGTCAATTGCCAATGTCCTTACACGCCGCAAATGGACGTTCTTTTATTGATAATTACTGTTGGACGTGCAGTACATGTTGGATAAAAAGAACATACGTTTTGGATCGTTCTTTGAACGTTCCCACATAAAACTAGAAAAATTGATTGAAATTATTTATTGGTGGTCTTTTGAAGGGTCTCTGATGAACGCGTGCAAGCAAACAGGCGTATTGAACCATGCTATGGTTGATTGGTACAATTTCATTAGAGAAATTTGCACACTTCATTTGCTTGACAATCCTCTTGTTGTAATAAGTGTTTGGTAGCAAGGAAAAAAGAGATGAAACAGAATGAAAATTAAACAAATTGTATTGTTTTAAAATGCAATAGATACAAAACAAAGTTGTTGTTGTTGTTATTGTTCTTCCGTGTGTAGAATTCTGGTTGTTGTTATTATTATTGTTACGTCGTGGTGGAGTTGTTGCTGTTGTCGTTGTTCTGCCGTGCTAGAGTTGTTGTTGTTGTTGTTGTTGTTATTGTTCTGCCGTGATGGAGTCGTTGTTATTGTTCTCCGTGGTAGAGTCGTTGCGGTTGCTGTTGTTGTTCTCCGTGGTGGCCTTGACTTTAGAAAACTGTGTTTCTTTTAAATCTTATTTTCGCCATAGCGAGCACAGCACATGAGTATTCAGCACACAACTTTGTGGTGATGTGCATGAGTATGTGCTCCATCTCTGGTGCGACCATGGCGACTAGAGAACAGATCTCAGTGTACCTAATTCCAGTTTGAAGCAGTTAGGAACCACAGAAATAAGGCATACTTGGACGGTGGTCACCAAACAAAATGGGATCTAAAACTCGTAACACTCTGGAGATGGGTGGACCTGGTCGGACTGTTGAAATTAATGAAAGTAAATCGAAAAACATAACCGTGGAAGATATAAAAATGTTCAATGGGTTATTGGGATGATCGAACAAGAAACAAATCTGACAATGATGGTGCCTGTGGAGAAGCGAGATGCAACAACTCTATTGCCAATAATTGTACATGCTGCCAAGAACTCGTATAGTGACCGATGGCTGGAGGGCGTATAATGGCCTACAGCAACACAATGTTGCAGCCCACAGGAACACTTTTGTAGACCCGATGACCCCACACTACACACAAACTGCATCGAAGGAACTTGGGGTTTGTGTAAGAACAAATTCCGTGCGATGAAGGGCACATATCCAAATAATTTTGATAGTCATTTACAGGAATTTTTATGGCACCGTCGTATAACAAAAACGATTTCTTCAGGAATCTACTGTATGGGATACGTTTAATGGTTGAGGAAAAAAAACAATGATTTTTCTAAAAAAAACACTGCAAAAAAAAGTTTGTTAAATTGTAAATTAATGTTGGTTATATTTTTTTTTTAAACCCACTGAAACACAAACTGTTAAATTATAAATGAAAGTACAATGTTTGTTAAAAGTTTTGCTAAATGATTAGATTTATGTATAAAAAGAACACTGATTTTATTTTCACAATAAATTTGTAAATTCTTTCATATAAACGAGGGACTACTTTTTCGAGGCACTTGTTGAATAGAGAAGATGCTAGCTTGACGTCAGAGTTGTCCCCCATTTTGGCTGGTAAACTACACAAAGGGAATGACTGATGGGATAGTATCATAGCAAACACCCTCTCCTCAAAAGAAATGAGGAGTTAATGCCTGGGAGGATTATATCATAACAACAGAACAGATAGTACACTACTCCTCCTAAATGGAAAATATAATCATGGAAGGAAGGTATCATGAAAAACGAACATAAACTATACTGACCATAAAAAGAGGAGGTAATATCTGGGAGGATCACCCCATAAAAGGCCTGTGAGTATAGTATCATGGCAACAGACAGATACTTCATTACCTATCACCCACCCACCCACCCACCCAAAAAGAGAAGATAGTCCTTGGAAAGATGGCCTCATGACAACAGAACAGATACTGAATTAACCCCTCCTTCAAAGGAGGATGTAATACATGGGAGAATTACTCCCACCTCCTTAAAAAGGGGGGGGGATTCGCTGGGAGAATGGTTTTATGACAACAGAACTGATACTACACTATATACTCCCTTTACAGGATAATACAATAATAGATTAAATCACTTTTTTCTTTCGTTCATTAATTTTCAGATGTCTAGCCATAAAAGCATTATTTTTATGGTTCATCGATCTTTCTGTTAAAGTCAAAGTGTAGTATCTGTTCTCAGTATCCCAGCGACATCACGTTTTACTATCGACGAAAATATTGCCTCTCTATAAAAAAAATATGACAATTCAAAATTACAACTGTATATGTATATTGCAGAATAGTAATTGATTGGAAGCTGTTTATAAAATAAATATGCAAATTAAGAAGACCTAAAAATGTTTGTGGGTGTTTATAGTTTACTATATATACGGTATTTCAAAATAATATGCTGTATGATAAAATTAAATAACCATAAGCTGTTTTGATGTTAATATAGTTAGGACAGATGGAAAAAACCTTCACATTTATTCATTTATATATATATATATATATATATATATATATATATATATATATATATACATACATACAATCACTATCCACAAATTCCTTTTGTTACTTTATCATTTATGACATTATAAAAAATATTCTCAATGTCTTCCACCTCTGTTGTAGTGGATGATGTCAATCTCTTTGTGATGTCATCCCCAATAAATAAACAAGATCCACGGTTCGTCTAGTATATATATATATATATATATATATATATTTGGAGGACCCTTTTTAGGGTTCCAGTTTTTGGGGAGAGCAAAGTTTTATAGAAACATTTTAAAGAAAAACATTTTTAACTAATATTCAAACGTGTGAGAAAGCAAAAGAAATGTTATATAATAAACAAACAAAATAAAGAATACAAAAGCATAAATTCACAAAAGAAATATTTTATATATGATTAAAATTGAAGTCTACAAAAATAGGAAAACATAGCATAATTGTTTATATCTGAGTGTCATTAGTTGAGATATCGAGGAAGCCTGAGTCGATAATTTAAGGGCTGTGTATTGTCCACGGGTCTGAAAAATCGTAATCAAAACTTCCTCACTCAATTACATAAATTACATTTCATTGAAAGTTACTAAATAGAGTCAATCATCATTTGTTTTCATATTAGAAAGTTCAGTGAAAAATGTATGAAGTATGAAAGTGGTTAAGTTTACAAATTTGTTTACAATTAGCAAACGACAGAAGAACGAGGGGGCTGAAGAAAGGTTAATGTTAGCTCTGTCATGGGTTTGGGCTCAATATGCTTTTGTTGAAAGAAAAATATGACTTTTTATTTACTCAGGGTGGATCAAAACAGCAAATTTGATAAATTCAGAGAAATACATTTGATTGGCGTAAAATGTTTTTATTTGTTTTTATTAATTCAAGCGAGTGCATGCATCAAGCCGTATGTGCAGAACCGAGTTGAGGCATATTCATCTTGGGCACCGAAAAGTGAACTTCATCACTTCAGATATTACAGCCGGCGATCTCATGAAATAAACAAATGACTAGAAGTAATTCGTGGCCGAATTTATTACGGTCATAAATAGCTGGAGTGTAAGATGACTTTATTTACGTAAATCTCAGCCAATTCTTCTGGTCCAATGTTTTGGTCCAGTCTAAGGAAAGGGTATATAACGCCAAAACGTTATCACTGCGAAATATCTATTTCAGTATTTTTCAAGAAAATTTCGGTTCAGGAATAAAAGCAGCAGGAGCCAGTAATTTTCCATGCAAAAGGTGTGCTTGGTTGTTAGGGGCGTGGCTTAATGCCTATGCTTCTTGTTGAAGGTGTGCTTGAATTTTGTAAACATAGGAGTGATGGACAGACGCCATAACACACCAAATGGTAAAAACTAAACTAGGACAAAAAATTTTAAACTTAATTAACCTTCACTTCCCACAAAATAACATTCTTCATAAGATATTTACTAAAAATACCATTAAATTAAGTTACAATTATAGTGACAAACACAATAATAAAATAATAAAAAATAATATGTGAAAACAATAATCACCAAAGAACACTGATAAAACAAGAAGAATACTTGTAACTGTATAAATACAAATGATTGCAACAAAAGTGTTTATCATCCTCTGTAGTATATCTTGCTACTATTACAATTAAAGAAAATCCAACAGAAAATAAATTTTATATAGATAATGCTGGAAATAAATTTTAAGAAAAGATACACTAACCACAAATGTTATAAAGGAAAAACATCACTTGCAACAATATTTTTTTTATCTCAAACTGGCAACAATAAAACGCCAATAAACGAAAATAATTAGGAAAGCTAGTAGATGCAGATCTCTAAACGCATTTTGTTATCTTTGTCTTAATGAAAAATTAGAAATCATTAGATTATCTGATAGAGGAAAAACTTCTTAACAAAAGATCGGAAATCTCAATTAATTAGAGACATAATAAAACACACACTCTTAATAACTTCCATGAATCTGGAAAATTCTAATTTTATCAAGTCAAAATAATAATCGTTTTCAACTTATCTTTTATATGAGGTTTTTACTTATATATATATATATATATATATATATATATATATATATATATATATATATTTACTTATATATACATGTGTGTGTGTGTGTGTGTGTTGCCTGAGTACATCTGTTTGAATTGCTGTGTATAAAGTATGCCCGTACATGTCTGTATACTGGTGTTACATGCATTCAGTCGATATTAGCCTTGATTGGTTTGTATGTAAATTCGATTCATAATGCATTGTTTTCTTAGATGTATCTGTTTGTTTGTAGTAAGAATAAAATATATGCATGTGTATATTTCCTATACTTGTATATGTATATATAGGTATGTATGCAAGTATAAGTTTGGGTGGATGTATGTGGGGTATATGTATATGCAGATGCACTGGTTTTGTATTTATTTTTGTGTAGATTTAGCTAAACTTTGGTTTTCCACTCTGTAGGTTAAAGTATTTTTGGGGTTTTATGAACAGATACTCATGCATGTATAGATTAAAAAAATATATATTTGACGATCATGTCCTTGTTTATAGCAGTTAATGCCTCAATGATAGCAGGCTTCAGATAGTCAACTATGTTGTGAGCAGGCTTGTTGGTCTTGGCCTTGATTATGCTGCAGAAGAAAGATTCAAGGGGTTACAGTTGGGAGAGGAGGACGGTTACAAGTCCGACGAATAGGAATATCTTTGAACAGCAACGTCTGGGTCGTCTCAGCCTTGTGTGCAGGAGCGGAGTCTTGCTAGATGTAGGGGCGTCCAGTGACGATCTCATCCATCCAGGGCTTCACCACGTTCCTCAGTGCCTCGTGGTAGATCTCGGTGGTGACTCTCAAGCCCTCTTCAAATAAGTACAGAGGCATGATGTCTCCCTTGCTAGAGATGATGCCAAAGACCATGATGCAGGAAGGTAACTTTATAGTCTTCACGACCGGAACCTCCTCGATGTCTTTGCAGATCCATCTGTCATTCTGCCTGTTGCTCGTCTGGTCCTGGTCGAAATTCTTTTCATCAAAGAAAAACTTTAGCATCCCAGCAGACCTGTGCTTGAGCTTGTTTAGCAAAACCGCCACCCTGACCTTCAACTCCTTTGAGGCATTTGTGATGTGCATGTGGTGAGACTTGCGGTAGTAGGAGTAGCCAATGTCCTTCTTGATCGTCAGCGGCGATCTTCTCGTAGCTTCCATCATTGTCAACTGTTTTCTTGATAACGACGACAAAATCATCAGTTCTAACGGCCAAGAAACAAACGTTGTTTTGAGTCTTTCGTTTGGCAGTAAACTTGTCCTTGTTCTCACATACCTTCCACTTCCTCCAAATGTCCATGACCATGGTCTTCTTGAACCCAAACCAGCACTTAGATAGGTTTCTTCCAAATATAAAAAGAAACCACTACCACTGCTCTGCACTCATATTCCATCATGAAAAAACGTTAATTAGTTGTCAAACTGTTGGGTCTCTGCATATACAACTTTTGTTTGCATTGCCTATTTCGTTTACTTTTGTCAAGTGTCGGATTTTGCTGCAACACCCTGTATATATATATATATATATTTTCATAACTTACTAATATATATATATATATATATATATATATATACATGGTCATCGCCTAAACTAATGAACTGATCAGTATGAATTTTGGAATATATATTCCAAAAAATATGTGAGTAACATGGGTACATTGTCTTTTTTTGTAAATGTTAGCATCTAGAGGGGTGCATACATATCAAGGTTTTCATTTTGTTTATTTTTATTTTTATTATGAACGAATAATTATGAATTTTGGAATATGTATTCTCGGTAACACGGTGAGTAACATGGACACATTATTTTTTTTTTCTAAACTTTACCATTTACCAAAATCCGCAGCTGCCCCCTAAAACTTTTAATTTCCTAAAACTAATGAACCGATCATTATGAACTTTGGAATATATACTCTAGAAAAGATGGTGAATAACATGGGCATGTCATTTTTTTGAAAGGGTGCATATATATAATTCTTTTTAATTAAATTTTTTTATGAACGATCATTATGAATTTCGGAATATATATTCTAGCCAACACAGTGAGTAACATTGTTAGATTACTTTTTTTTTGTAAACTTGCCCATTTACGGGGTGCACTAACCCGAACTCACAACCGCCCCCCCCCCGCCCTCAAAACTTTTCAAATATGTAAGATACCAAATATTTAGAGAAAAGAATTGCTCTACATCAACTTTTGAGTTATATTAATTAATACATTTTTAAAAGGATCGATGCATGCGTGAGTGTCAATAATATGGATGTGCTTGGTAAAATCCTAAACTACTGAACTTATTATGAATTATGGAATATGTATTCTAGGCAACTGAGTGAGTAACATGGGCATATTATTGATTTTTTTTGTAAAATTTACTATTTCGAAGGGTGCCACCTAAACCGTACCGTACTCTACACAGAAAGAAAAAAAAAACTTAAAATTTAAAACTAATGCTATATTTATTTATTGCTTATACACGCCCTGTGGTGAGTATAATATATATATATATATATATATATAAATATATATATATAGTGTGAAATACATTTTTTAGATGCATCAAGGGTGGTCTTCAGTGATGCACTACCCTCATTGCCAATTTCGGGTTTCGCATCATATAAGCTCAGACAGCAACTCCGACTTGACTCCGAACGTGCCGGATCGTCTCCATCAAAGCTTTCAACTATGTACATCGACATTGCAAAAATTCCTTTCTAACAATCTTCAGTCTTTCTTCTTTAAAGACATGTCAGCAGGCATCAGCCAATGAGAACTATATATATATATATATATATATATATATATATATATATATATATATATATATATTTAGATTTTCACTTATAAAATAGATCATTCAGTGAAGACCGGGGTTGTTCCAATAAAAACAAGCTCGATGATACTCGATTACAGAGTACAGAGCATTTATATGTGATTTTATGAAGGCTTACCAAAGCATTCCTTTCAGGACACCAATGATCACCATTAAAGATATTTTTTCTTACAAATATTATTTATTCAAATTAAATGTTTTTTCCTACACGTGTTTCACTACTATATGCATTTGTTTTTATATTATTATCTAATATATATATGTATATATATATATATATATATATATATATATATATATATATATATATATATATATATACTGTGGCATTCTCAGCTCATTTTAGAAGAACAAAACTAAACAAAAACAAAGCAAATTTAACCACACATACGCACACGTAGTAGTTAAACGTATTTCGTCTTTCTCTATGTAGCTCTCGCTGCTTCACTTAGCATACTCCGATCTCCTGTCCCTATAGCCCTACCTTCTTACCGAATACATGCCAGCATGTTTTGCTCGTGTCTATGAAAGAGAGAGACTGCCAACATGCCCTAATAAGGAGCGATGTGACTGACCGTCCAAATAAAGGTTCATGTGACCAAGCCCCAACTGTGAGTGCGGCAAAAACAACAGCTTCAGTTCTGGGCAACATCTCGCTAGGTAAACATACCTTAAACAAAATGTCATCTGCATATTCTTAAACCGCTCAAAGAGCAAAAACTTTTAAAAATTAAAGAACGCATCGGCAAACACATCGTGCCCTATCGCTAGTAAAAAAACAAAACAATAACAAAAAACAAAAAAAATCTATGTAACATCATAGGCAATAAAAAATCGTGCATAAAATGTGACATGGTGTTCTGGTATTGTGGTAAAACACTAGACTACAGATATTTAGATTGAGGGTTTGATACATGCCCGGGTAGTCATGCTGATGACGGCTCATAGCAAGAAACATGTGTCCATGTTTCCCTTTTATGTATGCAAAAATTAATTTATAAAAAATTAATTATTTGAAAAAAAAATGTATATACAAAATTGATGACACGTCCCATTAATGGCGAATGAATGCAGTCCTCTGAGCAAAAAGTAATTTTTTTAAATGCATCGGTAAACACACCGGTGCCCTATCGCTAGTAAAAAGAAAAAAATCAATAACAAAAAACAAATCTACGTATATATATATTTAGGCAAACATTATTAAATAACACGGAGTGGTTTTGTTTGATGCGACTTTTTTTATGTTTTCAATTTTCCGAATTGTCCATCTAATGTTTCGGTCAAATTGATGTAAATATGATCCATGGGTTTCTTGTTCCATTCTTCTTTCTTTTTTGCAAGTACTTTCGATTTGAATCGTCAAATCATCTTCAGGCGGTATTAGTTTTAGTGTCTTTACTGTTGTGCTTATTTTTGAATTATAACGGCAAGTAGTTTATATTTGAAAACGCGTCTGTAAAGTTGAAATGTACATGAGAGCGTGATGGCGTTCTACACATACGAGAGATTTAAAGTTTGACTGTTTAAACCATTAAGAAATTGATGACGTTAAATAAAGTGCATACAATTCAAACGCATAACTGCCTAATGGCTAAGAATTTGGCAATGTTAATTATTATGCTAGACACTTTAAAATGTTGCGACTATTTCATAACTAGTGTAGAACGCCATCACGCTCTCATGTACATTTCAACTTTACAGACGCGTTTTCAAAAATATAAACTACTTGTCGTTATAATTCAAAAATGAGCACAACAGTAAAGACACTAAAACTAATACCGCCTGAAGATGATTTGATGATTCAAATCGAAAGTACTTGCAAAAAAGAAAAAAGAATGGAACAAGAAACCCATGGATCATATTTACATCAATTTGACCGAAACATTAGATGGACAATTCGGAAAATTGAAAAAATAAAGAAAAGTCGCATCAAACAAAACCACTCCGTGTTATTTAATAATGTTTGCCTAAATGACAATATGCTGCCTAAATACACACAAGTATATATATATATATATATATATATATATATATATATATATATATATATATATATTAGATAATAATATAAAAACAAATTTATATAGTTCAGATCGATTTGAATTGGAATCAATTTCCAAAAGCAAAAATGAAGCTCAATATTTAATCTTTAAAATATTCAGTTTATAATCAATAAAGTATTAAATTCAGGATTATATTATTCTATGATTTAATAACAATTTGGGAACAAAATAATTTTGAACATGTTTTTAGAGGAGTCTGAAGTAAACACGGTAAGTAGCCTGGATTTGTCATAGAATTATATAATCTTGAATTTAATACTTCATATATATATATATATATATATATATATATATATATATATATATATATTTCGCCTGATAACCATGGTTTTGCTGCAAAGAATTAACTTTTCAAAACAAAAAAATCTTTCATCAATCCCCCAGACACACATCACCTCAGACAAAAGACTGGAGCCGAGATTCGAGAAATATATTGTGAAGAGATCGTCATTCTCATGACAATCTCTTGTGTCACTGCTGTTCCTTCAGCATGTTGTGTTTATTGACACCTTCTCTGAAACTTAAAGCAGAGTTCAGATAACCAAATTCTTTTATCATTCTTTTATTCGCATTTGAATCCACGAAAATATTCTATTCGTGCCTGACGATAATGCATTTTCTTGTGTAACACGAGCAATAATTTCCGGATTCAAATGGAAGTAAGAATGAAAAAGTAAAGGAAGTGGTTATCTGTTTCAGAACTTTGTTTTGGGTCTCAAAGAAAATAACAATAAACACAACACACTAAATAAACAATAATGACACAAGAGATTGTATAAAAATATATGATTTATTAAATAGGGATATTGATAAAGCGGGTACAACAAAACGGGAGAATAAAGATGGTAATGGTGGGAGAAAAAGGATAATGTTCATACTTGGCGTTTTTTGGGAACAACGTAAATTCAAAATGTAGGCTTGAAAACAGAAAATGTTCTGGTTTTGGGGGAGAAAAGGGTTTGGAGAACAAAGCAGTTTCAAAGTGTTATGAAACGTGATATTTTGATGTGGGTTAAGTAACATCTATGGGGATGAAAAACAATTGAGAAGAGTACTTATTCTTTAGAGAATATGGGTGCCAGTCGATTGAAAAGTTGATATTTCTTCAATCAAGAACAAGATGAAATGTTCAGTTATTAGGTTGAAATGGTTGCTGCCTAAGTTTGAAGTTCGAAGACTGTATCTTCATTTATGTATATATGTCATAGGAATAGAATTTCCACGGGTGACTTAGTTTCATAGTTTCTCTTGATGAAAATCAGATATTTGTGATTCTTTACCTCATTCTCAAAGTTGGTTTGGACTTTAGATGATGGTTTCAATGGGGAGGGAGGTTATGGCAGATTAAGTTCTGAAAGTTTATGGGAAAAACATTGCAGCAAAACTTCACTCTTAGGCAAAAACTATGAAAATTTATTTTCTAAGTCTTGAATATATGGGAAACATTCTCATGCGTGCTTCAAAGATGTTGTCAATTTCCTTACTTAAAAAGCGCAATCTGCGCATAACATCGCCAGGATTACACTACTAACATCTTTTAGAACTTGATGTCTCTTTCTGCTCATATCGTGATTCGACCCCTCGGGGTTGATACCATCAAAATGAGGAGGAAGAAAAGAAGAAAAAAAAACAACTATTCCTGCTGATTGCATATAATGTGGATAGTCACATGACACTCAATATTCTATATATGGGGTTTTGGGATAGAACTATGTGTTTCCTTTGAAGTTTTGGACACAAAACAAAGCTGGTCAGGTTTTTTAGCATGAAGGGGTGAAAAGATATTTTGGAAATCTCAAACCTTTATACTTTCTTGTTAAAATTTCGGCAGTTTGGTCATTAACATTTTGGCAAGAGAGATGAAAAGGAGAGAAAATGTATTTTCATTTAAAAATATTTTTAGAAATTTGATCTTTTTGGAAATGAGGCTATTTCTAATATTTATAACAACTTTATTGGTGTCTTCATTAACAGAGAACAAAAAGGGAGAAATGAAAGAGAAGAGTGACCGGTGAGAGGTAGAACCTCAATTTATAGTTTTCTAACTACCTCCAACCTTCATTCCTAAACATACATAAGTATCACCCCTTTATCTCTGCTCATGTTGGTAACATCTCCACCCCACCTGAAGGCCGGCACCCCCAATCAGCATGTATCTTTTTCCCCCACAGTTTACACTTACGTAGCTAGCAAAAATAAGTATCTTCATCAAAAATTAGCAAATATTATCGAGTAGAATTTTAATTAAAAATAAAAATCAGTTTCATCGTATTTTTCCGACCGCTATTCATTTACTTTTTTTGGCCTTTTGGCTAAGATCAAAGTGTAGTATCTGTTCCGATGGATACTGCATCCCATAGACTGGTATTGTCTTGGCCTTCGGGGCTTGATTTATGCCGGTCTATGGGTCTGTCTTGTGCAGTTCTAGGAGGTCCATCCTCCCAGGCTTTGCCTCCCCTCTTTGGGGAGGAGTAAGTTTATTGCTTACTGCCTGAGGCGCCCCTACCGGGGAATGCTGATGGGGCTGCCCAGGTAATTTTTAAACCCCACTTTCCTGACCCGACCTTGGGTCACATCTTACTTGTGGGAGTAAGATAAAAACTGGCCTTGTGCCTAACTCCTGGAGAGGAGTAAATCAATATTCATTTCCTACTTGTTTATATGACAGTCTGAGTTATGCCCCCCACCCCATGATTCCGCTCGTTTCGGCAAAATAGAGTAAAACTGATTTTTATTTTTAATTAAAATTCTACTCGATAATATTTGCTATTTTTGTCTGGTATATAAGTATATCAAAGAGTTTTCCGGTTAATTTATTTGGAACTGCGATTTTCACCATGTGTAAGTGCGTTTTTCATGTGCCCTGATCTATATAAGCACCAATAAAAAATATCTTCGACACGTGTATCGCTAGCACCACACGTGTTTTTATTCGAACATTTATGTTTGGCATAAACACAAATATTGAAACAAGCTACGTTTATCTTCACGTTTTATTAGACTCTGGTTCTAGGATGCCATACTCCTAATCATTACCTCCTTCTAAATGAGGAGGATGTTTTTTTTGTTTTTTACATGTCCCTATTTATTTGCCTTCCCACGAGGGCAGAGTTAGAGTCGGTTTTTAATGTGGGAAAAACCCAGCTCCCCAAAAAGAGGCACTCTGGATTAAGGCAAAAATAAAAATTGCCCCAGTTTAGAGAGATGTATTTACCATTGATCGATGACAGAAAATATGAAGTATAGTATCAGAAAACAGATACCACACTTTGCTCCTGACCAAAAGGCAATTTTATAGATAATTTGTTACGAGACATGAGCACCATTCTTATAGCGTTCAGGAGTGGTCACATCCCACATTAAGCTCGACCTTGTATCACATCAGACCCTCGTGGGGAGGCAGGTAAATAACAATTCGTGGGTGGCACTTTTACCCCCAGCCCAGGCCGCCCAGCCCCAGCATTTTGGCTCACGTGACTCAATCGTAGTCACTTATGAACAGAATAGTCTTCCGTATTAACAATTAGCATGTATCCCACCCCCAATACATTTTTTTTGTATATTAATTATTTACCTTACGAAATAGAATGAAGATTGATGGATTTTTGCCCACCGCCGCCCAGCCCCCGGCGCCAGCATTTTTGCTCACGTAACTCAAGCGTAGTCACTTATAAACAGAATATTCTTCGTTATTAACACTTAGCATATATCCCCCCCCCATACATATTTTTGTTTATTAATTATTTACCTTACGAAATAGAATGAAGATGGTTGGATTTTTGCCAACCGCCGCCCAGCCCCCGGCGTCAGCATTTTGGCTCACGTGACTCAATCGTAGTCACTTATGAACAGAATAGTCTTCCGTATTAATAATTAGCATGTATCCCACCCCCAATACATTTTTTTTGTATATTAATTATTTACCTTACGAAATAGAATGAAGATTGATGGATTTTTGCCCACCGCGGTGGGCGGCGGTTGGCAAAAATCCATCAATCTTCATTCTATTTCGTAAGGTAAATAATTAATAAACAAAAAAAATGTATTGGGATACATGCTAATTGCTAATACAGAAGACTATTCTGTTCATAAGTGGCTACGATTGAGTCACGTGAGCCGAAATGCTGGCGCCGGGGGCTGGGCGGTGGTAGACGGCCTGGGCGGCCTGGGCGTAAAAGTGCTGCCGACAATTCGTTTCGTCTTCACATTTTTAGACAAAAAATATTTAAGTTTAAAACTGTTTTTGAAAACTTAAATAACAATTTATCAAGCAAAAAGATTCAGATTGGTTAGAAATTCTCAAGGAATAAAAAAAAAATGCGATTCTGCAACACCTCCTCCTCATTTAATTTTTGAAAGAAAAATAAAACTATAAAACCTTTTATTTCAAGATGGCGGAATTAACACTATGTGACGTTTTTTAATTTTAAAAATTAATTAAAATACGTTTCTCTTTGGAAAATAAAATCAGTTTATTTTTTATGAAACCTTAAAACGATATCAAGCAAATACCTATATAAACTAACTTCTAACGCCATCGTCGTGTAAATATTGATTTAAAAAGTTTTATGCTAAAAAAGTTAGATTTGAATAAAAATATTATTTACTAAATAATTACAAATCAATTACAATTATATTTATTATTCTGGCTGATTATCTGTAAATTAGTTTAAGTTAGTTTGCGTATTTCGAAAAAATCAACAACAAACTACAAAAAATAAACAAAACAATTCTTTAATGTAATAAATTTATTGCTGAAATTACATTTAATATTTTTTAAATCTATTTCCCAAATATTACACAAACTATGGAATAAGAGGAAAATCCTGATTTTCAAAACAAAATACGGAAATCAAAATTATAGAATAATAATAAGCTAACAATGCTTAAGTAGTTTTAAAAGATAAGACACAAGCCATACCAACAAACCGGAAGTGTGTCTGAGTTGACGGGGGGGGGGTATAGTTTAACCAAAACAAAAGTCTACAAAATGACATAATAAAGAAAAACTATTTTTATTCTTAAGATAAAATATATAGAATATTTTTTAAAGATATATTATTAAAATTATGGAATAAAATATAATCAGTTTACAAACAGCGAGTTGTAGGCCAACACATGTTTTAAGGCTTATGCAAGTCCCGCAGTGAAGAAAATTATGGGCTGTCATTCCGCCATGATAAAAACCTTAAAGTCCCGTCAAATTTACTTCTAAATGGACGTATTATATTAAAAAAAAAAGAAAAGAAAAAAAGGACTGCGTAGAAAAAAATCAAAATATTTAACAAATGCATCGTAAGCACGTCCATGCAGCCGTCAACTATCATCTTTGTCTATTTGACGAAACGGGAAATCGTTTTTGACTCGGCGCGTTTATTGGCTCGAACCAAATAATTGTAAACAAGTTGAATCTCTTTCTCTCTTCTTCCTCCTTCAAGCACGTAAATGGATGACGATGTTAATGTTTAATAATCCTTATTTCTTTTTATTCTTATCGCCGTAATGATGTGACAACGTCTCTTCATCAAGGGCGTTGTCTTCTATGGATCTTTACCGTCTGTTTATTTATTTGTGATAATGATGGAGTACTTATTGCCTGAAGGTGACGCCAACAAAGGTGGCAGGTTGTGTCAGTTCGCACTGTGTGTCTTCTTTACTATTTCAACATCGCGACACATCACCTTATTCTAAAGAAAAACAAAGAAGACACATAATGTCTATGTTTCGTCCTCAACGTGTTTTCTTTGTTTATGAATCAGAACACGCACACCAGATTTAAAATAATAAAAGGAAAAAAAAAACACCGAAAAGCTTTACATTTATTCAAATATATATCATCACCATCATCATAACAAAAGGATGCATCTTATTTTCTACGTTTTCTTATGATTTGTATTTATGTCCGGAATTTTACATAATAGCTCTTTTCTTCTTATTACTATTATTTTACTTGGACGATTTTCTTGCGACTGGATATTTACTTCATGTCTCCGGATCGCTACCAGAGATGGCGTAAACCAGTGTCATTATATTGTCCACCTTCTCCTTTCTTTAGATGACTACTGCGAACGACTGGATTACCTAGAAAGAAACGAAAACCGCCACCTACAAACAAAAACATTGAATTATAAAATGGATTAATAAATAGCAACACCGTTTCTCTTGGATTCGTTCTGTTTGTTGTTGTAGATGTACTACTTACTATGAGCGTCCTCGTACAACAACAACAAAAAATCTTCGATTTTTTCCTGGATAATATATATCAACAACAATATGTTTTTTTTGCTGACCAAGAAGAATCTTCCTCATTAAAAGAGAAGATCGGGTCTAGCAAAAAATTAAATATATTCTCCCTCATGGCAAGTTGACATCGAAGGTGGTGACATTTTTTTTTCTTCTAATTTCCCTCCCTCTTCTTCCTTCTCCTCACAGAAAAGCAGCACTTTCAAAAATAAAAAAGATTTTAAAAAAAAGCGTGGGATTAAAAACAAAAAAAAATAACAAAAACAAAAAGAATTAAAAATCGCGAATATTATTTTTTTGTTTTCAATTACAAAAAAAGAAAAAAAATTAAATACCTAAAACAAATTAAATTTATTTTTTTTATCTTGCAGATTTAATTTTTTAAATGCTGTAACCATCAGTAAAAAAAACAAAAAAACTAAAAACATGCTATAAAAATAAAGCATGTTGTCATCGAATGTTTGTTACTTTGAAACCAAGAACATCATTTGATGACGCCCTTTACTATTGACCATAGGCCAGTAATAATTGGTCACACTGAAGTTTTATATCTTTAGTTAAACTCTAAAAGGTGGTTATATTATACAAAACTATAAATAAAACTACTAAAAGAAAAAACAAACTTTTCAACTTTGAAATGATTGAATAAGTGCCTTATTGATCTCATTTTCACCGGTCTTTCATTTCTTAAAAACAAGTGTTTTTATTAAACTTTCTTTACACAAAGTGTATTCGATTATTGTTAGTTTCAATAACAATAATCGAACAGTACTATTTTTTTTCTAAAAAAACAAAAACAGAAGCTAAACCTTGTTTTCCTTTCAAAAGAAAAAAATACATTATATACAAACATAATTTACAACAAAATATATTTACACATTTAAAATTATACAATTTCATTTCACTTTGGATTTTTTCAACTTCATCATTAACATTATTATTATTATTATTATTGTATATGCGTCTCTCTGGTCGTCTTCAAGAATTATTTTATTTGTTCTGTTCACTTGGATTTTCGTCAAACTGAAATACCTCATCATAAAACTAACTTGGTAAGTTAATTTCTTATTTATTCTATTTGTTAATTGTTGCTTATATAGATCATTCCCCATGGCGGACGATAAAATCCGGTAACGAGTTACAACAACCGAAAGGCGACCACACAAAATTAAACTGGTTTTCACGTTCCTGAAACTGAAAACAAACAACAACAAAAAGTTATTTACATGGCACTTGTAAGGAATGGGCACCCAGAGGATTTCAGTATTTACATAGTATCGACGGAGAATCCCGAGTCAGTCCCGGAAATGTCCGAAGCCTTTTACAATTTGAAAATCGCGGAAAAGGGGGATACTTTCTTAGGTTAGAACCAACGATAAAATCTAATTAGTGTCGGTACTTTCCGAATGTTTACGTTAATCGCCGGAAAGTACTGAAGTAGTTAGCCAATCAAATTGCGAGAAAATTAGCAGACGACATGTCAACATTGCAACTGATTGAAACGCGAAAGTACTGCAAAGTATTTTCACGAACTATCACTTGGTGTTACGTCCCCCGAAGGAGTGATTAACTTTTGTCAAGGAGAAAAACTGATCGCAAAAGAAAACCAATGTTCAAGCAAAAAAAAAAAAAAACCCAAAAAACCTAAACCAACGAAACCAAAAATAAATTTCAGTAAAAAAAAAAAACCCTAACGACGCCATTTTTACCTGATTACAAACGAAAAATAAATTTCAGTAAAAAAAAACTTTAAAATTTGGTAGTAGAGCAAATTAGAACCTTAACCTAACAAGTCAAGTCGATTTTAGCTTGTGTCCTTATCTGCACCCGCACCAGCACCAAAAAATGTAAAAAGACAAACGACACTAAGCATGAATATTATAGTTAAAGTTAGCCCCTCAAAAATCGAAGGAAAGGTGGCTTTCAAATTGTAAGCTGCTTCAGCCATTTCCGGGACCGACTCTGGATTCTCCGCCAATAGTCGGCATTGACTCAATAAGAACTGGGCACATGTTCGTCTTTGTCCACTGTCCGTTTTTCACAACTTTTTACTGACCATTTTTTTTTCTTTTTTCAGTGTACACTTATCTATCAGGCTGCTAGAGATTTCTGGGATTTTGGAAAAAAATTTCAAATATTTTACATTTTAGGAGGGGGGATCAGTTTCCAATGTTAATTCAACGTAGACTGATCCCCCTCTTTTTGACCATCTCAATTTTTTTTTAAATCTTTTTCTGTGTACAATTACCTATCATGTCGCGAGAGAATTCCGGGGGTTTTGGAAAGAAATTTAAAAAAATTGAGATTTTAAGACGTACAAAGTTCTGAAAAACGGACTATGGTAAAAGACGAACAGTCTTAAAATCTCAATTCTTTTAAATTTCTTTCCAAAAACTCCGGAATTCTCTCGCGACATGATAGGTAATTGTAAACAGAAGAATAATTTTAAAAATTTGAGATGGTTAAAAAGAGGGGGATCAGTCTACGTCGAATTTACATTGAAAACTGATCCCCCGTCTTAAAATCTCAATTCTTTTAAATTTCTTTCCAAAAACCCCGAAATTCTCTGACATGATAGGTAATTGTACACCGAAAAGGATTTTAAAAAAAGTTAAGATGGTCAAAAAGAGGGGGATCAGTTTACGTTGAATTAACATTGGAAACTGATCCCCCCTCCTAAAATGTAAAATATTTGAAATTTTTTTCCAAAAACCCCAGGAATCTCTAGCAGCCTGATAGATAAATGTACACCGAAAAAAGAAAAAAAAATGGTCAGTAAAAAGTTGTGAAAAACGGACAGTGGACAAAGACGAACATGTGCCAAGAACTGAAATGGTCGATGCCTATTTCTTACAAATACCATTTACATTGTAGGTTGTTTTTATTTTGTTAATTCCTCAGTTGCATCAACTCTGTCCTGAAAGTTGTGTATATTTTTTTAAACGTCAGTGAAATTGAGGTTCGAATTTGTCACAGTCGAGAAAAGAACGCCAGCCTTGAATGCTGATTTTCGAGGCGCTTCAGTATCGTAATTGATATGCGATTTCTTTTTGTTTATTTAGTTAATATTTCGGTCACCTTTCCCTTTCTTCACACATGTTGATTTTAATTTTCTTTTCAGATGCGAAGAAGCTGGCTCTATTGTTCGCTCACATTATTTATCTTTTCCTTAATAAGAGTAATTTTCAGGAACTAAACACAGAAGCAGTGAATTCATTCACTTTCCCTTTCAGAAAAGTAAAAATCTTTTTATTTGAAAACAAATGACCTAGTTGTTTTTCTCTCTTAAATCTATTGTTTATGGGAAAGTTAGTACAGAATAGTTAATAAAAGCCTTCTGCCCACTTCATGTTAAGAATGGGTTGAAATAACGTTATTATTTAGGAACCCATTTTTAAAACCAAGACGGGGGGGGGGGGGTCTTCTTTTTTTTTTAACTGTGTTATTCCTACACCATAAAGTCGTACTTCCGTATGTGTGCACGGCTAAAACTCTGGAACTACAAAATATCTAATTACATCATTGGATTTCGTATGACCCCCAAGCTGGTTATGATAAAAACAAACAAACAAGTAAAAAAAAAAAAGCAACCCTAATATTCAGTCCCTGGGGTTGCTAGGTGTCAAATTAATACATGGCTAGGGGTTTTACTAATAGTTGTTCCAAAAAAGAACATTTATAACTGCTCAACTGGCACGCTAGGAAGTAAGTGTAGTATCTGTTCCGATGAATACTGCACCCTATAGACAGGTGTCGTCTTGTCCTTCGGGGCTTGATTCCACCTGTCTGTGGGTTTGTCCTGTGCAGTTCTAGGAGGTTCACTATCCCAGGCTTCGCCTCCCCTCTTTGGGGAGGAGTAAGTTTATTGCTTACTGCCTGAGGCGCCCCTACCGGGGAATGCCGACGGGGCTGCCCAGGCAATTTTTAATGGCCAGAGTGCTCACTTTCTCGGGCGCTGGCTTTTCAAACCCCACTTACTCGACCCGAGCTGTGGTTACATCTTACTTGTGGGAGTAAGATAAAACTGGCCTTGTGCCTAACTCCTGCAGAGGAGTAAATAAATATAACTGCTCAAATACTTGGTCGGCTGCTTTTTTTCCTTTTATTCATGCCGCCAAATATCCATACTGGTCGTCTTCTAAATGAAAAAATGCGAAAGGTTTTGTTGTTTTTTTAATTTATCACACCTATATTTCAAGTCTTTTGAAATAACTATATAGTAAAGAGCAAAGACTCAGATACATTTATTTTTATGCCTAATTTGAATAACTTTTTAAGCAGATAAATTAATGCTTGTAATAAATTTGTAATTGCCATATGCAATAGTTTTGTCAATATTAACAGTAATTAATAAAAGTGATTTAATAAAAAAGGTTAAAAACATTTTAAAATATGTTGATTAATTTTTTAAGGGAGATAATTTAAACAAACTTTATTTTCTTAAAGTACAATAGATTTCTATTAAAGATCTTATGCAAGTTATACATATTGAAGATCTTATGCAAGTTATACAACTTAAAGATCTTATGCAAGTTATACATATAAAAGATCTTATGCAAGTTATACATATAAAAGATCTTATGCAAGTTATACATATTGAAGATCTTATGCAAGTTATACATCTTAAAGATCTTATGCAAGTTATACATCTTAAATATCTTATGCAAGTTATACATCTTAAAGATCTTATGCAAGTTATACATCTTAAAGATCTTATGCAAGTTATACATCTAAAAGATCTTATGCAAGTTATACATCTTAAAGATCTTATGCAAGTTATACATCTTAAATATCTTATGCAAGTTATACATCTTAAAGATCTTATGCAAGTTATACATCTTAAAGATCTTATGCAAGTTATACATCTTAAAGATCTTATGCAAGTTATACATCTTAAAGATCTTATGCAAGTTATACATCTTAAAGATCTTATGCAAGTTATACATCTAAAAGATCTTATGCAAGTTATACATCTTAAAGATCTTATGCAAGTTATACATCTTAAAGATCTTATGCAAGTTATACATCTTAAAGATCTTATGCAAGTTATACATCTTAAAGATCTTATGCAAGTTATACATCTTAAAGATCTTATGCAAGTTATACATCTTAAAGATCTTATGCAAGTTATACATCTTAAAGATCTTATGCAAGTTATACATCTTAAAGATCTTATGCAAGTTATACATCTTAAAGATCTTATGCAAGTTATACATCTTAAAGATCTTATGCAAGTTATACATCTTAAAGATCTTATGCAAGTTATACATCTTAAAGATCTTATGCAAGTTATACATCTTAAAGATCTTATGCAAGTTATACATCTTAAAGATCTTATGCAAGTTATACATCTTAAAGATCTTATGCAAGTTATACATCTTAAAGATCTTATGCAAGTTATACATCTTAAAGATCTTATGCAAGTTATACATCTTAAAGATCTTATGCAAGTTATACATCTTAAAGATCTTATGCAAGTTATACATCTTAAAGATCTTATGCAAGTTATACATCTTAAAGATCTTATGCAAGTTATACATCTTAAAGATCTTATGCAAGTTATACATCTTAAAGATCTTATGCAAGTTATACATCTTAAAGATCTTATGCAAGTTATACATCTTAAAGATCTTATGCAAGTTATACATCTTAAAGATCTTATGCAAGTTATACATCTTAAAGATCTTATGCAAGTTATACATCTTAAAGATCTTATGCAAGTTATACATCTTAAAGATCTTATGCAAGTTATACATCTTAAAGATCTTATGCAAGTTATACATCTTAAAGATCTTATGCAAGTTATACATCTTAAAGATCTTATGCAAGTTATACATCTAAAAGATCTTATGCAAGTTATACATCTTAAATATCTTATGCAAGTTATACATCTTAAAGATCTTATGCAAGTTATACATCTTAAAGATCTTATGCAAGTTATACATCTAAAAGATCTTATGCAAGTTATACATCTTAAAGATCTTATGCAAGTTATACATCTTAAATATCTTATGCAAGTTATACATCTTAAAGATCTTATGCAAGTTATACATCTTAAAGATCTTATGCAAGTTATACATCTTAAAGATCTTATGCAAGTTATACATCTTAAAGATCTTATGCAAGTTATACATCTTAAAGATCTTATGCAAGTTATACATCTTAAAGATCTTATGCAAGTTATACATCTAAAAGATCTTATGCAAGTTATACATCTTAAAGATCTTATGCAAGTTATACATCTTAAAGATCTTATGCAAGTTATACATCTTAAAGATCTTATGCAAGTTATACATCTTAAAGATCTTATGCAAGTTATACATCTTAAAGATCTTATGCAAGTTATACATCTTAAAGATCTTATGCAAGTTATACATCTTAAAGATCTTATGCAAGTTATACATCTTGAAGATCTTATGCAAGTTATACATCTTAAAGATCTTATGCAAGTTATACATCTTAAAGATCTTATGCAAGTTATACATCTTAAAGATCTTATGCAAGTTATACATCTTAAAGATCTTATGCAAGTTATACATCTTAAAGATCTTATGCAAGTTATACATCTTAAAGATCTTATGCAAGTTATACATCTTAAAGATCTTATGCAAGTTATACATCTTAAAGATCTTATGCAAGTTATACATCTTAAAGATCTTATGCAAGTTATACATCTTAAAGATCTTATGCAAGTTATACATCTTAAAGATCTTATGCAAGTTATACATCTTAAAGATCTTATGCAAGTTATACATCTTAAAGATCTTATGCAAGTTATACATCTTAAAGATCTTATGCAAGTTATACATCTTAAAGATCTTATGCAAGTTATACATCTTAAAGATCTTATGCAAGTTATACATCTTAAAGATCTTATGCAAGTTATACATCTTAAAGATCTTATGCAAGTTATACATCTTAAAGATCTTATGCAAGTTATACATCTTAAAGATCTTATGCAAGTTATACATCTTAAAGATCTTATGCAAGTTATACATCTTAAAGATCTTATGCAAGTTATACATCTTAAAGATCTTATGCAAGTTATACATCTTAAAGATCTTATGCAAGTTATACATCTTAAAGATCTTATGCAAGTTATACATCTAAAAGATCTTATGCAAGTTATACATCTTAAAGATCTTATGCAAGTTATACATCTTAAAGATCTTATGCAAGTTATACATCTTAAAGATCTTATGCAAGTTATACATCTTAAAGATCTTATGCAAGTTATACATCTTAAAGATCTTATGCAAGTTATACATCTTAAAGATCTTATGCAAGTTATACATCTTGAAGATCTTATGCAAGTTATACATCTTAAAGATCTTATGCAAGTTATACATCTTAAAGATCTTATGCAAGTTATACATCTTGAAGATCTTATGCAAGTTATACATCTTAAAGATCTTATGCAAGTTATACATCTTAAAGATCTTATGCAAGTTATACATCTTAAAGATCTTATGCAAGTTATACATCTTAAAGATCTTATGCAAGTTATACATCTTGAAGATCTTATGCAAGTTATACATCTTAAAGATCTTATGCAAGTTATACATCTTAAAGATCTTATGCAAGTTATACATCTTAAAGATCTTATGCAAGTTATACATCTTAAAGATCTTATGCAAGTTATACATCTTAAAGATCTTATGCAAGTTATACATCTTAAAGATCTTATGCAAGTTATACATCTTAAAGATCTTATGCAAGTTATACATCTTAAAGATCTTATGCAAGTTATACATCTTAAAGATCTTATGCAAGTTATACATCTTAAAGATCTTATGCAAGTTATACATCTTAAAGATCTTATGCAAGTTATACATCTTAAAGATCTTATGCAAGTTATACATCTTAAAGATCTTATGCAAGTTATACATCTTAAAGATCTTATGCAAGTTATACATCTAAAAGATCTTATGCAAGTTATACATCTTAAAGATCTTATGCAAGTTATACATCTTAAAGATCTTATGCAAGTTATACATCTTAAAGATCTTATGCAAGTTATACATCTTAAAGATCTTATGCAAGTTATACATCTTAAAGATCTTATGCAAGTTATACATCTTAAAGATCTTATGCAAGTTATACATCTTGAAGATCTTATGCAAGTTATACATCTTGAAGATCTTATGCAAGTTATACATCTTAAAGATCTTATGCAAGTTATACATCTTGAAGATCTTATGCAAGTTATACATCTTGAAGATCTTATGCAAGTTATACATCTTAAAGATCTTATGCAAGTTATACATCTTAAAGATCTTATGCAAGTTATACATCTTAAAGATCTTATGCAAGTTATACATCTTGAAGATCTTATGCAAGTTATACATCTTGAAGATCTTATGCAAGTTATACATCTTGAAGATCTTATGCAAGTTATACATCTTGAAGATCTTATGCAAGTTATACATCTTAAAGATCTTATGCAAGTTATACATCTTAAAGATCTTATGCAAGTTATACATCTTAAAGATCTTATGCAAGTTATACATCTTAAAGATCTTATGCAAGTTATACATCTTAAAGATCTTATGCAAGTTATACATCTTAAAGATCTTATGCAAGTTATACATCTTAAAGATCTTATGCAAGTTATACATCTTAAAGATCTTATGCAAGTTATACATCTTAAAGATCTTATGCAAGTTATACATCTTAAAGATCTTATGCAAGTTATACATCTAATGTATGCAAGTTATACATCTAAAAAGAATACTTAGAGCAGATGGTGGGTAGTTTTTTTTTGTTTTTTTTGCATGTAATAAACTCATTCTATAAATTTTGCGTCGAAGAAAAATAACACAAAAATTTGAAGAAAGTGTTTTATGCAATAAGTCTTTCATTTTAAGCGCAGAAAAAATAAATCTATTTGTTTCCTTTGTTTTTGTTTTTCTTGAAAGTATTTTTTTCTTAAATTTAAGTGGTTATTCCGATTTCCTGAAAAGCCATTTTATTGTTTTCATTTAAAATATATAATTTGCAAGCTTCGTTTGTCGGCATCTAAATATGGACACAAAACACGCACACGTGTTGATGTCAGAATCTTATGCTGTGGTAGTTTTAAAAAATGGCCGCCCATCAAAAGAGAAATGACATCAATCTTTGTTTAGTTTTATTTTGAAACAAATATTTGCATTTGTTTGTAATCCTTTTAACATTTCATTAAACACAAAAAACGAAAGATGTTCACTTCGTAAGTTCATCGCCATCCCCTGAATATTTTCTTGTTTTATAAATAAACTGGCAGGAAAACTCGACGTTGCTAGGGATTGAGTAAGGAACCCATAACGCCATATTCCCTTTTTTATTTTTACATTTAATGTATTCAATTTTGGCGGTGGGGACCCAAAGATAAAATTTGCATTGATTGGGTGAGAGAGGGGGCAAGATAACATTAATTGAAATAAATTTCGGTAAATTTATAGTCTTTAGCCCCTTCTAAAGACACACCCAGCGTTTCCCGGAAATCCACGAGGGCCCTTGTGCACCCTGGCCCCACTGACATTTCCAATCAAGTTATAAATAAAATAAAACCTTTTTCCTTTGTATGGATGTCAAGCGCGAATACAGATCCCACGATAATGTTGCACCCCCTTTGATCAAAATCAAATATACTTATTCAAGTACTCTGGATAATATAATTTCTGAATATATAGTTATAGGGGAGAAGGTCTATTTCCCAAACTTTAGGAGTTTGCGAACAAACAAATAAACAGGAACTACAACAACAATTTTGTGTGTGATATATATAAAAAAAAGTTAAGCAAATAAATGACGAGAACTGTTTTTTCTAAGGTTATCGGGATAATACAAGTTTAATTTTCAAGGCAGGACAAGAGACAGTGTCATGTCAACTTCCATTAATGTCCATACAGCAATTCATTTTAAAAACATGTCTACATTCATCAAATTTTTCTCTATCCCCTACTAAAATGCAATACAGTTTAATATAGACCAAGAAACACGCTCCCACATTGAAGTAACAACTTTCTTTTATTTATTTATTTTCATAAAAATATGAGGTGCATATCTATCAGGGTATGGTGTGCAGGATCCTTTTCTATGGTTGCGAAATATGGCCAATTAGAGTGATTAATCTGCATATGCTTGAAAGCTTTGACACCAATTATCTGCGCTGCTGCTGTGGATAGAGTACAAAATTCCAGCTCTCTGTCGACAACTGAATATCGGACTTTTGCCATAAAGATTGTTTAGGCATGCAGCGTGGTGTCCAGAGAGAGAGCTTGTCCATGGGATCCTTCGCTGCCCTTCGCTGCTTTATTGATGTTAGCGATGTGCTAGTGGGCAGTTGAAGACCTGAACAGTAAAGATCAGCACTATTAGGTCCATAAATGGTTGCCTTTGACTATTATGGAATCAGGATTGGCCAGCCATATCGTGGTATCTCGCTCAATATTGGCGAAAATGAGCTGCGATGGTCAGATACACTGTACTTATTCGGGAGGAACCGGCTCAACCTGACAAGGGTGATAGCTGTTGTAATTAAGTAATATTTAAACTTAACCGAGTTGGATTCCAACAGGAAAGAGGATAATATTTGCCATGCTTAGACAAAGAACAAATACTACCACTTGGCCTCTTTTCGTGTACACAAGTTCGCAGTTTTCACCCACTTTTTTGCTGAACTCTGGCATGTAAATTTTTTCTGATTGCATTTAATCTCAACCGTAAGAGGATGCTTAGAAAAACAGATCCCGGTGAGAAAAAGATTCAATTTCATACTATTCTAGCTACTGCCAGGATTGCGAGAAACACTATTCATTTCTCCTGAGACGACAACTGGTCAATATTGTCGCTAATATGCGCAAAATCCAGCAGTACCTGGGGATGATACAAGCCATCATCTCATTGATGTATCGCCAGAACTGCTGAAGTTTGCTACAATGAATGGTGTGTTAAGCCATTTCTTCAATAGTTTTGCAATGCTGACAATTGGGCATTTCTTCCAGGTCGTCTGAACAATAAACCATTGAGGAGTAACACATTCCGAACTAATCGTTACGTCAAAACTCAGTAGTTATTGAGATATCCTGAACCCTGTGCCCAACTCCACTTGGAGCAGATCTCCTCCATTGACCATTCCAGCGGCTCCACAAGTGGATCCAAAGCAGTACCCTCCACTAATCTATCTTCCTAGATTGAGAAAAATCACTAGATCAAGAAGTTTTCTGAGTGGCACACGGCAAAGAATTGCAATTCACCCTGTGATCTACATCAACTCTCGAATGAAGGTCTGGGAAAAACTCTACTTTGGGTTCCCCACAGTTTTCTGTCTAGGTTTGACCCAAGAATGCCAGTTTCACAGGGTGGCAATGAATGCAAGTCAAGCATTCCCAAGCCCTCCTCAGATGGACATAGAATACAGACCTGTCTTCGAACTCACACCCTTCTTTCCTTCCAAAGAAATAAGAGAAGGGGCTTAAAGGTTGTCAACCAGCTCTCAGGTAGAGGAAATACAGTTAGTCAGTAAAGGATGAGAGGAAAGATGTATGTGACACACACCAGTTTCCTTCGAAGCCAAGTCTGGATCAGTGCTTCGATCTTTAACTGTACTTTCGACCAATTTCTTTCAAGCTAGAGATCCGGTCTGAAGCAAATCCCAAGGATTTGAATCAGACCATCCACCCAGCAGAAAGGACCTGGAAGTGTGCAGTTTTACTGCTCCAGGCCCTCAACCTTGAATAGTTTGACTTGCTGAGGTAATTTTGAGCCTCCGTAACCATCTCATATTGTGATTGCCTCTGTCACCACCTTGTTTGTTTAATCAATTTATTTACTTTAACTTAGAATAGAATATATATTTTGGTACTTGTACAGATTGTGATCCATGGCTGACAATATTGGCTTGGTAAAATTTAGCAACAGTTACAACAGCTGAAAAGCAACAACACAAAATGAAAACAACGTTCAAGAAACGGAACGTAAAACATTTACTGATTTATTTATATTGTCGCATTTTACCGTTTTTTTTATTTTTGTAATTATCTTTTAGATTTGCTGTTTTTACTGTGGCATTGTCTTGTGTTTTAAAATTTTTTATTTAGTCATTAGTAGGTATTGTTTTGACTGCTATTCTCATCTTTTTTTATATTCATAATATTTCGCCCAAAGTAATCTCCAACCTTCTTCAGGTGCTCAACTATTTTGAACTTGGGAACCTGTACGCAATTTCAAGATGAACCCTCTAATATACGGGAGTATAAAGAAATGAATTTTTTCATGGTGTTTGAGATAAATTTGATACTTTTAGAAAGGAAAGAGAAAAAAATGTCATATCTTGGCAAATACTTGATGTATTCTCAAAATTCAGAATGCATATCTTAGAATCTTTTGTCTGAATTCGCTTGACAACAGTGGACAGCAACTCGATATAGTCATCTGAATTAAGGCTGAGCCATTTTTTTTTGTGGGGTGGAATGATGTTGCTTTCACTGGAATATACCCAAAACCATCACAGTTTGAGGAAACTTGGTCTTCATGATATGCATAACTTTGTGCTAACTGTAGGCTAGCCACCATTGTTTTGTGTGTTGTGTAACTGGTTCTGAGAAGAGCATCCCTGGCTGGGTGTTTGACTTCGGTGAGGAGTTTATCGCCTTTTGTGGTGACAGATGAGTAGTTTGCCCATGTGACTCTTGTATGAGAAGAAGCAAAGATCCTCATTCAGTTCTTTTTTTCTCTCGCCAAAGTCCACATTGCCATGTCTGAATTTTTCCGCATCCTTTTTTGTGTGCACGTTCTCGACGAATTTTGTTGTACGGACATTATCAGAACACTTGCTATGATCTTTTCTGCTAGCCACTGCTTCCATATCTCCATCACAAATCTCCAATTCAGTGCCTTAATGTTATTCATCGAGCATTGAGTTGCAGCTCAGATTTCCAAAATTTTGAACCCGGTGCAAATCATCATGATGCAGGTCCTTCTCTTCCAATATTCCGGTGCTTTCCAGTTGTCCATGGTCTCCAGCATTCAAACCCACCAATAGTACATAGAATTTTTGAACCCGGTGCAAATCATCATGATGCAGGTCCTTCTCTTCCAATATTCTGGTGCTTTCCAGTTGTCCATGGTCTCCAGCATTCAAACCCACCAATAGTACATAGAATTGTTGAACCCGGTGCAAATCATCATGATGCAGGTCCTTCTCTTCCAATATTCCGGTGCTTTCCAGTTGTCCATGGTCTCCAGCATTCAAACCCACCAATAGTACATAGAATTTTTGAACCCGGTGCAAATCATCATGATGCAGGTCCTTCTCTTCCAATATTCCGATGCTTTGCAGTTGTCCATGGTCTCCAGCATTCAAACCCACCAATAGTACATAGAATTTTTGAACCCGGTGCAAATCATCATGATGCAGGTCCTTCTCTTCCAATATTCCGGTGCTTTCCAGTTGTCCATGGTCTCCAGCATTCAAACCCACCAATAGTACATAGAATTTTTGAACCCGGTGCAAATCATCATGATGCAGGTCCTTCTCTTCCAATATTCCGATGCTTTGCAGTTGTCCATGGTCTCCAGCATTCAAACCCACCAATAGTACATAGAATTTTTGAACCCGGTGCAAATCATCATGATGCAGGTCCTTCTCTTCCAATATTCCGGTGCTTTCCAGTTGTCCATGGTCTCCAGCATTCAAACCCACCAATAGTACATAGAATTTTTGAACCCGGTGCAAATCATCATGATGCAGGTCCTTCTCTTCCAATATTCCGGTGCTTTCCAGTTGTCCATGGTCTCCAGCATTCAAACCCACCAATAGTACATAGAATTTTTGAACCCGGTGCAAATCATCATGATGCAGGTCCTTCTCTTTCAATATTCCGGTGCTTTCCAGTTGTCCATGGTCTCCAGCATTCAAACCCACCAATAGTACATAGAATTTTTGAACCCGGTGCAAATCATCATGATGCAGGTCCTTCTCTTCCAATATTCCGGTGCTTTCCAGTTGTCCATGGTCTCCAGCATTCAAACCCACCAATAGTACATAGAATTTTTGAACCCGGTGCAAATCATCATGATGCAGGTCCTTCTCTTCCAATATTCCGGTGCTTTCCAGTTGTCCATGGTCTCCAGCATTCAAACCCACCAATAGTACATAGAATTTTTGAACCCGGTGCAAATCATCATGATGCAGGTCCTTCTCTTCCAATATTCCGGTGCTTTCCAGTTGTCCATGGTCTCCAGCATTCAAACCCACCAATAGTACATAGAATTTTTGAACCCGGTGCAAATCATCATGATGCAGGTCCTTCTCTTCCAATATTCCGGTGCTTTCCAGTTGTCCATGGTCTCCAGCATTCAAACCCACCAATAGTACATAGAATTTTTGAACCCGGTGCAAATCATCATGATGCAGGTCCTTCTCTTCCAATATTCCGATGCTTTGCAGTTGTCCATGGTCTCCAGCATTCAAACCCACCAATAGTACATAGAATTTTTGAACCCGGTGCAAATCATCATGATGCAGGTCCTTCTCTTCCAATATTCCGGTGCTTTCCAGTTGTCCATGGTCTCCAGCATTCAAACCCACCAATAGTACATAGAATTTTTTAACCCGGTGCAAATCATCATGATGCAGGTCCTTCTCTTCCAATATTCCGGTGCTTTCCAGTTGTCCATGGTCTCCAGCATTCAAACCCACCAATAGTACATAGAATTTTTGAACCCGGTGCAAATCATCATGATGCAGGTCCTTCTCTTCCAATATTCCGGTGCTTTCCAGTTGTCCATGGTCTCCAGCATTCAAACCCACCAATAGTACATAGAATTTTTGAACCCGGTGCAAATCATCATGATGCAGGTCCTTCTCTTCCAATATTCCGGTGCTTTCCAGTTGTCCATGGTCTCCAGCATTCAAACCCACCAATAGTACATAGAATTTTTGAACCCGGTGCAAATCATCATGATGCAGGTCCTTCTCTTCCAATATTCCGGTGCTTTCCAGTTGTCCATGGTCTCCAGCATTCAAACCCACCAATAGTACATAGAATTTTTGAACCCGGTGCAAATCATCATGATGCAGGTCCTTCTCTTCCAATATTCCGGTGCTTTCCAGTTGTCCATGGTCTCCAGCATTCAAACCCACCAATAGTACATAGAATTTTTGAACCCGGTGCAAATCATCATGATGCAGGTCCTTCTCTTCCAATATTCCGGTGCTTTCCAGTTGTCCATGGTCTCCAGCATTCAAACCCACCAATAGTACATAGAATTTTTGAACCCGGTGCAAATCATCATGATGCAGGTCCTTCTCTTCCAATATTCCGGTGCTTTCCAGTTGTCCATGGTCTCCAGCATTCAAACCCACCAATAGTACATAGAATTTTTGAACCCGGTGCAAATCATCATGATGCAGGTCCTTCTCTTCCAATATTCCGGTGCTTTCCAGTTGTCCATGGTCTCCAGCATTCAAACCCACCAATAGTACATAGAATTTTTGAACCCGGTGCAAATCATCATGATGCAGGTCCTTCTCTTCCAATATTCCGATGCTTTGCAGTTGTCCATGGTCTCCAGCATTCAAACCCACCAATAGTACATAGAATTTTTGAACCCGGTGCAAATCATCATGATGCAGGTCCTTCTCTTCCAATATTCCGGTGCTTTCCAGTTGTCCATGGTCTCCAGCATTCAAACCCACCAATAGTACATAGAATTTTTGAACCCGGTGCAAATCATCATGATGCAGGTCCTTCTCTTCCAATATTCCGGTGCTTTCCAGTTGTCCATGGTCTCCAGCATTCAAACCCACCAATAGTACATAGAATTTTTGAACCCGGTGCAAATCATCATGATGCAGGTCCTTCTCTTCCAATATTCCGGTGCTTTCCAGTTGTCCATGGTCTCCAGCATTCAAACCCACCAATAGTACATAGAATTTTTGAACCCGGTGCAAATCATCATGATGCAGGTCCTTCTCTTCCAATATTCCGGTGCTTTCCAGTTGTCCATGGTCTCCAGCATTCAAACCCACCAATAGTACATAGAATTTTTGAACCCGGTGCAAATCATCATGATGCAGGTCCTTCTCTTTCAATATTCCGGTGCTTTCCAGTTGTCCATGGTCTCCAGCATTCAAACCCACCAATAGTACATAGAATTTTTGAACCCGGTGCAAATCATCATGATGCAGGTCCTTCTCTTCCAATATTCCGGTGCTTTCCAGTTGTCCATGGTCTCCAGCATTCAAACCCACCAATAGTACATAGAATTTTTGAACCCGGTGCAAATCATCATGATGCAGGTCCTTCTCTTCCAATATTCCGGTGCTTTCCAGTTGTCCATGGTCTCCAGCATTCAAACCCACCAATAGTACATAGAATTTTTGAACCCGGTGCAAATCATCATGATGCAGGTCCTTCTCTTCCAATATTCCGGTGCTTTCCAGTTGTCCATGGTCTCCAGCATTCAAACCCACCAATAGTACATAGAATTTTTGAACCCGGTGCAAATCATCATGATGCAGGTCCTTCTCTTCCAATATTCCGGTGCTTTCCAGTTGTCCATGGTCTCCAGCATTCAAACCCACCAATAGTACATAGAATTTTTGAACCCGGTGCAAATCATCATGATGCAGGTCCTTCTCTTCCAATATTCCGATGCTTTGCAGTTGTCCATGGTCTCCAGCATTCAAACCCACCAATAGTACATAGAATTTTTGAACCCGGTGCAAATCATCATGATGCAGGTCCTTCTCTTCCAATATTCCGGTGCTTTCCAGTTGTCCATGGTCTCCAGCATTCAAACCCACCAATAGTACATAGAATTTTTTAACCCGGTGCAAATCATCATGATGCAGGTCCTTCTCTTCCAATATTCCGGTGCTTTCCAGTTGTCCATGGTCTCCAGCATTCAAACCCACCAATAGTACATAGAATTTTTGAACCCGGTGCAAATCATCATGATGCAGGTCCTTCTCTTCCAATATTCCGGTGCTTTCCAGTTGTCCATGGTCTCCAGCATTCAAACCCACCAATAGTACATAGAATTTTTGAACCCGGTGCAAATCATCATGATGCAGGTCCTTCTCTTCCAATATTCCGGTGCTTTCCAGTTGTCCATGGTCTCCAGCATTCAAACCCACCAATAGTACATAGAATTTTTGAACCCGGTGCAAATCATCATGATGCAGGTCCTTCTCTTCCAATATTCCGGTGCTTTCCAGTTGTCCATGGTCTCCAGCATTCAAACCCACCAATAGTACATAGAATTTTTGAACCCGGTGCAAATCATCATGATGCAGGTCCTTCTCTTCCAATATTCCGGTGCTTTCCAGTTGTCCATGGTCTCCAGCATTCAAACCCACCAATAGTACATAGAATTTTTGAACCCGGTGCAAATCATCATGATGCAGGTCCTTCTCTTCCAATATTCCGGTGCTTTCCAGTTGTCCATGGTCTCCAGCATTCAAACCCACCAATAGTACATAGAATTTTTGAACCCGGTGCAAATCATCATGATGCAGGTCCTTCTCTTCCAATATTCCGGTGCTTTCCAGTTGTCCATGGTCTCCAGCATTCAAACCCACCAATAGTACATAGAATTTTTGAACCCGGTGCAAATCATCATGATGCAGGTCCTTCTCTTCCAATATTCCGGTGCTTTCCAGTTGTCCATGGTCTCCAGCATTCAAACCCACCAATAGTACATAGAATTTTTGAACCCGGTGCAAATCATCATGATGCAGGTCCTTCTCTTCCAATATTCCGATGCTTTGCAGTTGTCCATGGTCTCCAGCATTCAAACCCACCAATAGTACATAGAATTTTTGAACCCGGTGCAAATCATCATGATGCAGGTCCTTCTCTTCCAATATTCCGGTGCTTTCCAGTTGTCCATGGTCTCCAGCATTCAAACCCACCAATAGTACATAGAATTTTTGAACCCGGTGCAAATCATCATGATGCAGGTCCTTCTCTTCCAATATTCCGGTGCTTTCCAGTTGTCCATGGTCTCCAGCATTCAAACCCACCAATAGTACATAGAATTTTTGAACCCGGTGCAAATCATCATGATGCAGGTCCTTCTCTTCCAATATTCCGGTGCTTTCCAGTTGTCCATGGTCTCCAGCATTCAAACCCACCAATAGTACATAGAATTTTTGAACCCGGTGCAAATCATCATGATGCAGGTCCTTCTCTTCCAATATTCCGGTGCTTTCCAGTTGTCCATGGTCTCCAGCATTCAAACCCACCAATAGTACATAGAATTTTTGAACCCGGTGCAAATCATCATGATGCAGGTCCTTCTCTTCCAATATTCCGGTGCTTTCCAGTTGTCCATGGTCTCCAGCATTCAAACCCACCAATAGTACATAGAATTTTTGAACCCGGTGCAAATCATCATGATGCAGGTCCTTCTCTTCCAATATTCCGGTGCTTTCCAGTTGTCCATGGTCTCCAGCATTCAAACCCACCAATAGTACATAGAATTTTTGAACCCGGTGCAAATCATCATGATGCAAGTCCTTCTCTTCCAATATTCCGATGCTTTCCAGTTGTCCATGGTCTCCAGCATTCAAACCCACCAATAGTACATAGAATTTTTGAACCCGGTGCAAATCATCATGATGCAGGTCCTTCTCTTCCAATATTCCGGTGCTTTCCAGTTGTCCATGGTCTCCAGCATTCAAACCCACCAATAGTACATAGAATTTTTGAACCCGGTGCAAATCATCATGATGCAGGTCCTTCTCTTCCAATATTCCGGTGCTTTCCAGTTGTCCATGGTCTCCAGCATTCAAACCCACCAATAGTACATAAAATTTTTGAACCCGGTGCAAATCATCATGATGCAGGTCCTTCTCTTCCAATATTCCGGTGCTTTCCAGTTGTCCATGGTCTCCAGCATTCAAACCCACCAATAGTACATAGAATTTTTGAACCCGGTGCAAATCATCATGATGCAGGTCCTTCTCTTCCAATATTCCGGTGCTTTCCAGTTGTCCATGGTCTCCAGCATTCAAACCCACCAATAGTACATAGAATTTTTGAACCCGGTGCAAATCATCATGATGCAGGTCCTTCTCTTCCAATATTCCGGTGCTTTCCAGTTGTCCATGGTCTCCAGCATTCAAACCCACCAATAGTACATAGAATTTTTGAACCCGGTGCAAATCATCATGATGCAGGTCCTTCTCTTCCAATATTCCGGTGCTTTCCAGTTGTCCATGGTCTCCAGCATTCAAACCCACCAATAGTACATAGAATTTTTGAACCCGGTGCAAATCATCATGATGCAGGTCCTTCTCTTCCAATATTCCGGTGCTTTCCAGTTGTCCATGGTCTCCAGCATTCAAACCCACCAATAGTACATAGAATTTTTGAACCCGGTGCAAATCATCATGATGCAGGTCCTTCTCTTCCAATATTCCGGTGCTTTCCAGTTGTCGATGGTTTCCAGCATTCAAACCCACCAATAGTACATAGAAACAGCAATCTGTTGTACTTATCAAATTTACCCTTGATACCCTGTATACCAGCTGTATTGCCATTATTAAGACGTCGGCACACAGACATGGAAATGCCATCTTGTGACGTAACAAAAAAAACAACTGTCGAACTAACTGGGAAAGAAAGATGATAACCAGTTCAAACACAGTATGTACCACATTTGGCCATTGACAGTGAAACAAAAAAAGGTTTAAAGCTTTATTTTCACCATTATTTATATAACTCTAATGAAGAAATGATTGTATCCCCCTTTCCCCAATAAAAAAGAAGGCTCTAATAAACTGTTACAGTAGTTGATGTCAGTATACCAAATTCTGAAGTCATTCTGTACGATAACGTGTATGGATACACGTATGCGTAAAAGTAGCCATAATGTTCTTAGCTGTTGATCTTAGTTAAAGTGTATTTAAAGTGTGCCTTTTATTAAAAAAATTTTAATGAATGTAAATATGCGACTAATAAATATTTGGTGTTTGCTTGTGAATTAAATAATTAGTTGTGAATCTTTTAAAACAATTTGTAAGTCATATGTGCTAATGTTAGGAAATGTGATAGATTACACTGGTCTGCGATGTTTTCAATGTCTAACAAATATTACATGATTTAAGGCCAGTCTTTTGGCACGGAATCCAAAATCAAGCTCATTTTATTCAATCAGATCAGATTAATGAAACATTAGCACATTTAAAATATCCTAAATTCCGATCTATTTGTAGGTGAATACAACGCAATGTTGAAAATATTCAACTGATTTATTCACAGAAGACTTACAAAATATTTTGAATAGATAACAAGAAGAGTATAATGAATTAAGGAAGCTATTCATGGATGAATGGTCTCTTCAGGGAGCAGGCTGCGCATTCCTCTTCCGCCATCTTCCCTGTCCAATGCCTTACAAAGTTCTTCATGAGACCAAGTTTGATGTGGAGTGTTGGAAGCAATATGTTCAACCAGAGGGTGGGATAAAATGTGTGATCCAGGTTTTAATCCTTGTCTTGATGGCCACTTTTGTCTGACATAATGCTGGTCATCAGCACGGCTATCCCATAAACACAGAAAGCAGAGATAATTTGTGTAACCACCTTGAAGTCCTAAGATGAGCCAAAACTTTAAGATCTCCACAGATCAACCATTTATGTTTCTGATAGTTCAGAGCAGACAACAGACGTTCCTTGCTTCTCTGTGATCCTTTTATAAATACATGGTGCTAGTTCTTGCAATTGATGCCTTTTAGATTTGTCATGCAAAAATATCAGTCGGTAACATGATCTTTCCCTTCCCTCCACACCATTGGGACACCAAATGGCATACTCTTCCTTTTCTTATCCCGCCAATCCCGTAAGTTCTCTACACATGTTTTGCAGCAGATGTGGGGAGCAAATAGCTTATCCTGGTTCTCTAGTTTGACTCCAAAGTAAGCGTGATATGTCTTCTTCACAAAACCCGTGATTTTTGCTTGACGGTCTGAAAGAACCACATGTCCGCGGATGTAACGGAACCTCTTAGGATGGTGTTTACACTTCCGATCCATTTTTCTAGACCTGAAAAGAGAAATAACAATAATTATTAAAGGTTACCCAGGACCTGGTTTTGCAAAAGCAAAGTCCATAAATGCTTGGATTGCAATATTTTAATAAAAATATGCTGGAAAAGACATAGACTATATCTTAAAAACAAAACTTGACCCAGAAAAATGAACTGAATTGTTGAATTCTGCATGCAAAAATGGTCCTAAATCAGTTGGAAAACCCTTGACGTTTAAAAAAAAGTTTTGAAATGCAGACAAGTGTTATTATTATAATGCTTACCTATAGTATTAGCAAATGATAAAGCAAAAGTTATGTATCTTTCACTTAATAAATTACCCCAGTGTAATTGATGGTGGTCATAGTACATGTTAATGAGGTTAAAAACTCCAAACTTTCTTTTAATAAGACTGAAAAAAAAAAAACCACCCTAAAATATCGAACTGGACTAAATAGTTAAATGGCTTAATGTGATTGAAGATGAAATTTTTTGAAATTCTTTTTTTTTTAAATGACATTGACCAATCTACAAAAATGTAACCCATTGGGCTCAGGTTAGATTGTTTAAATCAAAAGTGAGTTGCATCATCAGTTAAATTCAAAAATAAAAAAAAAACAAATTAGTTTCTTTTTCTCTTGTTCAGTATCTCTCTCTCTCTCTTTATCTCCCTCCCTCTCTCTCTCTTATCTCCCTCTCTCTCTCTCTTTATCTCCCTCCCTCTCTCTCTCTCTTTATCTCCCTCCCTCTCTCTCTCTTTATCTCCCTCCCTCTCTCTCTTTATCTCCCTCCCTCTCTCTCTTTATCTCCCTCCCTCTCTCTCTCTTTATCTCCCTCCCTCTCTCTCTCTTTATCTCCCTCCCTCTCTCTCTCTTTATCTCCCTCCCTCTCTCTCTCTTTATCTCCCTCCCTCTCTCTCTCTTTATCTCCCTCCCTCTCTCTCTCTTTATCTCCCTCCCTCTCTCTCTCTTTATCTCCCTCCCTCTCTCTCTCTTTATCTCCCTCCCTCTCTCTCTCTTTATCTCCCTCCCTCTCTCTCTCTTTATCTCCCTCCCTCTCTCTCTCTTTATCTCCCTCCCTCTCTCTCTCTTTATCTCCCTCCCTCTCTCTCTTTATCTCCCTCTCCCTCTCTCTCTTTATCTCCCTCCCTCTCTCTCTCTTTATCTCCCTCCCTCTCTCTCTCTTTATCTCCCTCCCTCTCTCTCTCTTTATCTCCCTCCCTCTCTCTCTCTTTATCTCCCTCCCTCTCTCTCTTTATCTCCCTCCCTCTCTCTCTTTATCTCCCTCCCTCTCTCTCTTTATCTCCCTTCCTCTCTCTCTTTATCTCCCTTCCTCTCTCTCTTTATCTCCCTTCCTTTCTCTCTTTATCCCTCTCTCTCTCTCTTTATCTCCCTCCCTCCCTCTCTTTCTCTCTCTCTATCTCTTTCTCTCTCACTCTTTCTCTCTCTCTTTCTCCCTCTCTTTCTCTTTCTCCCTCTCTTTCTCTTTCTCCCTCTCTTTCTCTTTCTCCCTCTCTTTCTCTCTTTATCTCTCTCTTTATCTCTCTCTTTATCTCTCCACTTCGTCTCTCTTCATCTCTCTAGCTATGGGTTAACTATTTATAATACTCCTGGTGATATTCCCTACTATATATATATACAGGACTATTCTAATCTTTTATTGTTTTATTACTCTTGACTGTTAATAAACAGCGATAGAGAGGGGCAGTAATGCAAGCCAGGGTGATAGAAACTGTATAAAATAAGAGCGGGGGGGGGGGTAAATAACATAAAATGAGAGAGGGTGAGAGTAATAGACAGAAACTTTAAAAGATGGGTTATTTAGTGCTTAAATTGAATATTACGGCTAATTAGAACAATTAAAATGGATTTTATATTTTCAAACATAACTCAATAACAAGAGATATTTTAACATTTATTTTGTGTGATTAAAATATGTAGGAAAAAAAGCCTTATGAAAACAAACGTTGATTAATTTAGCTTTAGTGTGTGTGTGTGATTATTTTTATTCATACAGACATGTACAAAATCTGTGACACTGGCATGTCGATGTTATCGATCAACATGAGGCAGAATTAAAATATGATCAGATTTTAATTCTGCCTGAGATCTAAGTTTATAACAGTTGTTGATCGATAACATCGACATGACATTCTCGCAGATTTTGTACATGTCTGTATGAATAAAAATAATTATATATATAAAATCTCTTTGATATTGAGCACTTTTATAAGCTCAGTTGAAATTCTTAGGATTCCTATCCTGTGGATGTTTAATTTACCTGGATTTATATATATATATATATATATATATATATATATATATATATATATATAAAGCCCACCCCTTAACTGTAGAGGTCCTCAGATGCTGGAAGGCTTTCTACTCTAATAGCTTTCTTCCTCGTGCTGCTTGCTCTTTGGAATTCCCTCCTTGCTCACTGTTTCCCAGATTGTACAAACATGCAGAAATTTAAATATGATAACAAACACCTTGCTGCACAGCTTTCCACTTAAGATGCCCCTGTAGGTATAGCCCCTAATTCACAATAGCCCTTAATGTCTCGGTGGCAATGTGCCTTGTTTGGGGTGAATCAAAGTAAATATATATACACACACTCATGGCTGCATCTTGAGAATATCCATTCTTGTCTTTTGTAGTTAATTGATAAATTATGAAATAATTCAAATTACAACCCTAAACTATCAATTAGGTGTGACTTTTTAATTGAGCAGACCCTTAAAAACCTGCTGTTTTTGTTAGGGAAACTATGTTAATTATGACAGATAATTGATTACTTCTTTGGATTTAACTTTCAGGTTCTCTAAGGTATTTGAGGACACATTGGATGTGCTAACAAAAACAACCACATGTTACAAACAACGGAATTTGGTGCAGATACAGTAATTATTCTATTCTGTTTATTCCATGTAACAATCTTCAGCTTTCTGATCTTGGATGGTATTCTCACAACGGTTTAACTAATGCAACCTCTGACCTTCTTCAGGTTCATCCTATCAAACTTTGGAATTTGTACGGAATTTAATTCACAAGGGTTACTTATCCATAATGGATAGGTCATTAGTAATTCATAGTTGTATTCTTAGTATTGTCCATACTGAGGATTGAACCTTCAACCTCTAGATGATCGTTACTTAGAACTGATTATTAACTTAACACTTTTATCCGTTACGTCATGGGTCCTTGCGGTCATGGCTGACGAACGAGAGCAAGCTACCCTCGTGGGTTAAATAAAGGTTTCCATATGAAATTCTCTACAGATTCCAGAGTTCGACAGGAAGACGCACCTGAAGAAAGTCAGAGGTTACATCGTCGAAAACATTGTGAGAATAACATCAAAATGAGAACAGTAGTTCGAATACAAAGAAATGTAATTGTTGACATGCACCGATCTCATAGTGTGTATTGATATTGCACATAATTTGGGTAATCAGTTGTACTGTAGAAATGTTGA
Source organism: Sepiola atlantica (assembly GCA_963556195.1). Classification (NCBI taxonomy): domain Eukaryota; kingdom Metazoa; phylum Mollusca; class Cephalopoda; order Sepiida; family Sepiolidae; genus Sepiola; species Sepiola atlantica. The sequence goes on from OY744521.1 coordinate 202,793,802, forward strand.
TTAGTCTTCCATTTAACAATGCCCAACTTGTAATAGTCAAGGGGAGTTCGGTGGCCACTTGTTTGGTATGATGTGGTCATGCAGATTGGCCACCCATCAAATCTTGGGTAACCACAGCTTTGTGAGTAGGTACAGTTTTGCTGAACCACATGCAGCTTTGTAAATTGCATGCAGTCTACTCAGGGCTTCGCAACACTTGTGTAACCAGGAGCAGACCATGGTGAAAGAAATGAGTTAGCATATGTCCTTCGCTATTTACTCACAATCCTCAAAACTATCAAAGAAGCACGAAACGTCATGGGGTTTCTTCAGCACGAAATTGCAAATTACCGGTTTGTCATGATTTCTTCACCGGATAATACTTTCACATCACTTAAGAGCTTTCTATCCTTTTTCCTAATGAGCAGATTATCTCTTTGAGTCTTTGCTGTACCAGATTCATATGTAATGAGATGGCTTTCCTTTTTCTTAAAAAAGGTGTTTGCAACCAACATGTCCATTGCAAGACCAAATTCTAGAATTCTTTCTCCTGTATTCCTATCATAATATCCATTTCCTCCATGCACACCCTCAAAATCACCAGGAGGTCTTTCCAACATGACCATTTAAATCTCCTGCTACAGAAAGTACTTCATTCACATCAACCTTACTAGTTACTGCAGTAAGCCTGTCATAAAACTCATTTTTCGCATCTTCACTCAAACGACATTGTGGTGCATAAACAAATATAGCTGTGGAAATTTTCTCACCAACCATCAACTTTATCAGTATGATTCGCTCACTTACACGATTAATTCCAATCACTTTATCTACCCATCTCTCTGCAATCACCTGTTCCTTTTTCATTTCCAATACAATACATTCCTTCTCACAAGAATTCTAGCAGTTTCTTGGACAAAACACAGATCAATACATCTTCTCTCAAGAAAGTCAACAATCTCATCAGACCTTCTACGCAAGCTTTCAACATTTAAAATACATAACCTGAAATGCAACCGAATTTTTTTGGAAGTCATTTTCTTATTTAAGGCAAGATTTTTATAGGTCGGATGTCCTTCCTGACGCCTACCAGTGAGGTGATGAGGACCAGTGCTTTTATTAAGACACCATCTCTAGGTGATCGCCTATCAAGACTAAAGAGTGCTTCACCTGCCCTTTTGTTTTTGCTTTTTTTTTTATTTGTTTTTCCATAAGCAAAAAAGTTGCATTATTCACTAGGTCTGTGCTCCGCTACTCACTGGAGTTTAAATTCTGTTAGGAATATACTAAGGGGGAATTCCAAATGCTTTGGTTGAGATGGGGATACACAACCAGTATAGTTGCACTAAGTACAGGTTTTAATCACGGCTAATTTCAGAATTAGTACCCAAGAACTAATATTTAGTAACATGAAGCAGTGATCAAGCCTTTTGTTTACTTGGTACAATTACCCCTTAGCCACCGTCTTATAGCACGTACAAGTTACATGGAGATGGGTGTCTGATCGAAGAAAGATCAAGTTTAATAGTACAATCGGGATTAATTATTTTTCTAGGGCATATCGTGACTAGCCATTTGGTCAGATCGAGCCTCACCAACTTCCCGTCAAGCCAAAGTGGAGTGTTGCAAATCATGTTACCTTTTAGGCAACAGTGACACAGATTGCTCAGCCACCAGGATCCCGCCCTTAGACATCACGGGTTGCCATCCACGGCCAACAGATGACCGCGTTGGGGGAGTCTTACTATTCTGCTGAAGTGAAGTCAGAAAAGGCTGACAGGGCATTATTTAAACATAATTATATGCAAGGGTACAATTAAAATTAATGTCGTGCGCATATATTACATACGTATGTATTACACACACAAAGAAAATCTATCTAGTTCCATTAAAAGAGATTTGGCAATGTTCTATTGACTTAAAAAGAGTTTTAATTTTGAAAGGATAAAATTATCAATATGCTATTTACAAATTCTACAAAGTGGATTTCCATAACAATTCAAATCAAATATTCAATTGATATACACAGAGTACAAAATGATACGCAGTTATTGAATAACAATTAAGTAAATTTTAGATATTATTCTCACAATGTTTCGCATGATGGAACAAGGGCGATTTACCCCCGTGGATTAAAGTTTAATTGCTGATAACCTAATTGTTTAAGGGGTAGTAATTAATTACACATTATGGTAAATTTGTAGATCAAAACCCTCTGCTGAGTCCCCATCCCCAAAAAATGAGATTCTACTTTTTTTTTAGGTGACTACCTGTGAATTTTTAAAAAAATTATTTTAGAGTGGGGGATCAGTTTCGTATATAAATTTAACATAAAATCCTCCTCCATTTCCAGGCCATACTAATTTTTTAGGGCAGTCAATCAAATTCTTTTACCACTAACCCTAAGTCCGAGTGGTAAAGTCATCAAACCACACGTAATCACTGACACTGAAAAAAAACAAAAAAAAAAACATTAAAATAATGTTTAAATTTTCAGCTTACTTTTCAGCAGAGTTGGCTGAACAGAAAAAGCTGACTCTACCATAGAGATGGGGAGTCTGCTGAAAAAAATGACTCCAGTGAGTTTGAATAAAAATGGACTCCTGCACAACTTGCTGACTTCGCCACCTCTACTGTTTCAAATAACTTTTTCAGCACAAGACCTTTTGAACTCGTATTCAACATAATTCATTATCTTTTTGGTGCTCTTTTCACAAAGCAATAAAAGTAACTGTGAATTTTGGTTAATTCTTAAAAGAATTTTCCAAGAATTTTCTCAAAAGTATATAAAATTTATACCATTAATCCTAAGTTTAAAAATGTTTCCTATTCTTCTCTATATTTACTAATGTTAGAAAAATACAAACTATTGCTTTCATTGTTTCTGTTGTTAAAGTTACATTTTGACTATTAGATTGCATTAGGTATCACAAACCAGCCAGTTTAGTATGCGAAAATGCGTAAATATAGTGAAATTCTCTTCAATTTCAACTTGTGATAACTCATTTAATTTTGGTTATTTTAATAAAATTTGCATATAAACAAAATTTAATCTTTTCTTTTTATAAATATACAATTCTTTCTCTTGTGTCATTAAGTCTTTTTTTTTTTTTTCTAGGTTACTTCAAGTTAGGTTACTATTTTCAGTGATGGACAATTACTTTTTTAAAGTTGGTGTATTTCAATGTGCACAGTATTATGCGTCTATAAATTTACAAACAGTCCCATCTATGGTGAGCTTAATATAAGGTTTTAAGTTATTTTTCACAAAAAAAATCCAAGTTAAAAACTTCACTGAATGAAATTTTTGCCTTATCAAATCGTGTTTCTATCTGTTTTACATGATCCAAATCTGAGGTTTTATTATTTATTAATTTACTATTATTAAAAGAAAAATCTAGCCTGATCTCTACTGTGTTATGAATCATATTACGAAGATTCTATGTTTTAGCTGTTGAAATAAATTTTATATGAACAAAGTTGCACTTCCATGTTATTTTTTGCCCAATGTTTAGTTGGCTTGATCTAATAATTATTGTTTCCATTATGATTAATTTTCATTTACCACAAGATCACATTACATTTATAGGATCTTTTCACTTGGTCAAAGTCTGTATTTTTACTTATACACTGAAATTTGTCTTCGGGATTAATAGCACACAAGACGACAAATTTTCTAATTTCCAACAAACTTTGAACGATCATAATCAGTGGCTAATTGAGCTATCAAAATCAATTTGGTATCAGTATTTATGTTTTGCAAAGATCTATGTGTCCGCATCAAGAGTTTTTAGATATAATCAAAATAAAATGTTGCTTTGGGATAGCTACTTGTAATCAAATTATCACGTTTTCTCACATGACCTATAAATCATGGAAGTGGCATCAGTACAGTGGTTATCAGTATGGATTGTCAACTTGGCATGCCATGTTTAATTTCTGCTACCACTGTTACATTTTGTCACATATACCATTGAGAAAGGTATAAATCCATCTCTCCTTTATCCAGCTATTGGTGAAATAGTAGGATAGACGAAACTCTATAGTCTGAGCAGGGCAACAAGTCTTGGAGAAGGAAATCTCAAACTCTGTAATAGCATGTACGACCAGGTCAATTTGTGACATGTTAAACATTGTGTACCTGTACAGACCTGATTTGCCTGGTGAAGAGCGTGGGTGTTTGTACAATCCACTTAAAACGGTGATGTGGAGAAGCTATGTGATGGTTCAAACTATTTTGTGCTTGAGATCGAAGGACTACCAAATAAGAAATATAGTTGTATTAGTTGCTATATTTGCAGAGGAGTGCTCAGTATTGGTGATAGAGCTTATGTGGAATGAAGTTTGGAAACATGTAGTCAACAGTGCATAGTGACTAGTAGTTTCTCGCCTTGCATTCTTCAGACTATGGCATTTGTTTTGCTGGCCTGATGAAATAGAAAAGTATATAATGAATATATTCTTCAGCTTTAGAAAATTAGCACATTTAATACTTTATATATATTTATTTATTTATTAAAGTAATCCATCTACACATGTGTTTCACGGCACCACCAATCTTCAGTGTGGCTGACTTTGGCAAGATTTGAACCCACGACCATATATAACAATAGAAAGTTAGATTTAAGTAACCACTTCGACAACCAAAATAGTGAGTTATATATATATATATATATAGATATCTTGTGTTTTCTATTAGTGTGACTTGTCAGAAGGAAAGTCCAAAAACATCAGAAAATCCAAAAAACAAAATAACTCTTATCATTGAAGCATTTATATATGTACGTTCAATTAAGAACATAACATTCTGTTTACTCTATGAACGCTATATTTCATACTAACAGTGTATATATATATATAATATATATATATATATATATATATATATATATAATGTATGTATGAAAAAAAAAAAAAAGCCAAAAACATGTTTTTCATTCTCTGCTTATTCACGTCAACAGCCATGCCGAAGTCTGGACACTTTCTGACAAATCAAAATTAATATTTTGTATGATTTTTCTACATTGCTTTCTTCATCCTGAGAAAGTCTTTCAATAAAAACAAAATGTTCATAAATACATAAATCACAGTTTTTGGCTTTCCTTTTTTTCATTTTACATTACGTTGGATCATTTTATCCCCACCTTTCTTCATTATATATATATATATATATATATATATATATATATATGAGGATGAAGGTAATCCGACGTAATGGGAAAGGAAAAACCAAAAAGGATGTTTTTTATGTATTCATCAACGTTTTGTCTTTATTTGTAAGACTTCTTCAGGATGATAATAGTAAGAAAAATGTCATGCAAGTACGTGAACATATTGGGATAAACATCCTTTTTGGTTTTTCCTTTTTCATTTCCCATATATATATATATATATATATATATAACTACTAGTAACCACCTGCTGTTGACTTGATGTCTCCAATCTGTATGTGTATATGTTAGGTATGTGTATATGTTTATATATTTGTATGCATAGAATTCATTCCTAAACTAATTAACCAATCATTATGAATTTTTGAAACATGGCTGCTAGGCGTAAGGGGTGATAATGTAGTCTATATTTAGTTTAATTTAGTTTCATTCAAAGATTTTTTAATGTTCTTGTGCTTCTAAAAGTAAAAAAGCAAATTGATCGATTGTAGTCGAGGGCGACCAGAAGGATACCTTTTCATTAGCTATTACACAGATGTAGGGGAGGACACTACTCCTTTCCCAGGATTACTCCATTTACCCTTAATCATCACCTTATAATGCAGAGTGTTTAAGCAAAGATGCATCAAGTACCATTTTTCGAGTCTTTGGTATGACTCGACTTAGGATTGAACCCTAGTCTCCCAACTCATTAGCGAACACTAACCATTATGCCAAATGGGAAATTTCCTCTTAAAAATCAAAAAATAACAGCATAATTTTAGTTTTATTATAATGTGGTAGATTTTATTTAATTTGGATTATGGTAAATCATCATCATCATCATATTCGGTTAATGTCCATTGTACATGCTGGCATACATTGGATCGCTTTTAGAAATTAACTACCCCTCTTTCCCTCAAGTCCATCCTTATCACTTCCTCCTATGTTTTCCTTGGCCTTCCTCTATGAACTGACTCTGCTACCTCAACTGTTCTACATCTACTAACCCAAGAACTCTCACCCATTCTTTCAATGTGACCGTACTAAGTCTCCTGTTCTGCACACTTCTGCTGAGGTCATCAGATCTAAGCTTGTCTTTAAGACTCACATTACACATCCATCATATCATTCCCATATCATTTTTCTCCAAGCAACACATGTCTTCAACCTTAACTGGCCAGTTTTCACTTCCATACACTATCATACTGCATACACATGCCTGGTAGACGCTTCCCTTGGTTGACAAGGGTATGGTTTTGCTGTTTAGAAATTGCAGAAGTTCCCTGAACTTATTCCATCTACTCTTAACTCTTGTAATTGCACTAGCACCTACTCCACCCTGTGCTCTAATTGTATCACCAAGGTAACAAAACTTCTGAACAATCTTAATAGCTTCGCCATCCAAATGTACTTTCTCACCTATCTCTATTCTCTTACACTTCTTGCCCACCAGTAATTCCACTGTACTTCTTGTATATCCAATGCTTACAAGTACCATGAAAAAATTGAATTGCACCGAATTTAACATTGATAAATTCTTCATTTCCTTTTTAACCTTTTGCTTGGCTTTTATTTGGAAATGAGTTTCTTTTATTTTCACTCTTTTATTGTCTCTTGATATTCATAGATGTTTTCTCAAATCAGGTTGAATGCAATTGTTTGGTGCAGTCGTTTCTCAGTTTTATGATCATTATTTTATTATTATAAAATTATACACAAAAGAATTAATGGTTAAACGACTGAACTGATCAGAATTAGTGTAGTATATTGGTATTGTTTATAATTTAGTTATTATTTCAGAATTCTTACCTGACAATCAGGTGAGCAATCAGTTGGGTGTCAGCAATTTTTTCAAGATTCAAATTCAGATTTTTTATCAACTCTGGAGTTGGTAGTCAGATCTTTTCCAGTCCTTTTTTTCCCCTCCACATCTAAGGTGTCAAAGTCAGGTTTTTTATTTATTCAACCGAATCTGAGATCATTTTATTTTCTGCTAACATTAAGTATTATGATATTTTAGAGCAGTTTCTCTCTCTCCCTCTACTTCTTCTTTGATAATTGTATTTTGATTGAATGTTAATAGGTAGGCTTCTACCTGCAATAAACAAGAACACTTGAGAAGCTTCTCAAAGGATTTATCTTGAATTTGATACAAGAAGACAATGGCCTAAAATAGCAAAACATGTCAGATCTTGTGTTCAAGTATATATATATATATATATATTACACATACATACACACAAAAATATCATAAACAAATTAAATAACAATGGTTAAAGGAAATAATGCAGAAAGAAAATGTCATTGTGCTAAGGTTGGTGGTTAATTGCTGTGTGTTAACTGCTACATTTTAATTAGGATTGACAAGGCATTATTACTTTAATGATATTCAGTGCTATGTTTATCAGGTGCACACAGGTGTATACATTCAACTTTCCCGCTGTTAGATAGTAAACAAAACAGTTGTTGTCTAGAACTGAAGGTATTCAGTTTATTAGCGATTAACCCAAATAATTGTATTTCTGATTTATAAGTATCGCTACCAAGTATGTTTTTCTAGTGGTTCTAAGATGCGTATATTCGAGAATTTAATGAAAAAATATTGTCACCGCAACTTGAACAAGGACCCACTGACACATGAACTGCAAATCACTTTGTAGAGAAATCAAGCAGGAACCTATGGAGACATGCTTATTTCTTTGCTGGGCACTATAAGCGATCTATTGAACGCATGGTCAATTGCGTTTATAATTTTCTGTCATGTGCATGAACGAAGGAAAGGTGTCAGTGAAGTTGTAGATCTGGTTTCTTTGCCTAACTCAAGTGCTCTCGCTTTTTTTTTCTTTGCCATATTTCACTTTGGATTCTTCTTGGCCTGTCTTCGAAGTGTGTGGTGACGTAACAGTTTCACACTTAAAAAAACAAATGTTATTATTGTTGTACTTTGTTGCACTGGTTGTGTAGTAGAGGTAAGACAAGCTAGTGCTGCTGCCTTGTATGCTTCTCCCCTTCAAATTTAAAAATGGTTGGGTTGGTGTTGTAGCCCCGTTTGGCCATTGCAACTTTTGATCACTCCATGCTTGTTCTCAAGCAGTTAAGTGTGGTTCACTTTGGGTTCATCTGTGGCCCCATATGATTCGTTAGTTTAATCATGTAAGTTGACTCATGAGTTGTTGTAGTCTGATAAATTATTACTGAAGAAACTTGTAAAGTCCGGATAGATAGGGGTGTTTAGACTCACCCCTATAGGGATAAGTCAATCAGAAGCGACTCTCAGTTAAAGGAAAATGGATAACAATAGTTAAGATAAATATATTTTAAGTGAAAATCATTATTTCCTTCTTCATGAGTATACCAGTTACCTGAGAAAGATGATCTTCAAAGACATTATCACCCTTGGCTACAAGGAAACAGACTGCGCCCCCCCCCCCCATTGAAGTGCATATTACAATTCTATTTCTGAAACCATCCTCATTTGTCTAAAGTTGAATTTAAAAACAACTGAATTAATGTTTGAAATTTATTAATGCCACAGAACATTTTTTTTAACATGCATTTAGTAACCAAATTTAAATTTTTTAAATGACAAAAAAAGCAGGGGCATTTCAAAAAATTTAATACTAATGAATCACCATATATCAAGGCCAAAAGCCACTTGATGATAAGGGTTAATGAGATTGTCAGTTGGATGTCTCTAGAAACATTTAAATCTACACCCATAATCTGTAGATTCATCTCTCAATTTTGTCTTGATTGCTGAATCTTTAAACAGATGACCATTTTTGATATTTGGAATAGTTTCCAGATATTGAATAGAATTATTGAATTGAAAATGGTTTTGTTGTGAGAGAAATCAGCACCTGAAACACAATCATTCTGCTGATGGTAAAAATCGTTAGTCTTTGTCATCATAGTTCGAGGCAACCATACAAATAAAATCTTTTCTTGTCTGAGTCATCCATTAATTAACAATGTTTTCTTTTATCTAATGGCTGATTGTATATGCGGCAAGCCAAACCTGCATATAGTCCATGGTACTCCATTAACTGGATCAGTTATGCATTCTTATTGTCAAATATGTATGATCATCTGCGAAGCCATGCTGTTCTCAGAATCAGATCATCAGTTTGTTGATGAGTGCAACTGCAACTACTCGTGGAATGGCAGGATTTGGGGGTCAAGGTTTACTCCTCTAGATCTGCCGTGTTCGGCCCATGTAAATGAACAGGGTAACTTCGAGAAGGATGTAGTTCTTTACCATGAACGGACCGTCATTCATTATAGAGAGACTATATTTTGTGCATCGCATACTGCTGGGATGCATGGAGACCAGTTGAAGACACCCCTGAAGGCCATCTCTGAAAGGTACTAGCCCTCTGCAAACCATTTACCCCGAATAAAATAAGAAGTCAAAATTATTTTATTTACATTTTATTTTGTAGTAAATACACATTTTTTTTAAAGAATGATAGCCCATCACACGAAACCAGATGAATATCATTTCAAAAGTCATCTGTTGCATATCGCCTCCACTAACGGGTATGGATATTCTTTCTTTCTCGAGCTTCCAGGATCGAAGATGTTCTCTTGGTCCTTTCCTCAAGTAGCTAGTACATTCATGAAGAATGACGACACTTTTCATTTATACTTTATTCATCTTAACTATGGATCTCCATATTTTTTTAACTGTGAGTTCATTCTAGTGGACCATCCCCACAGGATTTTACATTACGTGTTTTTTCATTAAAGTCTAAGCTGCAACTGAAATTCAAGTTGGTCTTCCCCAATATCACATGATCAAGCCAACCAATCCGATATCTACTTGCCACAGATTACTGGGCATTACGAAAACATTATACTGAATTATATTTCTGTATATGATTGTAGAATCATTATTTTTCGCACATGCTGATTTATGGTGACAGCTAAAAAATTGACGGTTGGAGTGGGCTTGCTATTTGCTTTCTCCATTCTCCTTAACATGTGAAATGGTTTTGTCTGGCAGTTTTTTTTTTACTCGCTAAATTTTGGGTGACAGCAGATATATATATATATATATATATATATATATATATATATATATATATATATTTATTAATATATTTATATACAAATACACGTTGGTCTTTATTGTAGAGTAGAGGATTTTATGTCCAAGATAGAATGAAACTTTACTAGAACTTTTACTTTAAAAAAACTTAAGTATAGTAAATTTAAATCTGACTTCTCATCCATTTGAAGTAGTCACTCCCAGCACTTCTGTCTCTCTTGGAACCTTTCTTATTATTATCAACCTTGGATGGGTTTCTAATGACTTCACTATATCACAAATTACTCTCTTCCAGAATGGCTATGTGAAGACATTTCCTATTCCAGCATATGATTCCATAATTTTGTTGGTCCCATGATCCTTTCTAGTAACTATCTCAAGCCAAAATTTTATTTTCATTATATTTAAAGACTTTTCATGTGACCATATATATCTTTGCAAAATATAAATCATGGTACCAATTTTATTTTGGTTGCACAATTAGTCACCGATTTATGACCATTCAAAGTTTGTTGTGTACTATTGATTTAGAATCCAAATTTCACAGTATATAACTAAAAAATGCAGGCTTCAAACAAGTGAAAGATCCTTACAAATGTAATGTCATCTTGTGGTAAATGAAAATTAATTATAATGGAAACAATACTTATTAGATCAAGCCTGCCTAAACATTGGGCAAAATCCTATTACCCGTCGAAAAAAAAACATACAAAAAATGACACAATTTTGACTGTCTATATAAGATTCATTTCAACAGCAAGAAAAAAACACAGATTTGGACCATGTAAAACAGACAAAAACACGATTTGAATATAGCAAAAATTTAATTCACTAAAGTTTTCAGCTTTGTTTTTTGTTTTTTTTTGTGAAAGACAAAACCATCATATTGATGAATGACCCTTTTTCTTTTAAGATAGGACTATTTTTATATGCATAAAGACAATGTCGTGCATATTAAGTTGAAAAAACAGCAACATTAAAAAATAAATTGCCTATCACTGAAAATAGTAATCTGACTTGAAGTAACCTGAAGAGAAAAAAAGCTATTAATGACATAAGAGAAAGAATTGTACATTTATAAAGAGAAAAGATTACATTTTCATAGTATTACATGTGATTGATAACATAAAAGAAGTTGACCAAAATTGGACAACAGGAAAGGTAGTTTTTTTTCAAGACGATGTCTCGGATAGCTAATTGTAAAATCCTTAAAAATATTCATCAATTGTACATAATTAATCTGAAAAGTAAATTTTAGTATTAAGTGTGTTTAATAGTCTCTATTTACTTGATGGCAGTTTTATACAAGGTCGGTTTTTAATGTAGGAAAATCCACCTTCCCCCAAAAAGAGGCATTCTGGATTTGAACACAAATAAAAATTACCTTAGTCTAGAAGGATTTCTCCTTCACTGAATGAGGACAAAAATTGAAGTGTAGTATCAGAACAGATACTACACTTTGCTCCTAGCCAAAAGGCCAAGGTAGTCTAACGAACAGAAAGGTATTATTTTTAATATAATAGCTGCTCCCTCCACGAAGGGAGCATATATTATTTAGTAACATAATAAAATTGTCTTCAATAACAATAGCTTTTTTAACTTGAAAAACTTGTGCACTTCAATTAATATCACAGCTGAATTTCGCTTTTAGTGATTTGAGTCCCTATTTACTTGCCTCCCCACGAAGACAGTTAGACACAAGGTCAGTTTTAAATATGGGGAAAATTTAACTCTTCAAAGAGTCAGTCTGGATTGGTTCAAAATAAAAATTGCCTCAGTCTAGAAGGATTTCTTCTTCCCGGAATGAGGACAGAATAGACACCACACTTTGATCCTAGCCCAAATGCCGAGTCATTTACTTGAATTATTAAATTCTCATTTACTTTTTTTAAATAACTTATTTTAAATATTCTTTTGTTTTTATGATCACTTTTTAATTTCCAAAAATACACTACTACTACTACTACTACATGTATAATTTTTATTTTTTACAATTATTTCAATTGTTAAGTTGGACTGCATTTTTTTAATTATTAAGCAAAATTGGGTTAATGCTGTATATATTACTCAGTTAAGACGGAAAAACAAATGTTTCTTAAATCATATAGCAAAAACGTTTTAAGAAACACATATACAAAAGATTTACACGATTTGCACCTTATTCTGTTTTTATGTACAGCCTAATACTTAAAATTTGCATATAAAAGAAAGATGTTCTGTTTCCCCAATTAGGTAGAAGTGGCATAAAGGAGGACTGAATCTTGACATTTTAATGGTGGTTAGGAGTTGAGTTTGAAAAGTGCTAAGAATTTTTGCTGTGAAAAAGAGGTGGGTTATTTGCACTTTCCAAGAATAACACTTGCTAATAAAACTAGATACGAATACAGAAAAGCCTGTGAAATTTACATTTGTAGAAGCATTCAAGCTTTGGGGTTAAATATAAGGTTACTTCTATTGCACATTTATTATTTTATGGGGTCAGCTTGAATTAGCTTAATAAACCTAGAAGAGTTGAACATTTCAAAGTTCTTTTCTTGTAAATTTCTTTCCTTTTTTTATTCTGACCTATAGATGAATTAGGTACAAATTGTGCTGTATTAGAATATACTACACCCCTTTTTTCCTATATGGACTAACTATATATAGTACCGATTGACAAAGGGTCTTGCTTCTAATATTAGTAATTTATAATATTTTACTAATGTCTGTCTCTCCATTGTTTTACTTCGAGGCTACATCCTCGACAATCAGTCCGATAGTGGCTTTGTTGCTGTCAGCCTGAGGTATGCTTCTGTTCGCTTCTAGGAGGTCCACCCTCCCAGGCTTTACCATCTCTCTTCGAACAGGGGTAAGTTCATTGCTAATTGCCTGAGGCACCCCTACCAGGGAATGCCGATAGAGTTGCTCAAGCATTTTTTGTTAACCAGAGTGCGCTTCTCCTAGTGTGCTGGCTTTTAAAAACTACGCCTGACCTTGCGTCTAACCTCCTGGAGAGGAGGTAAATAAACACTCTACTGCAATAAGCATTTCTTTCTAACCTTATACTAGCATGCTGGTTGTTCTTACGGCTTGCTAACAACCTTGTCTATTGCACTCCTTTTATCAAGGATACAACAAACAATAACCATTTTGGATAAAACATGTCATAGTCCCAGGAGGCTTTCCTTTCAGGCAGTACCCCCAAAAGAGGTTGATTGCTTGTCAATTAGGCGCTCTAAAAGGCTGAGGGGAATCCAGGCTATTTTTGCAATTGGTCCTGGTTGCTATTTAAGATGCTGAACACCTACATGCACACGCACTAAAAACAAATCGTGAGAGCTAAATGTGTTTATATTGTCTATGTATTTTAATTTTTTACATTCTCATATATATATATATATATATATATTATAATATAAAATGAAGTAATAAAATAAGGTGTCAATCAAATTTTATTAGAATTCAAAGTTCATGCAAAGCATCCTTAAGTCCTTAGCTCATGAGTTTTATTTTTCATTAACATTGAATATGGACACATTTCGCGACTGGATAACTTTGCCGGCCCCTTCAATTTCACGTATTTGGACTGATGTTTGTATCTTGGAGTAATGTCCTTCATGATTATGCTTCTCAACTTGTATGACTTGGATGGACTGTATGGATTCAACAAAAGTATGTTTTTGGATTGATATGTTTGATGTTATGTATTTTTATATATTTGTGTATATAATTTTTATATATTTTCAAAGCGTAATTTTATTGCCTGTAGTAGTATAACTGCGGTAATGGTCCTCTGAAGAGAAGAATTATCTTTGAAAACTCATGAGCTAAGGACTTAAGGATGCTTTGCATGAACTTTGAATTCTAATAAAATTTGATTGACACCTTATTTTATTACTTCATTTTATATTATAATATTAATGCTCTATCCAGTATATTGAGCTTCAATTTTTTATCCGGATGTTTTACTAATTATAAGATATTAGTTGACGCTTATATCTTTTGTTGGATTGCTTCATATATATATATATATATATATATATATATATATATATATATATATATATATAATATATATTTCTAAATGCAACCATCGATTTATCCTCTTTGAAAGAAATATCTCAATAAAATAATTAAAAAAACGTTATTTAGGTTTAAGATCATGATTGATATTGGCCAGTAAATATCTGGAATGCTAGTGTGAGATTCGAACCCTGAAAGATGGCATAAAACTGAACTGAAGGCGAAGGCTTTATCCACATGGCCACCGAACAAACGAAATTATTTTATCTTTTTAACCTACTTAGTGTTGAGTTCGGCATATAGATCTAAAATAGTTTTATTTTTTTTATTTTATAAAATCAAGAAGCACAGAAAAATTCTAATAAAATTTTTTTTAAAAAGGCTGTCAAATACGGACAATGATTTTACTAAAAAACAAAAACATCTTGACTAATTTTTATGTTTATTTTTCTTACTGATACTAGAAAGGTTAAGATTATAAGTATGTTGTTTGGTCGACTGGAAACAGAACGCTAAAAATGGTGGAATATTTATTTTTAGTGTTACTTTGATTTTGAATAATGAATTTTAAAAAGGGTTCAAGAACTACTGACATCGACATTGGAAGATGTTGATTCCAAACCTGCGGTTAGTTGGACTCTTAGATCAACCGTTTAACTGTAGCTACGACACACATGGACAACTTTGCTCTATATGGGTATATAAATTTTATAACTATTTTCACTTTTTATTTTATCCACTTATAATGTAACAAAGAGGTTCTCTGTCTGTCGGTGAGAATTTTTGTAAACGTAAGAGGGGGGGGGGGGGTAAATCCTATTTACTTAATTTTCAAGTGAAACGTAAGAAATACATTAGGGCACATGTTAACAACTAAATAAACCATAAATAAATTTGACGCCGCGATCGTGATTACAACTCGCAACCTGGACGTCTTAAGTCAAAGTGGAATATTTGAGTCTGTAGCTCTAACGACTGAGCCAACCTGCCAAAGACAATAGAAGGCTTGCTGATTCACGTAGTTAGCGCTGAAGAAATTTTTTTTTCCCTTTTTTGTACTTACCGACAACGAATGATCTTAAAACGAAGCTATGTAACGAAGAAATGCTTTTTTCCTGTTTTATTTTATTTAGTTATTTAAATAAATTTATAATTATTTAAAAAAAAAAAAAAAACCTAATTGATTCCAATTCGAAGTAAATAATACTTTTTTTCTTTTTTGGCAAATTCTGTTATTGTGAGATCTCGTGCCGTGACAAGATTTAGAAAGAAATCTAACCATAGTTGATAGTCGGCCATTTATAACGACATCTAACAGAATGAAAAAGGGGTAAAAAAACAAAGTGGCAACAAATAAATGTTACGCAAGGCCAGATAATTTACTCCAGAGTTGGGCGGTTTTGAAATTTTGGTTTCGGTATCGGTTTCGGTTTTTCCCCCTTAAAACCTCGGTTTACGGTTCGGTTTTTCGTTTTTTTTGAAAAAAATATTTTACTATGGAAGCTATTCATTCTCTTGTGTGATGATTAGTTATTATTCAACGTTTAGTTGAATTATGCCACTGTTTCGATAATTTTGTGACTGAATCATTCTCCATGATATGAATCATATAAGTTTTAACGTGTTGACTGTTGTAATCAAAGTTCTGATACCTTTTCAACAGTTAACTCGTTAAAACAGTGACCAAAGATTCATGAAAGATTTCTGAAGAATAAAACTGAGTTTGAATATACATTCTATCTAATTCTTTAACCCATCAGAAGCTAAAATATAACTCGAATAAAGTGATACTAGCATTGGCAACTACTTTTTTTCTTTTTAAATGTTTATACTCGCTCGCTACTTTTCGTTTATTTACTTTTACAAGTTTTTTTTTAATTTCATTTTAATAACTTATTTTTTTAGATAACTCTGAAACAAACATAAATAATTATTTTACAATTTTGAGTTGAATCAAATAGATTTTCTGCATCATACGGAACGCGTTTGATTTTTTTCTTTTTCATTTGAAAATAGTTTATGCTAAAAATACGATGTCATGTTGTCTGTCGTATTTCTCTTTTTTTCATTTGAAAATTCAAAATGTTAATGATAAACAAACTGTAAACAAAGATTTCTTCCTACAAGTCAATTAAATATTTTTATCATATATTTGTTCAATCTGTCCTCTTACTAATATAACATTTTTTGGTAATATTCAATTTTATTCAAATCGGAAAATCTTTTCAACCGTGTTTCCTTGTATATGGTGGCTTACTGTAGTAAAAACACAATACCGAACGGTTACGGTTTAAAAAAAAAAAACGATTCGGTATGAAGACGAAACCGAAAAACCGCGGTTTTTCGGTAAAACCGCCCTATCTCTAATTTACTCTTCTACTAACTTGGATAAGTTTGTTTGTGTTTTAGCTTATTTTAAAGAGTGTTTTTGTTCAAAACAAACCTGGTGTCCACCTGTGCAGTTAGAACGAATGAAAAATGGCTGTTCATGCGCCCAGCACGGGGATCTTTGATAATTGGTGAAAAATTGAAAAATAAACAAAATAGTGTTAGAAACACATTCAATAAATGTCACAAATGTGGGAAAGTGTAATGTTTTACCAGTATTTTGCTTAGTTTTTGTTTTTCGAGCGATTACCAAAACTCTGTAATTTCAGCCACTTTTTTTTTTTTCATTCTAACTGAACAGGTGGACACCAGGTTTGTTTTGAACAAAAACAACTCTTTCGTTACATTTATTTGTTGCCTATTTGTTTTTTGTTCTGTTAGATGACGTGGGCAGCACTTTTTATACCCGACGGAGGCGCTAGTAACGTGACTAAAATGAACTAATCAATCGCAATCATTTTAAAATATATATTTCATGTTCATTATTAAAAGTGAACACCGAATTGTCAGTTTCGAGGTCAAATTCAAACTTTTAAATTCTATGAATAGAAGAGTAGACAGTAGAACGATTGTGCAGTATAGATACTGACTGAGCTAACTGACTGAACTTATGAAAGTCTTTCAAATTAACTCACTTAAACAATTCACTGAACCCGCTCGGTTGACAGTGGAACTTTTCAGTCACAGTAGGAAGAGACACGGCAGCCTAGCAAAAATATATAACCGCACCAGATTTCAGGACAAGAATTCATCTAGTCTGGTGGAATATCTAGCTTAGTACTGTTACTATAGGCAATATCACTTGGAGAAGGTGCACCATTTCTTGTATAAGCCAGTGTCGTGTGGCCATACTGAGGGGATATATTTGTGCTGCGAATACTGTTTTCTTCTTAATATTTAGTCAGGGTTTACTTGTAGGAGGAAGTATCCTCATGCCAAATTGTCCTGACAAACTCCTGTACAGAGAGATCTTAAACACTCGAGGACATTGTCTAGTAGGCATTCAAGTTCTCTCCTATTCTTGTAGTGTGTGTGTGTATTGTTTGAGAATACACATACACACATAATATCCTAAGTTTATGTACTATAAATTAGGCCAGTTTAATAATTTTATCTGAAGTAAAGTCAGTTTGTTTATTGTAAGCCATATCTTTCTTTTTTTTTTTAAATCAGTTTTAAGTATTTAATCAACTTCTTTTTTTACATAAGTATTTGATATTGCTTATGTTTGCTACTTGTTAATTTTCAGTAATTAGGATTCTTCTTCTTTTGTGCAAATGCAATAATAAACAATTTCCTGTTTCTCTTTGTTCATCAAATTACTTTGCTAATGGCTACATTTATTTATTTCTCTGTTTAAGCAATGATTGATTAGTTCACTAACACTTGAAGACTAAGTTATTTTCTCAGTATTTAATTACCTTTCTTCAAATAAGAAAGTTGCTTTTAACTAGTTGTCATAATAATTATATTTTTAATCATTATTTTTTATTTTCCCATTACTAGCAGTGGCCTCATAATATATCAAACCCAGGCCAGATTTGGGAAGCAAATCCTCTTGGCCAACCTCTACAAGTTTTTATTTATGAAAATCACAATTTTTTTTTTAGTAAAAGAAAATTAATAACTTATAATATTGTACACTTCCCCAGCTCTCCTGGAGCTCTCCTCCTGTTTAATAACTGCTGAACCAGCACTGACTATGTCCTATACATATATTCTCAATGTCCTATACATATATTCTCAATGTCCTATGCATATATTCTCAATGTCCTATGCATATATTCTCAATGTCCTATGCATATATTCTCAATGTCCTATGCATATATTCTCAATGTCCTATGCATATATTCTCAATGTCCTATACATATATTCTCAATGTCCTATACTAGTCTTGTTCACATATTCCTTTTTGCATTGTTATTTGTTTTTCTCTTTGTTCCTACTTCTGCTGTTTTCTTTTCAATACTCACTTTTTCTTAGTTTTTCTACCATTTACAGATGCCTGCCTTTGCTTCACTTATTCAAATCCATAGTTTATAGTTTATGCCTACACCCCCATTGTTTCTGTTGGTTTTGTATTATTAGACTGGGCTAATGTTCAGGAGAATTGGAGAAAAATTATAGAATAGTTCTATCCATAACTATAAAAGTCTGATTTTCATAAGTAAATTGTTTTTGAGGGGCACTTCTTTCAATTGCACCATTTAAAAAAATATTTATTAACTTCTGAAAAATCTCATCTGAACTCTCATCAAAGAAGAACGCATCTAATAGTTAAATCCAAAAAGAGAAATAGACAAGTCAAAATACTGTTACAAACATGGAGGCCAGTAGAGAAGAAAAAGGCCACAAAGTTTAACTGTTGATATAAACAAACGTTAACACGCAAAGAGATATTGTTCATAAAATGTTAGGAATCCTGCATAACAAAATACAATATCATGCACATTATATGATTTAATTATAACATTTTATAATCTAAATATTACTCTTGTCATGTTAACTGACGGGACACTAAAACTGAAGATTGACTGGAAGTAGTTATTTCTTTATAATGAAGCAGACTGCAATTTATATAATAAAGTAAAGTCAACCCCCCCCCCCCCCCGGTCGCTTTGGTTATTATAGGTTAGAACCAAAAGCTTTATATGCTAATCTATTCCATCAGCCACTTAGGGCACTTCCTCATGCGTGTTTCCAGAAAATATGCGTTCATTTCTTCTTCTTTAAGAATTTCTTACATTTTCTCCGGGTTAGCTGTTTCTTCACTCACAGAACTTAGTAGCAAAGTTTACCCAAATATAGCCAAAAATTATGTGAAAATTATGTGAATGGAGAGAGCAATTCTAGCTCCTAAAAATGACATGTTACATGTCATCAATCAATAACTTCTTAATGAGTTTATGGGTGAGGAACAAACTTTCACTTCTCTAGATTCTACCTTTGATGATCGCAATGCTGTACAATACCCTACAGAATTCTTAAATTCATTAGAATTGCCTGGTATGCTAACACACAAATTAAAGCTGGATGCCTAATTATGTTACTCCAGAATCTTGATGCTCCAAGACTATGCAATGGAACGAGACTCATGTGATAGAAGCTGTCATACTGATTTTGTACAGGGGGAACTGACGTTCCTTCCCAGAATACCCATTATTTCATCAGATTCTGCAATTGAATTTAAAAGGCTTCAGTTACATTGACAATTAACAAGTCCCAAAGACGATCCTTGTCAGTGATTGGTTTCAACTTGACTACACCTTGTTTTAGCATGAGCAGTTTCATGTAGGATGTTCAAGTGTAAGCTCCCCACAATCTCTATACACATTGGCACCAAAAGGTAAAACATCAAACATTGTCTCCAAGAGCTTTGTACAAATACCTGTTAGAAAATAGGTATCTACATGGACAAGGGTTTCGGTTGCTTAACCTAAACTCACCAAATGATTTTGTCTCCAATTGTACAGACAAAAGTCTTAACATAAGTTGGGATGTTGAAAAGAAACACAATCCATAAAATTAATACATGGCCACCAGCTGTTTAAGCATTTAATTAAAACGACATTTTCTACGTTTTTTACAGTTTGAAAGCTTTGTAATTCTAAACTAAAATACCTGAAAGAAACCCAATCAGAAAAGGAGAATGATATATGTGAAAATACTAATAATTGTTAGCAGGGACCGAAAAGTGCAGAAAATTTTGAGGATCTACTTTTGGGATGACCATCCATAAACAGCAAAGCTTTTACGAGGTCTGTCTACAAAGTATCCGACCGTAGGCCAGAAAAAATATTTCAAATACCTGACGGGGGTGAAAACCTAACCCCCCTTCAAAGTAGGCCCCTTGTACTTGCATGCACTTAGCCCACCGATCCATCCACTGCCGGAAACACCTTTGGAAATCTCCTTTTGGAATGGAGTTCATCTCCGCTGTCGCGTTCCGCATTATCTCTTTAGTCTTAAAACGGGAACCTTTCAATGGCGTCTTCAATTTTAGAAACAACCAGAAATTGCAAGGAAGGGAGGTTGGCGAACAACTATAATTCCATGTTTGGCCAAGAAATGTTGGATCAATTGGGATGAATGTGCGGGGGTGTTGTGATGCAGTTGCCAGTTTTTCTCCATCCACATGCCTTTTCTTTTGCGTCACGGAGATGCTGGAGAACATCTTGATAGTACTCCTTTATCACTGTTTGTCCTTCCGGTGCGTATTTATGATGCACAATTCCATGTATATCAAAGAAGACAGTCAGCATCACCTTGATTTTGCTTCGCACCTGTCACGCTTTTTTTGGCCTTGGAGACTTGGGATGCTTCCATTGTGACGACTGTCTTTTTGTTTCTGGAGTGTACCCGTACACCCATGACTCATCTCCAGTTATCACGGTGTTCAGAACCCAGGATCAGTGTTGTCAGTTTCCAGAAGGTCCTTTGCAACTTGAAAACGGAGGTCCTTTTGTTCCTGCGACAACAACTTGGGCACAAATTTTGCAGCCACTCTGTGCATGTTCAAATCATCACGCAAAATTGCATGTGCAGAATCTTTACTCACTCCGACCTCTTGGGGGGATCTCCATCACCAAATTTCGCACCCTCTAAAGAACAGCTGCACTCCGAGCAGTTTGGGGCCTGCCAGAACGCTGATCACTCTCCACTGATGTGTGGACATTTTTTAATTGGTTGAACCACTCCTTAATTTGTGTTACACATCGCATTTTCTCCAAACACCTGCTGAATCTTACAAATTGTTTTGCTTTGAGAATCACCAAGCTTTTGACAAAATTTGATGCAGTACCTTTGCTCAACATGTTCAGTCATCTTGAGAGAATCAGTAATCTGACGGATGTGTTGTGTAGCACCTCACTCAGCGACCGACAGGCAGCGACTAACGTGCAGGAAGGCGGTGATAAAATTCACACATGCGCATGAAGGTGTCTTCCTTCACTGTGTAGAGTACGCCGCCCTATCGTCTCTATTTCGCACAGAAAAATATAGGTCGGATACTTTTTAGACAAGCCTCATATATATATTTACACAGTTAAAACCAAAAATATTTATCTGGGGTTTAGGAAGGAGGGGGGGGGGCACAGCTCGAAAGTTTGTTTTATACTTTTCTGGTTGCTGTTTTACGGTAACATTGTGAGGTCTGTGTTCTCGCCGGACAATCATAAGTGGCAAATAATTCAATAGTTCAAGGTTGGGCATGAAATTTCTTGAGTTAATTTATTTTCTCGGGCAACGCCGGGACACGGGTCAGCTAGTAATCAATTAAGTTAAAATGTTTCTCTTCCTGTGTGACATGGTTTTGGTTCACGGTCTAATAATAATTAGAAACCTGCTTTACAGGATTTGATTCAGGTTAAAGACATGGACGATTTATAATTTTTTTACAAATCAAAAGTTTGGTAACAATGTTGTTTTTAAATATTTGACTTTTGTTTTACAGCATAGCAACCCCTATTTATCATAAACGATTTATTGTAGACGAATTATCATTTTGTGGATGAGGAATCGGAGATGCATACTTTTCTCAACAATATTTCTACATAAATAAATGCAACAAGGTCTTTTTTTTAATTGTCTGTTTTTTTTGTGATTGCAATCACAACGCTGAAATGTGGCATTTGTTAAACAAGTTTTGAAAAAAATCAAGGCTCTCAATGTTTATATGGCCATCTTAAAAATAATGAAAATAGTTCATTTTTAAACGTACAAAATCAATATAATTATCTAATTAATTAAAATCCAAGATTAGCTAAAGAAAAAGTCAGTCTTTCGTCCTTCAACTTGTTTAATAACTAACACTCTTCAATAAAAAAAAAAGTATAGTTTTTATATTAATAACACTGCTACCTATGCAAATTGATTGCCACGCAGGGCCATCTAGCGTTAGACACGATAAACAGATAAGGGGAGATAACTCAATTGACAAGTATTGACTGTTAATGTCATCTCAATTAACATAAAAATTTCTATTTCAAACAACTGATTTCATATCAATTTTATAGTTTATAAGTTTCAATTTACTCATCTGAAATCGAAATATTTCAGATGTGCAACTTGAAACTTATTATAAACAAAGGGGTGGTGATGGTGACAAGCTCTCATTGTCTATAAAATGCCCCATATAGGTGTGTGTGTGAGTGTGAAAAACAGCCTCTGACAATCAAGTCCAGCTCCTAGCCTGTTCATGTGGGTTAGATATGAGCCTGGCAGAACTGCTACTGATAGATGGGGTGAAAGCTTGTTACCTTGCATCTGAAAAGTAATGTTTTAGGTAGGTGGGGTTCATCAGTTTAGAAAGTCGGCTCATAAGAAAAACTGATCTGAAACCTCCACTGTATTGCGGTCATACCCACTCATAGGAAAGGCTTTAGTCGTCAACCCGAAGGAAAATTTGGAGCCAAAGGTCTCAAGGCAACCCGAGGCTGTATACAGCAAAGTTCTGGCAACTCTTGCAACGGTACTGGAACCATGTGTCTTAGTGCTAGCCTCACACATGAACCAACCCAGCGACGTGCAGAGGGAGAGAAGGTTTGCTGCATGGGCAACAGCTTGCCCTCCATACTTACTTTGGCTTTGTACTCTGTAGAAGTCACTTCAGCCAAGGGAAACTTCATCAGTTTTCCGAGATTGAAGGATGCCTATATATAGTTTACCCATCTATACGTATAAAATTGTAATTCCTGTTTGTTTATTTGTTTGTTCACAAACTCCTTCTAGAGTTTTGAAGACAGACCCTCCTAACTCTATATATTCTGAAATTACATTATCCAGAGTACTTGGATCAGTATGTTTCGTTTTGATTAAAGGGGGTACAGCTTATTGTGGGATCTTGATTAGCGCTTGAGCTCAATAAAATTGAAATACGTTTTACTTTATTTTATTTATAACATAGAAATTATAGAAATAAAAAATAAGAAAAGAAATATTAATGAAAGAAAGAGTCTGGGCAAGTGTAGCTTTCAGCAAATCCTCTGATGTGTTGGGTTTGGTCAAATAATTTGGTGACAATATTTTGAAATGAGATGTGTTGTAAATAAAACTTGATCTGAGCTCCACTTGCACCCTGACTTCAATGGGACAGCAAACAGGACCCCAAAAAGTCATTTTAAAAACAAATTTTTGTTTAGTTTTGGGGAAATATTGAGAGAAAAAAGTCGACTGAAAAAAAAACAGCCTCTCCTAATTGGCAGTAAACACGAATAAATGGGAATAACGTTTCGCACGGGACTCAAATGTACATACACTGCTACAAACTTTCTCACACACTCCGATCTGAACAGCATCGGGTCTGAATGCCAAATGGTGAATTATGCCTGTTTATACTGAACCCAAAACGACTCCTTTAAATAACCGCCCCTGACTCAATTTGCTGCTCCAGATGTTTGCATATCACTGTGCAAAATAAATGATTTGCAGAACTCAACAGATCTTGCCTGGCTGTCCCGAATGTTTGCAATAGCCAGTGTCCCCATTTCCACCACAGAGACAGCACGGGTCGTATTTGCTTCGCCCGACGTGGGCATCCAGTATCACTGGGGCAGTGTTCGAATAATCTCCTACTGGGTCCACAGGAAAAGTATTGGCGGCAAAACATGTGCATGTGAGGGACGTTCACCTTCATGTTCATTACAAGATATTATTTATAAGTTTCATATTGTTGGCCTCTTTTTTTTTGATAAGATGAGGACAACAGTTCAAATGGAACATGTAAATAATTTCTATTTCTAATATCCTAACGAACCATTTACTTTCTTTTTTTTGTTTCAAGTGTTACTTAGATTATCTCTCATTTTATCCCATGTTTTTGCATTAATGAAATGATCCGTGATGTGAAACTTAATCACTATTTATGATAACAAACTACTTTGTGTCAAAGGTTGATTGTATAGCATGTGTACGTTTTTTTCTTAGACTAAGGCAAAAGTATCCTTCCTTCGGTCGCATATTTTTGTTAGTCTAAAAGAATTATATAATTGGAAAAGAACTGCATACAATATCTAATTAAAGCAAAACAATTTTTTTGAGATTATTAAAATAATTTCCAATGCTATTAATGTTTACTCATTTATTTTTTATTGTCACTTATGTTTCAAAACATGAATTCAAACATGACGTAAATCATAAATCTATGATGTCACGCCAAAGCTATAATTATTTTGTTAAGGTAATGTTTTAAGATCTATTGATAAGAAAGTTCAAATAGCTCATTTGATAGAAAATCAGACTGAAGATCTCAAGGTTTCAGTTTCGATTTCCGATCATAGCATCTGCTTTATTTGTTGGGAATTTATTAGTTACTATTGCTGCAATATTTGCCATTTCTAGAAGTGATTAAGATCTCTGATATTCTGAAATGAGACAAATTCCATAATGTATTTATTCCGTTTAAAAAAAATTGTAACTGACAGACATAATCTCTATGTATATAAGATGCGTCCAAGCATTTTTGTAAGAGGCTTTGTTTGTCAAGATTGAAATCTCATTTTCATCACTAAATGCACAGACTTTTGAATGCATCTTTCTAATAAGCTCTGTCCATCTGTTGGTCACAATTAAGTTTGAAAAATCATTTGCATCATAAAACGTACAGATTGAATGGTAGACGCCTCTTAAGGATATAATTTCTTGTTAATGTTATATCCAATATGAGTGTACACCCTCCATTAAAAATGATGGCAGAAAAAATTACCCTTCGCCATTGTTCGTACAGATATTCATATTCATATAAAATAATGTCCGAATCGGTGAAATTAAAAGAAGAAAGAAAAAGAAAACTTTTAATAAAGAAAATAAGGAAAGAAAAACGTATAAATGTGACGGGACGGATATATATATATATATATATATGAGGATAAAATGCACTTTATCATGAGATGAAATGACGGGATGTGTGAAAAAGACAAGGAAAAATAAATTAAATACAGGAATAAATCATTTTAAAAAAATGAGAGATTTTACCGGTTTTGTTCGGATCCCTTTTTTTGAAGACGTTCGTTGATCCAAATGAAACCGGTAAACCTGTTTTTTATGATTTATTCCTGTATTTAATTTGTTTTTTCTTTCGTCTTTTTCACACACACATTGCTTTTGATTATAGAGTGGAAGATAATTAGTACAGTCTGTTTTTCAGCAGTTTTATAGAATTTGTTATTCAATGAAGCTCTTCATAAAAAATGATTTTACTAAGAAAGTAACTCTCGTATCAATCATATAACTATCTGTTTAACGCCCGTTTTGAATGATTAGGATTCTTGTACATAAACGTTAAGATGAAGAAGAAGAAAAAACTCCCTGAAATTCCATTGCAATTTCTGATGATTAATATTTTTTTTTTTAATGTTTGCTGAAACATCCTGACATTTTCTGTCTGAAGAAAAGGCTTTATTTGCATAAAAATGAATCCGATGTATAAAAGTTAAGGAATTGCTATTTGCATAATTTTACATGACTCATTTCAGTTGAACAGAATTGTTGTACCAATTCTAAAGTTGATGTTTTCTGTACCTTTTTTTTTTTTAATGTTTTTACTGAATCACTACATTTGTATCTGTTTGAAAGGAAGGAAATCATTTCTATGCTTTCCTTCATCATCACAAATATTCTCTACGACCATCTTTTAAAGCTATTTAAATTAACTTGTTTAATATTATATTTTCACATTACTACATACGTTTTGAGTTGATTTATTTAACTTTTACCCCCCACCCCCCTATTTCCATCTTCATATACAATTTACCAATGAAATAGAACTCTAAAAATTCTGGATAACTTCTTTTTATACAAAAAAAAAGAGCATCGTACAAATAGTCAGTCACGTAAGAAATATTGAGCATTTAAAAAGAAATTCTGATTTTTTATGCTTCTTTGGGGTTATTCAGTATATTTTTTTATTTACCAAGAGTTTTGAAATAACTTACAAAAAAAAAAAATTGTAAGATATTGCATAGTTTTGTTTTGTCCCCCTCCCCATATTTGAAATAACATGTTCTATATACCTATGAACCATATCAAAATATCTACAAGAATTATCTATAAACTAGCTGGTCGTCAATGGTTCTACCACGAGGAAAATATGTGAACTATAAGAATATATTGCTTCTATTCAATTGGCATGATAGCTAGCAGTGTAAAGAGAAAAAAGAAAATAAAGATAAATTCTAACATAATATAATAATATAGTAAATTGAGATAGAAAAAAATTGAACTCTTAAAAATTCCCATTGATCCATGTCGTTTCTCATTTAAGTTACTTTAATGTATACACACTTTACTGCAGTTTCATGGTCATTTAATTCATCAGAAGTGTGTATAATGTTGCTTAATGACATTTGAAACGGCTTGAATTGATCAAATAAGTTTTCATTCTAAAAAAAAAATGAATGCTATTTTTTTGAATTATGAATAATGTTCAACTGTATAATATGAAGCGTCATCATACACACTTCTGGTGAATTGGATAACCATAAAACTGGAGTAAAATGATTTATTGTTATAAAGCTCTGTCTGAAAAGATACTGAGCTATTTATATGTGCAAAGGTCTGCTGTCTTAAATTTAGTTTTGTTTCGGGATTGTCTGAATGACAGTTTTTGAAAAGTTGATTTCTCTATGCTATTATCATTCATTTTATTTATGGGTTTTGACATTTGATATGAAATATCCATGATACATATCCATGATACATATCCATGATACATGATACATATCCATGATACATTATACATATCCATGATACATATCCATGATACATGATAAATATCCATGATACATATCCATGATACATGATACATATCCATAATACATATCTATGATACATATCCATGATACATGTCCATGATACATATACATATCCATGATACATATCCATGATACATGATACATATCCATGATACATATACATGATACATGATACATATACATTATACATGATACATATCCATAATACATGATACATGTCCATGATACATGTCCATGATACATGATACATGATACATATACATATCCACGATACATGATATATATATACCATATACATGATACATATCCGTATACATGATACATACACATGATACATATACATAATACATATACATGATACACGATATATATACATGATACATATACATGATACATATACATGATACACGATATATATACATGATACATATACATGATACATATACATGATACATATACATATCCATGATACATATCCATTTTTTCAACGTTAATCAGTAGTAATTTGGAAATTATCCAATGTATTTATGTAATAACTTTATAAAAATGCTGACTCACTAAACATGCTCCATAATCCCTCGCCGGATGTACCCGTCTTGCCCTAAATTGTGTCCGGTTGTATCAGGTCATCCCATAACTTCTGTCAGGATGCATCAATAACAACATAGGAAGGCAACCGGTAAAAGTGATGTCAGTAGTTCTCAGGAGGCCTACTTGATTTGCAAAGTAATGTAGGTGCTTCTGAAGTATAACGGTCCCTAGAAATATTGGTGCTTCTAAAGTATAACGGTCCCACAGGAATGTTGCTTCTAAAGTATAATGGTCCCCAGGAATGTTGATGCTTCTAAAGTATTACGGTCAACAGGAATGTTGGTGCTTCTAAAGTGTAACGGTCCCTAGAAATATTGGTGCTTCTAAAGTATAACGGTCCCTCCCTGGGAACGTTGGTGCTTCTAAAGTATAACGATCCCTAGAAATATTGGTGCTTCTACAGTATAACGGTCCCCACAATGTTGATGCTTCTAAAGTATGACGGTCCCCCCCCCCCCAGGAATGTTGGTGCTTCTAAAGTATAACGGTCCCTAGAAATATAAGTGCTTCTCCAGTATAGGGACCAGGGGTGCTTCTACAATATAGGACCCAGCACCAGGGGTGCTTCTAAATTTAGGACCCGGAAGCTTCTGCAGAATAGGGACTAGGGGTGCTTCTCCAGTATAGGGACTAGGGGTGCTTCTCCAGTATAGGTACCAGGGGTGTTTCTACAATATAGGACCCAGTACCGGGGGTGCTTCTACAATATAGGACCCGGAGGCCTATGAAGAATAGGGACCATGGGTGCTCTGCAGTATAGCGGCTAGGGGTTCTTCTACAGTATAGAACCCAGCACCAGGGGTGCTTCTACAATATAGGACCCGGAGGCTTCTGCAGTATGGTTCTTTGATATGACCGAGGCACCTCGGAAATTTTTTTTTCTTTCTTTAACTGAAAGTATTTCTATGTATGGGGAAAGGTAAAAAAAAAAATTTTCTTTCAAGGGGAGGTTAAATTTTTTTTTTCTTTTAAATTAAAAATATTTCTAAGTATGTGGGAGGATGAAAAAAAAAGTTTTCTTGGGTGGTGCCAAAAAAATATAGTATGCGCACTAGGGCGGCGATAGGTACGAATATAGTATGCGCACCGGGCCAGCGATAGGTATATACATAGTATGTGCACTGGAGTGGCAATAGGTACGTATATAGTAGTGCATAGGGGTGCTGATAGGTACGTATTTAGCATTCACACCGGAGTGGCGATAGGTACGTATTTAGCATTCGCACCGGGGCGGCGATATGTACATATTTAGTATTCGCACTGAGGCAGCGATATGTACATATGTAGTATGCACACTGGGTCGTCGATAGGTACGTATATAGCATGTGCACATGGACGGCAATAAGTACGTATACAGCATGTGCACCGGGCCGGTGATAGGTATGTATTTAGAATGCACTCCGGGGCGGCCATCGGTACGTATATAGCACGCACAGTGGGGCAGGGATAGGTACGTATATAGTATGCGCAACGGGGCGGCGATAGGTACGTATATAGCACGTGCAACGGGGCGGCGATAGGTACGTATTCAGCATTTGCACCGGGGCAGCGATAGGTACATATTAAGCATTCACACCGGGGCGGCGATAGGTATGTATTTAGCATTCAGGGGCGGCGATAGGTACGTATTTAGCATTCAGGGGTGGCGATAGGTATGTATATTGCATGTGCACATGGGCGGCAAAAAGTATGTGTATAGCATATGCACCGGGCCTGTGATAGGTATGTATTTAGCATGTGCTCCGGGGCGGCGATCGGTATGTATACAGCACGCGCAGCGGGGCGGCGATAGGTACATATATATAATGGGCACCAGGGCGGCGAAAGGTACGTATTTAGCATTCGCACCGAGGCAGAGATAGGTACGTATTTAGCATTCGCACCGGGGCAGCGATAGGTACGTATTTAGCATTCGCACCGGGGCAGCGATAGGTACGTATTTAGCATTCGCACCAGGGCAGCGATATGTACATTTTTAGTATTTGCATAGGGGCAGTGATAGGTACTTATGCAGTATGCACACTGGGGCGGCAATAGCTACATATTTAGCATTCGCACCGGGGTGGCGATAAGTACGTATTTAGCATTTGCACCGGGGATAGGTACGTATTTAGCATTCGCACCGTGGCGGCGATAGGTACTTATATTGTATCTGCACCCAGGGCGGCGATAGGTACTTATATAGTATCTGCACCGGGGTTGCGAAAGGTATGTATATATTATGTGCACTGGGGCGGCGATAGGTACGTATATAGTATGAACACCGGGGCGGAGATAGGTACGTATATAGTATGAACACCGGGGCGGAGATAAGTACCTATATAGAAGGCGCAGACAGAGGTGGTACTTTTTATAGAAATAAGTCATACTATTGCCCTGGGAAACGTAGGAGGAAATGGTGGGGAAGAAACAGCTTTCGCAAAAGGCAAAATTAGAAAGTAGCGGTGAAATGGGGCGTCCAGGGAAGAGAAAAGTAGAAAGATAAAGAGACGGCTATAGAGAGAGGGACAGAAATAGAAGTTTTAATATAAAGATGTTACAGACGCGATTTTTCTTCAATTATATGTTTTTATGACCCCGAGCAATGCTGGGTAGCCCCGCTAGTAAATTAATATAATCTCAAAAGTGATATTTACTACATCCCTTTTTATAGAGCTTTACGAAATAAAGTATTAACCTTTATTAGTAAAAGCTCAAGTACCCTTTCCAGGATGGTTCCCATGGCACTGAAACACCCTTGAACCTCTTCAAAGGTTGGGGTGTCACTGTCAGACTCTAAAATACTTCAAAACAATCAGCAACATATGAAAACTGAAAAAAAAAAGTGGTTGACCTTAGAAAATACTCAAATTTATGAAGTTTCACCTTTATTACTAGATGTAAAAATGGTTGCAATTTGCTCAAATTTGTGGAATCTCTACAATTCTGTGATTTACCTGTAGATTAAATTTCATTAGAATTAGAGATTAAACTTTTTGGTGGAGGGTTTCGGATTTCTTAGACACCATTTTTTAAGTAAAAATATAACTGCATATATATCTATGCTGATAGATAAGATTATTTTCAAACGTCATAAGAATTGTTTCTAGAGCTATATATCATGCAAGCAGACATACATAATAGATCTTCGCTTTAGTGTAGAGATGACAGTTTTAACATGTCTGATCAAATAAATTCAGTCTGTGTGTGCTTTAAAGTGTTTTATTAACTAAATACAACGAAATAAAGTTTATTAACTACACTAAATACAACGAAATAAAGTTTATTAACTACACTAAATACAACGAAATAAAGTTTATTAACTACACTAAATACAACGAAATAAAGTTTATTAACTACACTAAATACAACGAAATAAAGTTTATTAACTACACTAAATACAACGAAATAAAGTTTATTAACTACACTAAATACAACGAAATAAAGTTTATTAACTACACTAAATACAACGAAATAAAGTTTATTAACTACACTAAATACAACGAAATAAAGTTTATTAACTACACTAAATACAACGAAATAAAGTTTATTAACTACACTAAATACAACGAAATAAAGTTTATTAACTACACTAAATACAACGAAATAAAGTTTATTAACTACACTAAATACAACGAAATAAAGTTTATTAACTACACTAAATACAACGAAATAAAGTTTATTAACTACACTAAATACAACGAAATAAAGTTTATTAACTACACTAAATACAACGAAATAAAGTTTATTAACTACACTAAATACAACGAAATAAAGTTTATTAACTACACTAAATACAACGAAATAAAGTTTGATTTAAGATCATTCAAACTTTGAGGTTTTAATATATAATATTTTTATTAAGGTATTCAACTCTTATTTTTCTACTTTGAATTATATCATAGAAATAAGATTGGAAAATAAATTTTCAAAAATTTAACACTGATGCCAATTTTCAACCAAGTCAATTATGTGCATGCTCAGTTCTTGGCCTTTTGGCTAAGATCGGTGTAGTATCTGTTCTGATACAACACTTTTCCGTCCTCTGTCAGTGAAGGAGAAATCTTTCTCGACTGAGGCAATTTAAATTTTTGTCTCAATTCAGAGTGCCTCTTTATGGGGAGCTGGATTTTGCCCACATTAAAAACCGACCTTGTATGTAACTCTGCCTTTGTGGGGGAGGCAAGTAAATAGGGACTCTTCTTATGCATCTTCAGTATTTGATCATGAAGTATTAATCCCTCGTACTAGAATACACCATGTCCGAGCTTTTGGGATAAGAGTTCAATGCAGAAGAGTAAGCACTCCATAGAGATGCATTCACATGTTCTTTTTATTTGATTAGCACAGATTATTATTGTAAATTTCCAATCATCTTTTTGTGTTTGAGCTTTAGACGGTTATTTCTGTGAGACTTGCTACCGCCAGTGTGAACAGATGTCAATGATGAATATAAAAAATGTTGATTTTGTTTAGTCAGTGGAGATGGCAGACTGGTTTTATAACCTTAAATGATTATTCAAAAGAATTGCAGTGTATATTGGACATGGCACAACTTTTAATTGTGGTCAAATAAAGTTTTCTACATCCATTGACCAAGATGTGAATAGCCATGATGCACGTGAAGAGAAAACATAAGAGACTCAGGGGAATATTGCACGGTACTCACACCCAAAATCTGAGCAAATGTGTCAATAGGAATGTAAATATAAGGAACAATCAATTCATACCGTTCATCTGTTCTTTCATTTACTTAGTCTTCATATTTTGTCAAACGACCACAACTATAATTTTGTTCTGTTCTTTCAATCTTTCTCCTTGTCTTACAGGCAAACAACATTCTCTTACTGTGTTTATATTGTATTTTTTTATTTTCATTTTTTCGAAAATTCATGGTTTCTAATACAATAAAACCCATATATATATATATATATATATAATGAAGAAGAATGGAAAGGAATTAGAGAAGCAAAAGTCAAATCATAATTCAATTCAATTGCTCAGAGCAAGGTATATTCCGCAAAAAAGGCAATTTATTCAAGTTAAATTTTCCTTAAGCCAGGCTTGCCTTCGCTTCGGGCTAACTTTAAAATATTTTCGCTACATTTTTTCCCATTTTAAAGCATTTTCTCTGACATCTTTGCCCAGGAAGTATTGTTAATGGCGAATATTTTCCACCTCACTCTCTTCTGAGCCTGCCTGCCTGCACTTATTGGACATTTTACCCTTTGGATTTTCTATTTTCGCCGCTCCTGAAGTTGTGGCTTCTTGGAATTTAACTTTGATTCCTCTCTCACAACCTTTCGGCCCTTTTAACGACCTACCTATCTACATCTCATTCTCTCTGCTGGACTTTTCGACACCGGACTTTTTAGCAATCGGACATTTGCTTGCATTCGGGCAGAATTTTGCCCTGTGTTTCTTCCCCCTACAACTTTTATTTTATTTTTTCAAATTTTAAATCTTGGCCTTTGCCAACTTATCTATCCCAGCGACTTCCTCTGATGATAAGATTTTGATCTTTGAAAAGCCTGGCTTAAGGAAAATTTAACTTGAATAAATTGCCTTTTTTGCGGAATATACCTTGCTCTGAGCAATTGAATTGAATTATGATTTGACTTTTGCTTCTCTAATTCCTTTCCATTCTTCTTCATTCTACCTGCTCTATCCTGGATATTGAGCTATATACTCTTCACAATAGGTTTCACTTTTCCTAAAAGTTCGCTTTTAGTACACCACTTTATATATATATATATATATATATATATATTGACTGACGATTCCCTACGGGGATGAAATGCGGAAGCCTCTGAGTAGCTTAATTGCCATAAATATATTTTCATATCTTACTACCTATCTCTACTCACGTATTGAGCACTGTTGAAGTAAATACTGAAAATCAATACATAAAATATATCTCCTTATGACATTTTATGTGGATAATAATAATAATATTATGACTCGAGCCAGCTTCCAATTACATCACAACGAGTGAAGCGAATCCAACTCTTATAAGTAATCACTGATTTGTAGTTTTCTGTTAGATAAAGCAAAGTTTCTAGAAAGAGCGACAAACATTAAAAAAAGAATGATACAAACCCCATACTATTTTTAGAAAAGGAAAATCTACACAATAAAAAAAAAAAGTTGAATTACCAAATGTAAAGAGTGGAGATAGAAATAGTGATTTAGTTTTTTGATCATTAAAATAAAATAAAGTTAGTAGTTACTTTCTCTGTTGATGTCCTTGTTATAAACTTTAAAACTAACATTTGTGTAAAGCCAATTGCACGTCATCCACAGAAATTATTGCGACTGCTATGAACTTTGGTGTATAAACATGATTTCCTATACATTGTTTACCTGCAGCAGAACTACAAACATGTCCCTATTTACTTGCCTCCCCACGAGGGCAGAGTTAAACACAAGGTCGGTTTTTAATGTGGCGAAAATCTAGCTCCCCCAAAAGGAACACTCTGCGTTGGAACGAAAATAAAAATTGCTTCAGTTTCGAGCGATTTCTGTTACTGACCGACTTCAGAAAATAAAAATTGCTTCAGTTTCGAGCGATTTCTGTTACTGACCAACTTCAGAAAATAAAAATTGCTTCAGTTTCGAGCGATTTCTGTTACTGACCAACTTCAGAAAATAAAAATTGCTTCAGTTTCGAGCGATTTCTGTTACTGACCAACTTCAGAAAATAAAAATTGCTTCAGTTTCGAGCGATTTCTGTTACTGACCAACTTCAGAAAATAAAAATTGCTTCAGTTTCGAGCGATTTCTGTTACTGACCAACTTCAGAAAATAAAAATTGCTTCAGTTTCGAGCGATTTCTGTTACTGACCAACTTCAGAAAATAAAAATTGCTTCAGTTTCGAGCGATTTCTGTTACTGACCAACTTCAGAAAATAAAAATTGCTTCAGTTTCGAGCGATTTCTGTTACTGACCAACTTCAGAAAATAAAAATTGCTTCAGTTTCGAGCGATTTCTGTTACTGACCAACTTCAGAAAATAAAAATTGCTTCAGTTTCGAGCGATTTCTGTTACTGACCAACTTCAGAAAATAAAAATTGCTTCAGTTTCGAGCGATTTCTGTTACTGACCAACTTCAGAAAATAAAAATTGCTTCAGTTTCGAGCGATTTCTGTTACTGACCAACTTCAGAAAATAAAAATTGCTTCAGTTTCGAGCGATTTCTGTTACTGACCGACTTCAGAAAAGATGAAATGTTAGAACAGATACTACATTTTGCTCCTAGCCAGGCTTGTCTAATTTTAGCTAGATTTCAAATATTACACAAATAGCATGTACGTCCTCTCATGGTGTCTTGAGGGAGTCACCTGCATAATTTAACAGCTATCGGTTTAAAATATCAGGTTCTGCCTTCCTGATGGGTGTTTTTTATTTTAAATGTTTCATTTAGACGTAATAGACATCCTTCCGGAGTGTATTCCCCCAAGACAAAAGCCAAACATTAGACATCAAGAAAGTGTGATATAAGTTCTTGCTTTTTTTTCAGTGTTTGTGTAAGAAGCATTAATGAATATCTCCCTGTAGACGTCTAGAACATTGCTCACTCTATTCTCCTACTATTCATACAAAAAGAAGGTCATGTGATGTTTTAGCAAGCTAATCATGTTGTTCCACATAATACCTCTCCTATTCAACCTGCTTTGCAAGAATTTCGATATCTGTTTCTCGTTGAATATGTATACTTAGTTCAGTTAGCCGCCTACGTTTATTGCTAAGTTATATCAACAGATGTACGATGTGGGGAGAATTTATTAGAGGATCTGAGATATCATAATACACATACAAGAGTACAGCCGTATGTTCATATGCAAAGAGGATGTACAGTATATTCATATGGATCCTAAACAGTTGATAACATATTTTTAACTTGTGTGCATATATTGATGTGAATTCTTTTCATTTAATCTATCTGTGATTTAATTTTTAGTTCAGTTTTACTATTTTCTTTTCTTTCATTTTATAACTGTTACGAATTAGAAATAACCTAGATATTTTTCAATCATGTTTTTAAAGAAAACATCCAAGATATTTCAACAAGCATTTATTTATGAAAATCAGAATTTTCTAGTTATGGATGGTCCAAATAACTTCTACTGAAGATTAGCCCAGTTTAGTAATACTAAACCAGCAGTGACAATGGGGGCATAACTATAGAATATAAAACATAGATTTAAATAAGTGATGTTAGGACAAGTGTTTTTTGTTTTTTCTAAAAAGTCAGGAGTGAAGCAAATAACGATGCAAAAAAGAACAAGTGGAAAGACTAGGAATGATAGCTCATTATGAGTATATGGTATGCCATTGTCACTTCTGGTTTATTAGACTGAATTGTGTTTGGAAAAGACAGAAGATTATAAAGGTAGGGGTGGGACGTAATGGGTGAAAATTTCAGATTCATGCGAGTAGTATTTTTTTGTGTTCATTTATACATAAATAACACTAAACAATCAAACATTTTGAAAATTTTGCAAAATTCAGAAGGTGCAGGCCAAAAATAGCCGTTAAGGCTCCACGGGACTCAAAATCCATCATTTTTCGGTGAAAAGGTGGTTTCATGCGACATTGCAGGTCCTAAAACATCCTTAAAAGCTATGAATGGATATAGATGGTTAAATCTGATATAGTACTTTAATTTAGGACCATTTTCAGGCTGTAAAAGGGTTTTCATGAATGTAGAATAGCCAAAAACTAGTGAAAAATAGCCAAAATTAGCCAAAATCCTCTGTTAAGCTACCTAATTGGTTCCCAAGCCTCTACAATGGTTATGCATGGCTGTAGATAGTTGAAACTGACAAGACACTAAGGTTTAACACGAGTTCTCTGCTTTTTTGCGGAATTCCGCTATTTTTTTAAAATCCAGAAAAAGAGGATTTCTGCTTAAATCACAAGAGACTTCTATAGATGTGAAGTCTCCACTTTTTGGTCAATCCCCCCCCCCTTTTTATTTAAAAAAAAAAAAAGCTGATTCCTGCAAAATCGCTAGAGCCTTACCTCCTTATTTTTTCGTTGTGATATGGCTAGATTTTATTTATCTTTCTCTTTCTCTCTCTCTTGCTCCATCTTTCTCTTTTCTTATTTTTTCTCTCTTCCTCTCTCCACCTTGTCTTTACTTGTCTTCCTTTTCCCTCTTATGACAGTTCTCTCTGAAAACTGAAAATCTCAATTTTGCTGTGAAGGCAAGGCCTTCAAACGATTCATGAAGAGGGTAAGGGTGATTTTTGTTTCATCAAAGAATGACTTCCTGTTTTCTCCCCCCCCCCCGCATGCATACTCGGTACCGTTCTCTTAATTTTGACTTTCTTGTTTACCAAGATAATATTTCACTAATTAAGCACTTTTCAAATTATTTTCAATGTGTTTTTACTACTTATCACTAGCACATCATCAAAGTTGTTTTTAGTTGTTTTTTGCCCTGCCCTATCCATACACACGCGCATACACTTTCAGATTGGGAAATTCATCTCGATTTCAACTTTTTGGGGGGGGCTATTGTCTCCTCATATCTATGCTGAAATGATTGGATTTTCATATGAAAATCCATAATTCCACTGTTTTCTTCCTCCTCTCAAATGTTATTCAATTGTACTATCCAGTCTTCATTTTCATTTAGTCAATGTTAGTAACCTTTATTTAATCCACTGGAGAATACAAAAGTTGAAACATGAAAACATCAACAAAAATGAGAACAGTTCAAAGCATATAAATAATGTAATACTTCCTCAATTAAGCCCGATAGCTCCTGACTCTGATCAAAATGTAGTATCTGTGGCCATAGTTGGTTCTATATCTTCTGGTGCCTCTCAAAATAGGGGTAGGTACGAAAAGGCCATGATATATTTTAAATTACTCTGTTGAAAGCTATTGGCTCTCTCACATTGAATCAACTTTGTGTCACATCCTACCTTAAGTAAATACAAACAATATCTCAGAAATATCTTTAACAACAAATGTTTTTGATT
Source organism: Sepiola atlantica (assembly GCA_963556195.1). Classification (NCBI taxonomy): domain Eukaryota; kingdom Metazoa; phylum Mollusca; class Cephalopoda; order Sepiida; family Sepiolidae; genus Sepiola; species Sepiola atlantica. The sequence goes on from OY744521.1 coordinate 202,831,685, forward strand.
AGTGTAGAAATGTTTTTGATTAGTGTAGAAATGTTTTTGATTAGTGTAGAAGTGTTTTTGGGTTAAGTATCATGTCATTTATGAAGCTTACAACAAATTATATTTGTCATTTATTTTGTTATCAAAATCTTAATTTAAAAAAATACTTTTCACCATAATCATATGTTTGTTTTCAGTCATGTGAGAATACCTGTAAATGTTGCAAACACGTTTTTAGTAAACATAGTTGAGATTTTTTTTTTTAAACCTTGCTAAATTGTGTCATATGTTCCTTCAAGTAATTTTTTCTTTCTGTTACTTGCAAAAATTATTTGATATAGGAATTGCTAGAATGTCCCTTTTTCCTGGCTTCTCCAGTAAAAGTAAATTGTAAACTTTAAAATGAGGCATATCAAAATCAACAGAACTAATTTTAAGTTAAAGTACAAGTATTAATAATAATATTAATTTTAATTTCACTTTTATCACTGACTGAATTCTCTCCAAGCTGTTATAGTGAATTGATGCAAGGTCAAGAATAGGACAGACTGACCTAATGTGAGAGAGTAAGTAAGTAAGTCAGACACAATCCTTTCAAATGAAATGCTAGAAAGACAGACCTGACCTTCAGGCCAAGATCAAAGTGTAGCATCTTTTCTGTCCTATGCTTCTCGAATGGCTATTTTAAAATTTGTTGTCCTAATCCAGAGTGCTCCTTTTCCCCACACTAAAAATCAATCCTATGCTTAACTTTGTCCTCGTAGGGAGGCAAGTAAATGAGAACAGTAATTGAAATATAAACTTTAATTTTGTAGAATTTGGTTTATTCTGACTATTGTTCTCATCTTGGGTGTTTTTATCACGTTTCGGTTACATCGGCTGAAACGTTGTGATAAAAATTATCAACCCTCATCTGAAAAATTCCGAAACATAAACTTTAATTTATTTTCATTTGATTATTAGATAAATTTTTAAATGATAGTTCAGTCAGACAATCGATTAGTAATTAAAGTTTAGCTACAACACTTTTTTTTTGTTCAAACTATTGACCTCGTCGAAGTTGATATTTATATTTCACCTACATTTCAGCTAATGTTTTATCCTGTCTTCTATAGATGTACAGTTCATTTATGTAGACTCATATTTTCTCCATATTTGAATGTTACGTTATTTGTGTATATGCTGATCTTTCTTACATCTGAGCTGCTGATTTGGATGTTTATTTTGATGAACACTCCTGCATCACATGGCCTAAGCACTTGCACCAAATGTGACGGGAACATTCTTATAAACCATTTATGCATTTTTATTTATAAGAACATTCATATCACGGTGTGCAGGAGTGTTCGTTAATTTAAAAGTGAACGATTTCATCAGAAAGATCAACATAAGCAAATAATAAGCATAAAGATGAATCACATTTAAATAAGGGAAAACATTACTGTACAGAAGTGAACCCTACAGCTGAAGAAGGCAGAAGGGCACATCGGCTGAAACGTAATGTTAGTGTTGATAGTTTGAAGAAAAACCATGTAAATAATAAAACTCCTCATCCCCAAAATAACAAGACTGTTATTGATCACAATCTTGAATGGAAATACAATCGTTTTTTCTTTCTCTTTGTCTCCCTCTTCTCTCTTTTTTTTTTTTTTTTAATTTTCTTTTGTGTGTATATATATATATGTATATATATATATACAGATTTTGTGCATTAGAACCAGTTTAGGGTCAGATCAAATTCATTGCTTTAGGAAGCTGAAAATGGGCTGACTCTAACTCAAAATAAATGATAGATAATAAATAATGCTTAAAAATCTTCTCTTTCTTTTAAATTGAATTTTGTTCATAAAAAAACAACCTCATAAATTGAATTCTCAGCGCCTTGAAAACACACCCATCTTCATAATCAAAGCATTATAAACAATATATAGTATACTAGTGGGACCCAAGCAAAGACGTTGCCCAGAAAAAATGCCCCCCCCCCTCCCCCCAAAAAAAACCCCAGCTCCCACCTCTGAACTCCATATAAGTGTTTACTGGATTTTTTTATTTTAACTATTTATAACTATTAATTATAGTGTTCTTTAATTATTAAATTTATAAATAATGAATATTTTGTGCAAAAACCAGATTTGAATAATGAAAATATAAATTAAATGAAAATAAAAATAAACGGTGAAACATTCATATTATTTTATAACTAAAAATGGACATTCTCATACGTTTCTATTGTAACTGACCTACTTTCTCATGCAGTAACTAAGTTGTTATGATAACTGACTTGTAATAACTAATATTTGCTTGCTGAATCTGCATGAGAGAAATGTTCGCATTCAAAGCGAGTAATTGCTACTACGATGAATATACATCTTTCCTATTTTTTAAGTAAGTAAACCAAGAACCGAAGTACTAAAGCATAATAACTGAAAGTAAAAATAGTACATAATTGTTATTAAATATGAGGTTTAAGACAAAGAATTATAGTTTATTTATCGATATTTTAAAAACCTCATGGGAAAGAAGATTGTTAATGTTTGTATTATTGTAATATGAAAACGTAACTTTGGAAAGTCTTTTCTGTTAGTCATATAATTGTAGATAGGCGTAGTGATTAATATGAAGTGAGCGGACAGTTTCTATGAAAAAGTGACCCTAATTAGATTTCTACCGCATTTCTTTTACAGTGTTATGGTCGAAAGATGAGGATTTGTTACTGTGGTGGTGGGAGGAGTAGTCACTCTTACTCCTGGCACATACCAATAACTGGACTAAAGCACATACAAAACGGAATTCTATATGCAGTTTATGTCTATACCGGTCAGACAAATAGGGGAGGTCTCACTTTATATGATATATAAATTTTTAGTAGTGGAAGATTTCTTGGGTCAAAATAGGACGTTTTAAAATTTTAGAAGTCAGCCGAGCATTTTAGCTACCGACTCTTACCGTTACTTATGAAAAGAATAAATAGAAATAAATGATTCCAAATAATAAAGGGATGTGGGATTGGACTAATGGATATTGTTGCAGACTATGAAATGAGCTACGATGACTTAAGATCCATTGCAGTTATTTATGTACTAATACTCTTGGAAAAGGAAAGCTATGAACCCGAAACTTTTCCTATAAAAATAGCGACTTGTTTTATTTATTGTATACAATGAACGTTTTTCACGGCGGGAAGATGTGACTCAAAGGTCGAGAAAGTGGGATTTGAAATCAGTGTTCTAGAATAGCACTCTGGCTGAACAAAAATTGCTTGGGAAACATTCCCCGGTAGGGGCGCCCCAGGCGATTAGCAATAAATTAACCCCTTCTCAAAGAGTGAGAAGATAAAGCCTATGAAGGTAGACCTCCTAGAACTGTACAAGACCATACCTCAGACCAACTGAGAACAGGGGACACCAGAATGCCCAAGACTGTCAGTCTGATTTGGGTATGAAACCACCCTCCTGAAGAGCAGAAAAAGGGTTCATATGCCGTTAACCAAACCAAAAAATGTAATAAGTGTTTGTAAGTGTGCACTATCAGTGTTCAATCCCTGGTAAAAGCCACAATCTCAATATTGTGTGGTTGATTTGTTGAAAGATTGATACGATACACCGCACAACCATTTGTGGCTTGTGCCATAGAAAGTTATTCTTTAATAAAAATCCATGTTGTAAAAGGAGTTGGCAAGATGCCTAATTTTACTTTCCAGGTTTTTTTTTTGGTTTTTTTACATTGGTGGTTTTCTTATGTTATAAAAATTCTGAAATTCCATTTGTTCATATTTGGCCAACTGAATGAAATAATGCAAAAACGGCTTTTATTTCTTTCATTTAACTAAGCATTTTGGAAACTTCTTGAACATTTTGAATAGCTCCTCCTCAGATTCTAGACTCGTTTTTATCTCCTTTTCAATTGTTTTCATTAGTGTTTGATCGCAGCAGATAACTAGAGCTGGGGAGTCAACAATATTTGCACGAGTCTTTCAGGTTTGTTAAAATCATTCGGCCGTGGGATTATTTTTTTTTTTAGTCGACTCTCTATCTCTGATCAGTGATTATTTTTATGTCTAACACTACACATCCATTTAGTACATGAGGTTTTACTATCTATTTGACAGTTTAAATGCTTCCAAATTCCTTTTAGATTTTGAAGGGCCAGTAAAGTAAATTTTTTTCCACTATAGTTGACGTGTTTACGAAGAAACTGAAATTCATTATGGCAGATTTGATTTTTGTATTTTTGTAAATAGGATTTTAAAGTGTTTTACTTAACACTATTGCATTTTTTTTTATTTTGAATAATCGATTAATGGCAAATAAAAGTGTGTACGAGGCAAGAAACCGAAACACGAGACGTGATCACACCATTTTATTAATACAGATTTCTCGGATAATATTAGTGTTATATTTATGTGTGGAATTGTGAGAAATGTTCATTTGCTTTTTTCATAGGGTGCATGATAGAATACGACTGTACCAAATAGAGCCATGAAGAGTTTAAATCCTCATGAATCTGTTGTGGTCATTTATGCATTAATGTTGTTGGGAAAAGGTATGAACCCCACTTTCTCCTAGCTATGTATAAAACAGCAACTTGTGTTCAATTAATAATATATAATGATTTATTTACAATAGGTATTGTTTCGCCGTTAAATCATTTCAGGAACATTGATTCGATTCACCTTGAGGCAGACACATTAAACTTGTTTTCATTCTTTTCTTTTTGTTCATTTTAATTTTTATTTATTTTTTACCTCAGTTTGAATATATAATCTGGAATAATTGATACATTTTGCTTATTAAATGTTTTGAAAAGTGATCTGTTAAAATTTATTTTATTGCAGGATTTGATGGTGCAAAATGTTGAATGAACTCTGATGGCAACAAGTAACGTGCCCAGGCATGACTTTGCTCCAGCATGGCTTAAGATTCCTTCCCAGGATAATCTTGTGAGTAGATTATTTACTATGTTTGTCTTGAAAAAGAATTGAGATTTCCATGAAAGAAAAATAAATTTGAAGAGAAAATGGGACAAAAATGAATAATAAAATCAAGATTTTTTAAGAGCAACTGTGTCATTTCGTACTAAAATAAACCAGAGCAGAGATTAAGATGTTCCCATTCAATCTAATGCTATTTGAACCGGAAGTGCAACTGACAGAACATCTTATAAAGATGCTGGGATGCAATCAAAATAAGATGCGTCAATTTAATCTGCATGTTAAGTAATGAAAGTGCTATTTCAAACTAAAACATGATCAACTGGCAGACTAAACCTCTTCTCGTAAAGTCAGTTCTTTCTATCGCTCCACTTTCTCACACCAAAGGCTATTCTCTATCTCTACAAATACCTTGTATGGAGTACTGTTGTTATATTTGGATTGGTCAATCTGTCCCATTTGAGGGTTCTTAATAAGGTTCAGAAGCGTATCTGTAATTTGGTTGGTCCCTTCTCCGCACCCTCTCTGCACGTGATGTTTCTAGTCTCTGTATCTTCTATAAATACTATCATGACATGTGTTCTTCAGAACTGTCTGATTTATTCCCAGCTTCCCTTGTTCCAGCTCGTTTGTCTAGTCTAGTGGTCTTCATTAATTCGCTGTTCAGCTACCTCGTTATAATACATATTTCAATTCAAGTATCTTCTTTCCAAGAACTGTAGGCTTGTGGAACTCTCTTCCTGCTAACTGTTTTCCTCCTACCTATAGCCTTGATATTTTCAAGACTACGGTCAATAGGTATCTCCTGTCTTTGCGTTAATAATATTTCGTTCGTTGTAACTTTTTACATCAAATGGCTGTATGCATGGTCTGGAGCGACTTCCATAAAAAAAATTTTTTAAATAGAGATGCAAGGACACATTTAAAAATAATTGTGGCCTCTTCCAATTTAAATTTATGTACAATTTATCCATTTCATTTTATTTAACTAGGTATCACAAACCAGCCAGTTTAGTGTGTGAAAATGGGTAAATATGGTGAGATTCCCTTCAATTTCAACTTGTGATAACTCATTTATTTTATGGGTTATTTTTGTTAAAATTTGGATGTAAACAAAATTTAATCTTTTCTCTTTATAAATGTATAATTCTTTCTCTTATGCCATAAATAGTTTTTTTTTTCTCCAGATTACTTAAAGTTGGTTACTATTTTTAGTGACGGACAATTTATTTTTTAATATTGATGTTTATCAATTTAATGCACACGATATTGTGTGTCTATACATATAAAAGAAAAAGGGTCACTCATAAATATGGTGGGCTTAATATAGGCTTTTAAGTTGTCTTTTACAAAAAAATCCAAGTTAAAACCTTTAGTGAATTAAATTATTTTCCCTATTATCGAATTGTGACACAGTACAATTTTGACTGTTCATATAAGATTTTGGATCATGTTTTTACATGATCCAAATTTGAGTTTTTTTGTAATGATTTACTATTAAAAGAAAAATCTAGCTTGATCTCTAATGTACTATGAATCATTAAGAAGATTCAATGTGTTAGCTGTTGAAATGAATCTTATATGAACAGTCAAAATTGTCGTATGTCATTTTTGTTAATTCTTTCAACAGGTAATGGCATTTTCACCAATATTTAGGCTAGCTTGATCTAATAATCATTACTTCCATTATGATTAATTTTCATTTACCACAAGATGACATTACATTTGTAAGGATTTTTCACTTATACACTGAAAATTGGCTTCTTGGCCAATAGCACACCGACGGCAAATTGTTTAATTTTCATGAAATTTGAACTCATAATCAGTGGCTAATTGTGATACCAAAATAAATTTGGTATCATTGTTTATGTTTGCAAAGATCTATGTGTCCACATAAAAAGTTTTTAGATATAATGAAAATAAAATTTTGGTTTGTGATACCTACTAGAATAGATCTAAAAAAAAACACTTCTAAAAAATAATTTTGTGGCCTTTTCCAATTTGAATTGATGTATATTTTAAACATTTAATTTAATTTTGAACCATTTGCTTTTTTTATCAGCATTTTTTTAAACATTGGATTTCTCCTTGTATAACATTAATTTCACCAGCATCTTTTGTGCAAGTTTTGTTGGCTACCTGCCTGGAGAGACAATACTATCTGCAGAATGAAAAGTTTATAGTGAAGCAAGGCTTGCACAATCTCCACCTGCACTTCTGATCCAACATACTTAAGTTCAGTGGCAAGGAGAAATTCAATACGACTATGATAAGAAGTGAATAACTGGTATTAGTTTTGAGTTCTCTTTCTCAGAGATTAACTGCTTTACCAAGGCTTCAAAGTCTACCCTTCTACTAGCTAGGAAGAGGAGAGACAGATTCATACGTTTCCCAAGAGTATTAAAGAAAGTGACTTTACAGCCATTTCTAATTTTGCATTATATGGAAAGTTAAAATCTGATGCAATATGATCATTTTTTACTCGTATTGTTGCTTTTTTATGATGTGATTTTATTTTTAACCCAATGTAATCAACTACTTATTTCTTATGAGTCATCAGCATTTTTGATTTGTTTTTCCTTGTCATTTATATTGTTACTTGCAGCAAAACAGAAAAAACCCAGATTAACATGAGCTTATCCACCCACAAAAACTGTAGTATTTAAATGACATGCTTTCCTAAACTAATATATCATTTCTTGCATATTCAGCCCAACGAGATAAGCATGTTTAAGTTTTATCATGTCGAGTGGAGAACTCTACAATATGAAGAAATGATTACTTTCTCTACTATGATTTATTTATTTTGTAGAGGAAAATCTCTTCATTATTTTTCTGTTTTAGTCTTTTATTGTAGACTAGCAGGGCTACCCTGCATTGCCATTGGGCATAGGTAATAAAATAGCTGAGTTTTAAAATAGTGCAACAACTTTGAAAAAAAAAAATAAATAAAGATTCTCACACCACGCATCTTCAGTCATGTTACTTTTTGAACATGCCGCTCCCTCCGATTGCCCTACCTTTCTCTCTTTCTCTCTCATTATGAAAGAAAGGAGCTGACTGCTTGATCCAGTTTCTGTGTTTTTGAAACAACTACAAGTACAAATAAAAAAAATGTACCCCCTTCCCCTGCACTCTTTGGGTTTTTGGTAACCCTAAGTGTATAAATATTGTTTTTTTTTTAATATATATATATATACCATCACCAGGTCGGGATCACAATGAATCCAATGATGTAAGGTTTATAAGTGTATCTTGTGTAGTTTCTGACTTTCAGCCAGACACATACAAACAGAATTACGACTTTCCTTTATATAATAAATTTGAAATGTAGATGTGTAGTCAATCCAACAATTGGTTCTTTTGAAGTTTCTAGTCTGTTTAACTAATGATTAATCTAGGAATATCCCAAAAACCAAACAGAACTTCCAAGAAAAAAGTTTATTTCCTAAAATATCCCATATGTTGAACAAAATACCATGAGGCTGTTTCCCAACTAACTACAAAATGGTCATCTTCAAGTCTAATGTATACAAATACTTTGTTGGGCCGTCCTCTTGTATAATCAATTCCTCTGAAGTAATCTTCTACACACTCCACTCATTCTTTCAGATCCCCTCGTGGTGGCGTTCATCGTCCAACTGACAATCTCTTTAACCCTTATCCCTGAGTTGTCGCCCCCACCCCCCCCCCCTAGGTACACATTAGCATACGTATTAAAAATGTATCTAGCTGTATTTTAAAAAGTACTTGGGAGAAATCTCCAACATTCCCCCTCCCCTCTTTGTAAAAGGTTTTGTATTCAATTTTTGTAAAGGATCTTAGGAATATTATCGATTAAGCACCACATTTTCAAACATGTTTTTTAATTGACATGTTCAATTTTTAGCTGGGAGTTTAGTTTTCTCTGTAAATTTAAAGTGAAATGATCGTTTTCAATATCTTCTAAAAACTTCATCAGATTTTATGAAAACAAATTTTTGGATTACCATTGAACTCCAAATTCTCAGATTATAAAAAAAAAACTTCAAACCTGGCAGGTTGATGTTCACCTCCCGACCCAAGAGAAGAGAGGCAGGTGTTTCCCCCGTCATGGCATGAGGGCTGTTTCGATAATACATCAGGAATTCTCCTAGATGTTTCCTCCAGTCCCTTCCTTCAGTGTTCATTGCTCTAATCGCTTTCAACATAGTTCCAAAGAACCGCTCAATTTCCCCATTAGCTTGGGGATGATAAGGTGTTATCTTCCGATGTTGGATACCCCATTGTTCACAGAATTGCTTAAAATCGGATGATATGAATTGGGGTCCGTTATCTGAAACAATGATGGTGGGGATGCCGTGTGTATAAAAGCAGTTTTGGATCGTTGATACAACTGTACTGGCTCTCGTGGTTTTCGTAATGAATGCTTCCGGCCATCTTGAGCCTGCATCAACCATCCCAATAACATAATCCCCGCTAGGGAAAGGTCCACATATGTCGACGTGGAGGACTTCCCATGGACCTTTCATCTCGGCCATATGTACTGGACGATGGTTACTCTTCGGGTCTTGGGTCGTACACGGGATACATCGGCTTATAGTGGTCTCTATGTCCTTGTCTATATTAGGCCACCATACCTTAGTCCTAAGCAGCGCTTTTGTTTTCACTATACCCAAGTGTGTGTCATGTGCCAACTTCAGGATTCGCTTCTGCAAGTTTTTTGGTATAATGATTCTGGATCCTCGCGTAATTATACCCCGTTTGGCTGTCAGCTCATTCTTCACATGTTTGTAGGGTTGGGTTGACTCTTTACTCCAGTCGCCTTGTTGTATCGCCTTTTCCACTGCTTTGAGAGTTAAGTCCCGTTGAGATTCTTCCATTATCTCTGATAACGTGATTGATTTAGGCGTGCTGTTTGCTACGATGGCGTTGATAAACCCTTCGGCAATCTCTTCTTCTGGTGATACTGTTTTTTGATATTTCATCGGTTGTCGAGAGAGTATGTCTGCTGGATTATTCCTACCGTTGATATGTTTGATAGTATAGTCATATTGTTGTAAGCGTAGGATCCAGCGCAATATTCGTGCGGAGGGGTTGCCTTTGGGATTAAAAATAGTTGTCAAGGCTTGATGATCAGTCATTAGCAGGAAACTTTTTCCATACAGATAAAAATGGAATTTTTCGCAAGCCCACACAATAGCTAGGGCTTCTTTTTCCAGTTGGCAGTAGCGACGTTCGCCGTCGGTCAGAGTTCTCGATGCATAGCTGATGGGGGTAAGTACTCCTAGTTTGTTCTGGCACAGTATTGCTCCCAGTCCCACGGGACTGGCGTCCACCAAGTTAAAACCAGCTACAAACGGCAACAACTTAACAGTGATCAGACATCTCCCCTCCACAGACAAAAACAGCCCTTTAAGACCTGTCACAAGATGCTACGGCTGTAACAGTTCAGACCATATACATGGTCAAACAAAATGCCCAGCATTTGAAAAAAAATGTAACTACTGTGGATTAAAGAACCACTTCGAGAAAACGTGCTTGAGGAAAAAGAGCGATAGAAAAAAAGAATCAAACCTATCAGGCGAAAACAAACGTGTCCAACCAGTATCAACGAAACTGGAATCAGACAACCAGACATGGGTCTTCCAAATAGATCACATTAGTGCGGCAGGAAGCGAAGTCGTCCACATTGACGACGTACCCGTCACAATATTAATAGACTCTGGAGCAGATATCAATCTCATTGACGGCAAAACTTTTTCGGGAATCCTTAATTTACGACCGAATTTGACATTAAAACAAACCAATTGTAGACCAAAAGCCTATGGGAACACACCGATACCTCTAAAAGGGGAATTTTTTGCTACGCTAACAAAGGGGCCCAGGAGAATAGCCCACAAGATATTTGTTACTAAGGCATATCAAGGGGGTAACATATTGAGCAAACGGGCCAGCATTGAACTAGGGTTCATTACCACCCCACAAGTGAAATCACTCCATACAAACAGTATCCCACAATCAACAAAGGACATTCTCAAACAACATCTACCCTCATTAGAAGGGTTAGGAAGAATGAGAAATTTTCGACTCAAAATCAAAATTGACAATAACATTACGCCAGTAGCCCAACCACCACGGCGAACACCATTTCACATCCAAGAAGCGGTGGAGAAAAAAATCGAGGAAATGTTAGAAAATGATATCATTGAACGAGTGGAAGGACCAACTCCGTGGGTCTCACCATTAGTAGCGGTACCAAAGCCAAACGGGGAGATAAGAATATGTGCCGACCTACGCGTAGCGAATAAAGCAGTAAAACGCACTCGCTATCAAATACCAACAGTTGAACAACTATTGAGTGAAATTGGCAACGCAAACACTTTCTCGAAAATCGACCTAAACTCCTATTATCACCAAATAGAACTAGATCCAGAGTCAAGGGACATCACCACTTTCTCTTGCAAGTCTGGGATCTACAGATACAAAGTACTAGTGATGGGAATTACATCTGCAGCCGAGGAAGGGCAGCGATTACTACAACAAATCCTCCAGAAAATCCCAAACTGCTGCAACGGGGCTGACGACATTCTAATCTGGGGAAAGGACACAAAAGAACACAACAAGACCCTAGATGCGGTATTGCGGACGTTGAGAGGAAACAACCTCACAATCGCACAGAAAAAGAGCATATTCCACAGTGAAGAACTCGAGTTCTATGGGTTTATTGTGTCCAGCACAGGGATCAGACCCACCGACTCCAAAATAAAAGCAATAAAAGAATTCAAAAACCCCGAAAATATCCAGGACGTACGTAGTTTCTTGGGGCTGATAAATTACCTCGGGAAATTTATCCCTCGTCTGGCAACACTCAGTGAGCCCTTAAAAAGGTTGACTCGTGCAAACACGGAATGGCGATGGACCAAGGAAGAGGAATCTTGCTTCCTTAAACTGAAAAATATGATAATTCAAAGCAAGCCGCTTATGCACTTCGATCCAAAGCTGGAGACATCAGTCTTGGTAGACGCCAGTCCCGTGGGACTGGGAGCAATACTGTGCCAGAACAAACTAGGAGTACTTACCCCCATCAGCTATGCATCGAGAACTCTGACCGACGGCGAACGTCGCTACTGCCAACTGGAAAAAGAAGCCCTAGCTATTGTGTGGGCTTGCGAAAAATTCCATTTTTATCTGTATGGAAAAAGTTTCCTGCTAATGACTGATCATCAAGCCTTGACAACTATTTTTAATCCCAAAGGCAACCCCTCCGCACGAATATTGCGCTGGATCCTACGCTTACAACAATATGACTATACTATCAAACATATCAACGGTAGGAATAATCCAGCAGACATACTCTCTCGACAACCGATGAAATATCAAAAAACAGTATCACCAGAAGAAGAGATTGCCGAAGGGTTTATCAACGCCATCGTAGCAAACAGCACGCCTAAATCAATCACGTTATCAGAGATAATGGAAGAATCTCAACGGGACTTAACTCTCAAAGCAGTGGAAAAGGCGATACAACAAGGTGACTGGAGTAAAGAGTCAACCCAACCCTACAAACATGTGAAGAATGAGCTGACAGCCAAACGGGGTATAATTACGCGAGGATCCAGAATCATTATACCAAAAAACTTGCAGAAGCGAATCCTGAAGTTGGCACATGACACACACTTGGGTATAGTGAAAACAAAAGCGCTGCTTAGGACTAAGGTATGGTGGCCTAATATAGACAAGGACATAGAGACCACTATAAGCCGATGTATCCCGTGTACGACCCAAGACCCGAAGAGTAACCATCGTCCAGTACATATGGCCGAGATGAAAGGTCCATGGGAAGTCCTCCACGTCGACATATGTGGACCTTTCCCTAGCGGGGATTATGTTATTGGGATGGTTGATGCAGGCTCAAGATGGCCGGAAGCATTCATTACGAAAACCACGAGAGCCAGTACAGTTGTATCAACGATCCAAAACTGCTTTTATACACACGGCATCCCCACCATCATTGTTTCAGATAACGGACCCCAATTCATATCATCCGATTTTAAGCAATTCTGTGAACAATGGGGTATCCAACATCGGAAGATAACACCTTATCATCCCCAAGCTAATGGGGAAATTGAGCGGTTCTTTGGAACTATGTTGAAAGCGATTAGAGCAATGAACACTGAAGGAAGGGACTGGAGGAAACATCTAGGAGAATTCCTGATGTATTATCGAAACAGCCCTCATGCCATGACGGGGGAAACACCTGCCTCTCTTCTCTTGGGTCGGGAGGTGAACATCAACCTGCCAGGACTACAAAAAAGACCTGAAAGCCAGGCCTGGAGAGCAGCTCGGCAAAAAGACAAGAAAGAGAAATACAAATTAAAGGATCGCACAGATCAGAAAAATAAAGCCAAACCATCTTACATAAAAACAGGAGAAAGTGTACTCCTAAAACAAAGTAGATATAATAAGCTAACCCCAGCTTATCATCCAACACCATGGACAGTAGGAGAGCGCAAGGGGGAATCCGCGATTATAAGGCAAGGGGATAAACGGGTGCTAAGACACACGTCACAACTAAAAAGAATCCCCCAAAACACGGCCCGTCAACAAGGGGAGGATGATGAGTTCCCTTTCAGTGATGAGTTAAGGAAACTGGAAGAAGAGGAACAGACCCAAAGAAGCGACGAAGAAATGGACCTCCCGATCGTACTCAGACGAGCAAGACGACACATAAGAAAACCCCGGAGATATGCAAGCAGCAGTTCAGGGGACGAGGGAAGCGATCCGAATACAGAGGAGGAGGTAGATGTGACGCCGGATGTGACGTCACGGGCGGGACTACAAATAGACCCGAGGAATTAGGTTCGAGGACTCATTTCGTAGACAGTAAACTACCTGCTTAATTTTTAGAGTAGTGTCAAGTTTACTATGTAAGTTTAACATCAAATGATTTCTCCACCTAAAATTCTGGAGAAAAAAATACATATATACAGGGGTTGGACAACATAATGGAAACCCCCTTGAAATTTTAAATAAATTTATTTTAATACGGTGTCGGACCCCCTTTTGCATCAATAACTGATTGAATGCGACATGGAATGGATTCATACAACGCTTGAATGGTTTCTAAAGGAATTTTGTACCATTCTTCAGCTAAAACCATTTCTAGTTATTTCAATGATGAGGGAGGGAGATATTGACTTCTCACTTGTTTTTCTAAGATACACAAATGTTCAATAATATTTAAATCTGGGGATTTTGTAGCCAGATTAGATGTTCTACTTAACTTGAATGTTCTTCGTGCCATTTATTTACAACTTTTGCAGTGTGAATTATCATCCTGAAGGAGGGCATTTCTGTCTGAAAACAGTTCCCTTAACTTGGTCATCCAAAATTTTCAAATAATCTTGGCTATTGATTCTTTCATGCAGGGAAACTATAAAACCAGTGGATTTCCAAACTATAGCCCCCTAAATCAATCTGGATTGAATGCTTCTTTCGGCTGTCTCCAAGCATACACACGTCCAGAGGTTCGGAATAGAGTAAAGGATGATTCATCAGAGAAATTATATTCTTCCACTGCTCTGGGGACTAATTTTTGACCTTTCTATGCGACTCTAAACGTTTTTCAACATTTGTGTTCGAAAGCAGTGGTTTTCTGATGGCAGCTCTCCCATGAAATCCAGCCTTGTGGAGCTCTTGACGAACAGTTTTTGTTGAAACGGGATTATCCAGATGATTGTAAAGCTCTGCTGTAATTTTGGGTGCCGTTGTTTTGAGTTCTTTCTTTCACAATCCTTACACGGGCTCTACGATCTATTTCAGAAAGCTTTGGCTTTCTTCCAGAATTTTTTTTAGAGGATATTTTCCTTTCTTTTTCATAGGCTGTCATCACCTTCCAGACAGTTCCTCTCAATACGGTCACCATCTCGGCCACTTCCGTTACAATAGCACCTGCCATACGGGCACCAATAATCTGTCGTATTTAGAAATATAATAGCTATGTCATTTAAATTTTTCTTACTAATATGCACTATCTGAAATAAAAATAACCATAGATAAAAAAAAATGAAACCAACATTTTGGTAATTTTTTTCAGTTTTTATAGATGTCTTAAAATTGATGTGAAATACAAAAGATGTTTCCATTATTTTGTCCAACCCCTGTGTATGTAAATCAGATTATTTTGGCTAAAGACTGGCCGAAAAATCAAGTCTGGGGACCATTTTATGTTAAACTTACTTAACCCCACCCCACTAAAAATTGAATTAATTGTTCCCAAAATAAATAACATACGCCTGCCAATTCTTTATTTTCTTCCGTAGTTACTCTTTTAGTTTATTCACGTTGCTCTTATCATTCTTTAATTGTTATTGTAATTTAAGAATTAGCTTGCAACTATATTGAAACTAACATCTACCCTTGCAAAACTATCCAACCAGTTGAATGCCAACTAGTCAGCATCATTTCAATTTAGTCATATAATAATTGCCATAAGCAACAAATTTGAATTAAAACATTAAAAACATTAAACCATCTTTTGAGTTTTTTAAATGATGTTCTGTTTGTGTACAAATTAATAGGATAAAAATAATAATATAAAAACTGTTCACAGTAGTTCTTTTCAAGTATTCTTCCATTTGTATAATCCGTAGTAATCATTACATACTTCTCATGTCTCAAAAAAAAAAAAGCAAATTTTAAAAATCTCTTTTTCCACAAATACATTTTTTTTTTACATTTGCAACCAGATTTCTCTGCAATATTTGCAATGTTACAGAAAAATATTTGTGGACAATAAAATGTCAAGAAATATAATTCTTTAGTTCAGTCTATCAGAAGAGAAGAAATTTCAATACTTTTCTTTTTTTTTTTTTACAAATTGAATTTCAACAATTTATTAATAACAAGATTATTTGGTTCTTCCTCTTCACGGGGGCTGGATGTGACACAAGGTCAAGTCTAGTCAAAGGTGTTCATGGTCGGGTACTTGTTGTCTGTTTGACAAAATATTTTTTAAATACAACAACCCATTCAAGGATGGGTATTCTTCCAGTTATTGTATAATACAAAATTTATTTTACATGTAAATTAAATTAATACCAGTTTCCTCAAAAAATTATAAGAAATGAGTGTTATATTCGTTAAGAAAATGTGAAAAACTTTTTATGAGGTTACTTGAAAAAGGTTCATTCATCTCTATTGTTTTATAAAAATATTTCAATCATATTTTTAAATATCTTTTTTTTCATATTTCCCCTACTATCAGAAGTAATAAGACAACTGTTGATATTTTTAGCTGTATTTCAAAAAATGTGAAATAAATATAAAAGACAAAATTGCATATACCAAAATGAATAAATGTTTTTCTTAGAAATTTCGGTACTGTTTCGGAAAGGGCAACCAAAAATTTACAGGCGTGACGTATGTACTACAAATGTGAACGTAGAAAGACGAAGCAAGTTATGCTGTTCTAAATGTTACCGACCCCCCCCCCTCCATGTTAAGAATGGCTTCTAAAACTCTGTCTGTAAATCTATGTTTACGTTATCCGAAACAGTACCTTGTTCTAAAAAAGGGTACTGTTTTGGATAATGTAAACAGATTTACAGGTGGAGTTTTAGAGCCATTTTCAACATGGAGGAGGAGGCTTTGGTAACATTCGGAACGGCGTAACTTGCTTCGTCTGTCTACGTTCACATTCGTAATACATATGTCATGCTTGCTTCGTATTTTTCCAGCCGATTTTGTAGCATTTGTTGTACATACGTAACGCCAGTAAATTTTTGGTTGCCTATTCTGAAACAGTACTGAAATTTAATGAGTTTAAAGATTTACCAAACCTTCAAATGTATTTATTTCCTTTAAAAAAAAAAAAGTATTTCAATTTAAAAATATCCATCCGATTGATTTTTATTGCACAACCGTTGTGACCTTTAATATATTTTTAACTATTTTTCTCTAAGCCTTCCACTTGGGCAACACCGGGTAAATACAACTCGTTTGGAATACATTAATGAGCTTTTATCTTAGATGTATGTCCTGCTGATTTCTTAGGTGGCTGACGAGAGTAGCGGGTTGTTTACATTACATTAACAGTTTGAAACCAATGGTATCATGTTTGATATGTTCTCATCTTCTATGCTCTTATTATTTAATTATTTAATAATTGTGTACTCTTTTCGATTCTTTTCTATCAAAACAAACCAAGGATTTTATAATATACTAGCGGAACCCGTCGCCCGGCGTTGCACGGGAGAAAGTACTACCTATTGCATGACGTCGAATAAAAAAAAGAAACGGCCTATTGTTCATCTACCGTGTTGGGGAATGTTTTAAATAATAAAAAAAAGAAGTCGTAGCGAAAAAGAAAAAAAGTCTTAGCGTAGATTGGGATCGAACGCTGAAACAGCCGATTATGAAGCCTAACTTCTAAACCATTGCCCTAATGTTTCCAGTTTAAAAAGTATGTGTAAATACCCCAATTAAGCTAAGCTTGTTTATCGACCGAATATAAAGTTCAACTATGACAGAGTTTACGGCATTTGGTGATGAAGTAAAGGAGTTGGCCAAGATTTCTATAATATACGTCTTGTAGGTGTATGATTTGGAAAATGTAAATATTTCGGGCTCTACCAGTATGTTGACGCTTATTCAATTAAGTAAGAAGTCGATTCGATCAAGAAATTCTAGAAGCCATCTTGAATGATTAAATCTCGGTGGAACTGTGTTCGTTAATTTCATTCGGTTAATTCCGGAATGAATGTAAATGTAGAAGTTATAGGTAGAATTACAAGTAACGTAATCTGATATTCGCGAATAATCATCGGAGTGTAAGGGAGCGGTTCTTAAGTTTTTGCGTATTGCTTAATATTATGTAGTAAAATAATGCCAGACAAATATGAAATAACAATGGGTGCTTTATGAAAATTATACTGTGTTTATTAGTTCCCAGTGTCGATGAGTGTAGTCACAGTACAGAATTGTTAGGGAGAAAAGTTTTTACTACCACCTATATGGAGTTGGTATTTCGGAGAGTTGTGGCGGCCGGACCGAATGTAATATTCAGTGTTAGTTTGGAAAGAAGAATAACAGATATACTAAAACACGCTCGAGTGAATAAGTGCAATGTAATTGTGAGTTCAGTAGCCCGTGATGCATGTGGTTATTTTCCTATTCTCCGAGAAGGTACAGGGGAAAAAACGTCTCTACTTTATATATTAGATATATATATATATATATATATATATATATATATATATATATATATATATATAGTGTGTGTAATTACAGAAAATTAAAAAAATTAATGTAATTACATATATAAATAAATATTACGCTCTTATTTTTTTATTTTTCTTAATAATCGAGCACTCTGCTGGGGTTCTCTCCCACTACTAACCTCATATGATTGTTAATGTAAAATGCGACTGTTAGCTAGTCATGCTTTTTTTTTATTGTTGAAATACTTCACTATAAATGAATGCTTCTGTTTATAAATTTGTTGAAAATTTTGACAAATTTGCTTAGCCTTCATTTAGTCATAGACTGCTTCATCATATTACTGTTACATGTGCAAATTGCAAAATAAATGTATTATCAGGAGAGATTATTAAAGAAGAGGTTGAAAATGAAGGTTTATAATTAAATATGCTTTGGTTGTCGTGTATAATTTTGTCCATAATACACAGCACGAAAAAATATCAGACTGGTCGAAGCAAACACTCAAAACAAAACCTTTCTGAAAACAGAAGTAAACACGTATTTTGCTTCTCCAGTTCGATTTCACTCTGTCAAAGAGATTCTCAACAACTCTTAATTTCTGATGCACGAAAGAGTTTTTTATTGACAGTAAAAAAAAAACTTGTATTTACAATGCTGTGCAACTGTTGAATAATTAAGTCTACATATTATACACCATTTAAAAAAAAAAAAAAAAAAAATTTATAGAAAATCTATGACTGATAATATAAGAAAATTATTCTGACATGATGAATACCTAATGTTCAAAACACATCTCGACACATCTGGCTTAAAGATGTTTTTTCTTGTAAGTTTTAGGTTGCACAGTCGTTGTTTGGAAAAGCTGAAAGTAATTAAGAGCCATAGTTAGACACACACACACACACAAAACTAAGGGAGAGAATCTATTCAACTGTATTGACAGTATATTCAATTTTATTAATGTTTATTTTTTACTAGCAGAACTCCCATGGAAATTCCATGGAACTTTCTACATCAATCTGTATAATTTACTGCTTATAATAATATTCCTTTTGAAATTAAGAAGCACAATTACTCTTTTTTTTCGTAAGAATAATTGTCAGTTAAGTATTCTGTCTTACCATGAAAATAATTGTTGAGTAAATATTTTTCAAATCAATAAAATGAATGTTCACCTTTTGCAAAGTATTTATTTAAAATTGTGTGTGTGAAAATTAATAACATACACATGAACATTATATAGATGAGATGTGGTATTGTTAGCCAAGACTGTATTCCATCCCATGCCCTTGTGGCAGTGGAGTATAAACATGAAACATGCCTTCCTTGAAATTAAAGCTGAAGAAATCTCGAAAAACAGTAATCTGAAGGGAAACCTTAAAATCTGGCATGGCCAGTCATGCATGATTTTCATGTCTCCCCTCAGATTAGTGATTTCCGAGATCTTTCTAGCCTTACTTTGTGGAACGGGTTAAAATAATAGACAAGGCCACAATGCAAGATCAGGAAACTTAAAGAATCAGTGTCTATGCAAGGCTACAGTGACCTTGAGTAGGCCAAGTATAGAGATGAGCACAATATGGGAACCAATAATTAAGGACAGATAATCCTAGAAGTTTAGATGATAATGGCAATAATAACAATTACAAAATTAGCATAGAATATACAATATGAGTATAGGTAAAAAAAAATATTCCTTAAATATTAGGTTTATCAATCCCTCTCTACCCCCCCCCCCAAATGATCTTCGATTAACCTACTGAACACATGTTTAAGTGCATAAACATTTTAAAGTGAATTTTACTTAAAGGTTGCTAGTTCAATCCCAGATGAAGCAATTTAAAAAGTAACCGATATCTAAAAGGGTATGAGAGAAATCTACCAGTGTGAATTAAATAATAAACAGTTCAGAAAGTAATTGATAACAACAAAAAGTAACTGAAGAAATCCGAAGAGTAAAACTGCTGAAATGCTGTGAAAGTGGCAACAACCCAAATGAAGAAAACAGTTTGAAATATGTAAAGTATTTATTTAGAATATAATGTAGTTAAATGCGAAAATTATTCTTATGATAGCTTATTTTGTACTTATATTAAATTTTGTATTAAAAAAAAAGTTAATCTTGAGTAACAATGATGAACTAGAATTACTATGTGTATATGTTTGTAGTATATATTCACTCCTAAACTAATTAACTGATCATTATGAATTTTGGAACATTGCTAGGCATAAGGGGTTGCGATGTGGGTTATATTTAGTTTCATGCAAAAGGGGTGGAAACCCTTTGTAAAAATTCAGATACCTCCGATTTTGTGAAATTTTTACTATAGGTATTATACATAAATTAAAAAATATTCCCCAATTTTCAGTTTCTTTAGGGTATTTAAAGTGGTTTTTAGGAGGCATAATAGGGGCACAATCTCCCATTTAAAAATTTAAATATATTTCAGATTTGCATTGAATTTGATCCATAGTCATTTAACACTAATTAAGCAAGATTCCCTGAATTTCAATTTCTTTTTAAGACCCCTTAAGCGTAAGCTTTAAATTTTATGACATTTTCTAGAATCAAAATCATGTAATGGATTTTGATCAAAATTAGAATAAGGATTCTAGACACAAGGTTTAGCATTATATCTTGATTTTAATCTTTGTAAGGGGACATAAAAGTTGTGCAAAACTGTTATGTTCGGGGAATTAATTTCAATCATTCTGAGACTGGTATTCTTCTAGTATATATATTTATATTCTCTTCTATGGCACTCAAGACATAACGGGCATTTGCTAAATACAGTTGGGTAAATATGTGTATGTATCCAGCTATGTAAGTGTCATCTTAATGACCATCTTTATAAAACAGGGGTGTACAGAATAGAGTTTCAGAGGAATAATCGTCTTTAAGGAGGATTTGTTTTTTTGCGTTTTGACAATTATACTGCATGTTGTTATCATCAATATAGTTTCCTCAAAATCACTTGTGGAATTTCAAGAAAAATGATGTAAATTATGGATTACACACAGTCACATAATTTTGTAAATTTATAGATTCTTGACTTTGGTTGCATATGTCGTAAAATAGTTACACTAACTTAAGAATTGTTAACAGTCTTCTACAAAAATTGAAATTAAGCAAAAAATATGTAAAATCTACATAGAAAATAAGCAGAACTCTTAAACTGTAGTTCTAATTTTTTTTTAAGTTATTTTTTTGTAAATATAGCTGGGGGGGGGGGTCTATTTAAAATAAAATAAATTTTTAAAAAACAAAAAAAAAGTAACTCTGAAATTTGAAAATGCATCCAATGTTAAATATTTAACTTGTATAAAATCCAATTATAACCATTATTTTTTTATGGATAGTAATAAACCAATTTTCAAAATGAAATAAGCAATATTAAGTATTTTATTAAGATTAGTTGTAATGATAATTAGTTTGAATGGCCATAGCTCATGTACTAATTGAAATACCAAGATAAATTTGGTATTTTTTATATCTTACAGCACTATAGATACATACCTATAAAGTTTTTTTGATATATTAAAAAAATAAAAACGATTCAAGTTATTGAGGACAGTTGGTACATTCTGTTCTGCCACTTTATCTTTATAAAGATTTGTATAGTCCCTATAATTCACCATTAGGTTTGATGGAGATGTAGAATACTTTCTAGCCTAAACGGGCCTGATTTCCTACACTATCTGAAACCGCTGGTATCAATGACTAATCGAATTTTCATTGTATAGTATTACCCATAATATATATTAGTTTAACATAGCCCAGTAGTTAAAGTAATGTTGTTTTAATTTCTATTTCTATAATTATTTGATGTAATTAGTTTCCCAAACTTTCAATATTTTAATATAAGAGGAATAGCAAAGAAAAATTGAATTTTAAAAAGTAATTCATTAAAATGGTTGACTTGTTTTCTAAGAAACCGAGATGCATTCTAGTAGATTTAATTTTATCAGTAAAATAATTTTTGTGAATAAATTATTTCTAAATTGGATTTTTCAAAAGTTCAGTATTTTCAATAAATAATGTGTAAGTCACATAAATTTTCAGTTTGACTTGAAAAAGGTAAACAATAAAAAAGAATTAATCACGCCTGAATTAATCAGTTGAATGTGGTGACCACTCTTACACCTTGCTATCATCCTAGCTGAATAAACTACCATATATATATATATATATTATATATGAATAAATTCAAAAGTTTTTTCCATCTATGCTAACTATATTAACATCAAAACAGGTTATGCTTATTTAATTGGATGATACAACATAACATTCTGCAATATTGTATATTAAGTCGATCTCTAAATGGGAGTGCAATCTAAGTGGGAGAGAAAAGAAAACAGGGGAGGTGGAGAATGGGTGATGTCCTTGCAATATAAATACGATATGGGGGGGGGGGGGCAAACACAAAAAATTCAAAGTGGGAAGTGGCCATCTTGAAGGATTTCTAAGGGGAAGAGGCTAATTCACTTGACTAGCTAAGAGGTTAAACTTACCCAAAGGGCTGGAGTCTGACAGAACTAGGAACCGCATGCGCCATGCTCAGGTATGGAGCACATACTCATACTTGAGTCCTTTTCATACACAGGCTTGCTACTTGTATCCACTTTTTTCCAAATACCATGGAATGTAATATTTCTCTATCACATCTGATCTTGAGCTTCAGTTGGTGTTTAAAGAAGGCGATCAGATCCTGATCAGCAAAAGATTTAACCCCCTGGTCATCTCTCAGACGCGATGTCCACACCACAATTCGCTCCACTCGGATCGTGAGAAACACCATTTGTCTCTCCCTGTCCTACAGTGACCAGACGTTGCTGATTACGTAGGATACGTTTAGCAGCAGAGGATGCTCGAGATTGATACAGGTCGTCACCTCGCTGACATACACCCAAAACAGCAGGAGTTTGCGGCATTGAAAGAAAGTTTCTTCTTCGAGCATTGCAGCGAGGACACTCGGGTGAGTCCTCCATTCCTGAAAGGTTTTGTATGACAATAACACCTTGCAACCGGTTCGATGAGATCTTGGCCAAAACCTTTAACTCAATGTTTAGCAGAGTTATGGGCCAGGTCTGTAATCGTCTATTTTCACCTCACCATACCTGTCCAGCTTCTTCAGCAATGTGATCATTCACTTGGTGACTTGATCCCGGGATAGAACCCTCGTCAAACTAATGGTTTAACACATCCATCAGAATCGGTACAAAAATGTGCAACAGCCTCAATTATAATTCGTAGGGCAAACCATTAAGTCCCTATTGCTCAAAAAAGAAATATAGACATCACATATGAAAAGTTGATTAAATATTCGGGCGCCTCTTCGTTATTTTCCACCCCCCCGTTTTTCTCAACTTTTTACTGACCAATTTTTTCGGTGTACAATTACCTGTCATGTCGCTACAGAATTCCGTGCTTTTTGCAATTTTATTGCAAATATTTTTGATTTTAGGAGGGGGGATCAGTTTCCTATATAAATTTAACGTAAACTGATCCCCCACTTTTTGACCATCACAAATTTTTTACATTCATTTTTCTGTGTATAATTACTAGGTACGTGCAAAAATAATCGTCGCTTGTACTGACTCTTGTTCTTAAAAGTGTCTTTTCTTAATTTTTTAAAGTAGTTTTCGTTTAACTTTTGATTGTTTGAAAGATAAAAGCATTAATATCTAAAAGGAAACAAATGTATATTTACATGTGAAAAGATAATTAGAATGGAAAATGTTATCAAAAAAGCGAAAAATCACGTAAAACTGCAGATTCGATAAAACATGTTTAAAATTTGCTGGAAATGTAAATATCAGTTTTCTGGAACTGTTTCAAAGATAATTATTAAATTAAAGTCTTAAGAGAGTGAATTACAAAAGAATGTACCTCTTTTTTTACTAAAAATTGCTTAATTATCCCCCCAAAAAAGTGAAAGTTAGCTAAAACATGTCCGGAACCTGTGTTGTAATTGTAAACAGAAAAAAATGGCTACAAAATCTCTAAGTATGGAAATTGCAGTAATAGTTTTTTATTTTTAAATTTTTACGTTACAAACTGCGTCAATTTTATTAATTATTTTTACATGATGATTGATTAAAATCTTGAACAATTACATTACTCGATTTATTCTTTAAGAATTAATGTAATTTTAAATTACATAAATTCTTAAAGAATAAATAACTAATTTATTGTTACGACACATGTAAGAATTTTTTACATGTATCGTAACTATAAATTACATTAATTATTTTAAAATAAAGCTAAAAGAGTATTTTTTTTATTTTAAGTGAAAAAGTAAATTAAAGTCAATGACTACACTGACAATATTCATTGAAAAAAAGTTAAACATTAAAAATTATTATTTATTAATAAATAAATAAATAAATAGAATTTTTTAAAGAAAATGTCATTTTTTTAATTCTATTTATAGTAATTGTTTTTTAAATTTTTAAAATAATATTTATTAATGAAAAAAATGACAAAGCAAATACAAACTTACGTTTTATCTTTTCAAATAGCTGACGATGAATTGTGAAATTAACGAAATTGTTGAATCTCTGAAAATAACATTTTGAGGACGGTGTGGGGGGAGTGAGTGGTGGTTGGTGAGCTAATCCGGCCTGTTTATTACAGAACAGTGCTACCCTACCTCTCCAAGTCAATCGTTAGTAAAAATTATCCAATTTGTTTCTTTTTTTCGTTATGATCCTGATTCTCAAATCTTTCAATTTTTTGTTTATTTTCAAGATTATAAAAATAATTTCTTATGCTGCTGATGACACGTTCATGTGCGAAAGAGAAATATAATTATATCGCATTTTTAATTTTCCCAGAAACTCTTAAAATATATTTTGCAATTATATTATTTCTTTTTGTGAAAATATTGATTGAACAATGCTTTATTCAATGATAACATCGCCAATTCAAGAAATTAATTTTTCTTCGAGTTATAGTGATTTTATTAACATGAAATTTACGGACCTTTTTCGTAATATATACGAAATAATAATAAAAAAAAAATATTATTTTAAACATCTACAGTGCTTCATTTTTTAAAAATGTTAATTTATGCATTTTTTTTAATTAATATAAAAATATAACTTTAAAAGGTGTATTTTGTTTTCAACAAATACATTTTCCTTAAGATTTAAAAAATAGTAATTGCTTCATTATATTACGTGATCGTTAATTAATAAATACTGAAAATTTCATTAAAATTGGTTGATTTCCTGAATTTTGGTGAATTTTTAAGTGAAGGGAAGGTCAAAATGTTTTTACATTTTGGGGATCGGCTATTGATTTTGCACGTACCTAACAATTACCTGTCATGTCGCTAGATAATTCTGTGTTTTTTAGAAATTTTTTACGAATATTTTTGATTTTAGAAGGGGGATCAGTTTCCTATATAAATTTAACGTAAACTAATCAGCCACTTCATGACCATCACCAATTTGACAATTTTGTTTTATTTATTACTTTTTTTTTATAACGGTAACCATTTCGGAACCCCCCTCCCGAAATGGTTACCGTTATAATTTTTTGGAAATCTTTTTCAAATATTTTTGATTTTAGGAGGGTGATCACTTTCCTATATAAATTTAACGTAAAATGACCCCCCCCCACACACACACTTTTTGACCATCACAAATTTTTTCAAAAATTTCCAGACAACCCGGAATTCTCTAACGACATGATAAATAATTGTACACAGAAAAAAGAAAATTTGGTCCGTAAAAAAGTGGAAAAACATGCAACATGGTCAAAAAGTGGGGGATCAGTTTACGTTAAATTTATATAAGAAACTGATCAAAAATATTTGGAAAAACATTCCAAAAGCGACATGATAGGTAATTGTACGCCGAAAAAATAAAAATAAAAATTGGGCAGTAAAAAAGTTGAGAAAAACAGAAGCGCCAATATTCGATCTTTTTAAAATTCTGTAACACTTATTTGAAAGTTTTGAAAAAGACATGCTGGAATATATAGACAAATATCGTCTGCCTCACTTATATTTATATCGAATGCATTTTACAAATTCAAAGAAGTTTAGTTTTAGAAACTATTTGTTAATTTTTAACAGTTAAAAAAAGTGTACGATTTTATTTAAATTCTTTTTAAACAAATATGTAAATACAACTTTTGTTTTTTCCTAACTAATAAGAATTTCAGTAAGTTAGTTGATTTTTTTTTCTACTAAAACCAGATTATTCTGTATCACAAATTATCCCATTCGTATTGTAATCTAGCTATATCTATCCAGCGTTTTCCCCGGTGTTGTATTTACTTGAATTTTCTTTTGCGTTTCTTACTTTGGAACTCTTTTTTTCTTTGCTTTTTTTCGAAATTTTATATTTTTGATGAAAGGGGATACTGAAAACAGTTATGTACCTTCTTTTTTATTTTCATAATATTGGTTCTCTTTGAAACAAAGGGAAATGAATCTGTAATGGACGAATACAGAGTTACCTCCCTTAAAAATAGTTGTGGTTATGCGAAAATAATTTTGACGGGATAGATTATTTTCTGGAAGGAAATAACTCGAATTACATTTTATTTTCCTTAAAAACATGAACCAACGTTCAATAAAATAGTTATTCAGAATGAAATATTGGTTTTGTAGGATGCAAGCTATCGATGACAAAAATTGATAAACCGAATTGCTCAATTTTGTTAAAAGATAGAAGAAATAATGTTTTCTATTATTTTTACTTTACTTTTTTTATTTTAATTATTATTTTCTTTCCACACAACATATTCTTTAATAATCTCTGCAATTCAAATTAAATATTTTCTAACATTATTTTATCAGTCTTATTTGTAACTGTTTAATCATTTTTTAATTACATATTTATTTTGCATATATTACCCAAAATTGGTCTCTGGGTATTCTAGTGAATTAGATATTTTGATTCTAAAACAATGTTCAGAAAATTAAATGATCTTTTTTTTTCTTCTTTCTGATTAGAAGTCAGCTGCAAGTTGCAAGCAATCAGGGCAAAATGATAAATCTGGTCGATTGAAGAAAGATGATTCATCTGGAAATATCACTGGAAGCCATTCTCATAATTCATCCTCTTCGCGTTATAATTCTGATTATTCTAAACTTCATCGTCAGCACTCATTTGAAAATTATCAAGAAAGTAAGTCTTGACTTTTTTTTTCATTTTATTTTTCTAAAGTACTTTGGAAGTTTATTTTTGTATTTTCATGTCAAAAATATCTGTCCTCTTAGTATGGTCACAACCCACCCAAAGCATGTGACATACATATTCTTCTTCTACTAACTGAAAGATTTCAATATATATTAAAGGGTTTCATTTTTCTATTAACAATTGATGAAACATTTCTGTGAACCTCCATTACACATTTTAAATAAATTAAATTTAGAATTTTGAGCCCCTGTCGCATCACCACAATGTTACATTCTTGTGCTGATTTTACAAGTACTTCCACAAAATGTGCTCCGATGAACTTATTGCACTTGTCCCCCCTCAACATAAATACCCCCAACCCGACTAGCCATAAAATCCCACCACTTCACTGTAAATGTCCCTAAATGTCGGAAGATTTTCTACTTTGATAGCTTTCCTCGGACCATTTGCCTTTGAAATTTCCCCCTGTGCTCCCTATTTCCCCGACTGTACTCCGGGGTTAAAATCAGACCGGCAGAGTTTAGGCCATTGTTGAGGTGACTTGTTCTCTGTAGGTTTGAGATATGGTTCTGCGCACTTCTAGGGAGTCCACCCTCTCAGGCTTTTTCTCGCTTTTTGAGAAGGGGTTAGTTTAATGCTAATCGCTTAGGCGACCCTACCGAGGAATGTTGACGAGGCTGCTTAGGCATTTTTTGGTCAGCCAAAGTGCTCTTCCTTTCGAGTGCTGGCTTTTCAAATCCCACTTTCCCGACCTTGTGTCAAATCTTCTCACCGTGAGAGAGATAAATAAATAAAATTCTTGCTATCCAATTCCTCACCCAGGATGCCTCCATATAAATTTGGCCTTTATCACAGTAACAATATGTCTTGTTTTGAGCAAATAAGAATTTTTTTTAATAAATAAAAATTATCTTTACTTTTTCTGTAAAGGCTTTTATAAAATTAAACAATCACTATCCTATTATAAAGGAGATTTAGTGTCTGTCTCTCTGAACAAAGATAGGACTTATTTTAAAGGGGCATGACATTAAACAGTACCTGTAATTATATTCACTAGCATTAGTTATCTATTGTTTCCTGGTGTTCATTATGATTCCATATTTAAACTGTTTTTATTTTAAAATGTAGCATTCTGTATTTCATAACAAAATATATTGGAGAATAATATATTTAAAGAGTTTCCTAATGGATACTGTTGCAGACTATGAAATCTGAGTTAAAATCCTATCAAACAGTTAGAAAACGTATGAACTCACAATCCTCTTCCCCCCAGTTGTAGGTTAAATCCCCACACTATACTGTTCATGTAGAAGTGTGCTGGGGCAGTTGTCAGCTCTTGGCAGAAAAAGAAGGCGTGATACAGCAGTCTTTGCAACCCAGACTTCCTGCTTTATCTGTGCTGATTGCAATAGGAATCACCACTTGTGCATAGTGCAATGGGTGTGCATTGATTTGAGTGTTCATCCGTAATGTTAATGATGAGAATTGCATGCTAAATAGTAACTTGTGTCCAATTTATTGTATACAATGAATTTTTTCCAAGCACTATTGTTTCGGCAATAAATAATCCAAAAAGCCTTGATTTACTGTAAAACTGGCAACACAAACCAATATATTTAATACATCAATATGAATATTCACTTAAAATGCAGTTAGATGTGAACAAATGAATACAACAGAAAATAAATATGTATAATTGCTTTAAATAGATAATTAATCTTTTTCTTTTTGTATTCGTCCAAATTGGAATAACAATTTTTTGGAGATTCTACAATTACCTTCTTTACTCTCTGATTTTAATAGGAAAGGACTTTTGTCACTATCCGTCCATCTTCGGATTTTCTCAAAAGTGGTTCATGAGTTTTTCATTAAATTTTTCATGAAGTTATATGATGACCATGCAGGAAACTAAACTGACAGCCAGATTGGGCTTGGCTCTGGTTTGTCCTCCAAATGCCCAAAATGACATTTAAAATTTTAATGATTAGTTTTTGTTCAAAATCCACGTTCAGTTCAGGGGAAAGCCGATGAAAACATGGAAGGAAGTGGTAAGTTTAGATTTGAGAGAAAAAGGAATAAATAAAGACCTGGTCAGAAATGTTAGCTTGGAAGTCAATTTCTAAAGGTCATCCAAAACATACCAGCATGTAAAATGGACGTTAAACCTAATGTGATGATGATGATGATGATATGTCATAATATCATTTGTGAGTGTGTATATAAAAATAACATGAGAATTTTGATGAGCAATTTCATGTCTTCTGCAGGAATTATTACAGTTTTCCTCCTGCAGTTTACATATATTTGCTAATATCTGAATAACTTCTCATCCAGCAAAAAAAAATGTTGCTATTTTAAAAATTTAAAAGGAAATGATTCACCAAGTCGCACAAAGGCGATTGGAAAATAGGATGAGTAGTTAGCTAGGGAGTGGCTGAGGAGACAAAAGACTGGGCATGGGATTTCTGATATGAATAAATATGTGAGTTAGAGTTGTTTGCGACAGTTAAGTTTCACGACAGTGTAGTTTAAGACAGTTGACGTTAGAGTATGACAGTTGGCAGCTTGGAAAGGAAACGAGCAGATCGAGATTAGATCGGGCAGAGCCTTAGCAGATCTGAGATGAGCTGACTCCAACCGAGTGACAGTGATACCACGACAGACGAATCATCTCAGTTGCTGATATACCAAAACTTGACTAAGATGTGGACGTTAGTGTATGTGGGTCGTTTTCCGCGACGGTATCGCACATACACCCGGGACCCTAGGACTTATACATAATCTATCTGAGTTTGCTGTTTCTTTTATTTTGTACATTACACATTGCACATTACCTCTGCGACCACTGGGACAACACGGCCAGAACGAGAATAAGAAGATGAAGAAAACCACGGTACGCACAACATTTGGGATGGCGGTTGTTGAAGGACACACGTGGTCTTACAATTTACCTATATTAGTTTCCAGAATTGTGGAGTCAGAGCAAATTTATTGCGTTAGTAGCCGGAGTTGGTGGAAATTGCCTGATTCTAAGATAAAATAAAAATTCATACATGATGAAAAATGCAGAAAACAAACAAACAAAAAGTCAAAATCTTTGTCATTATTTGTGTCATCTTTGCTTTCACTCATAAAAAGAATTCTTAGAAGTATAGTTGTGTTTAAAATCTATATTCTACCTGAGATGACCTTATAAGGGTTGAAAGGTCGTTAAACCCCAACAAACAAACAAATCTACAATAGTAATCATGCCAAAATTCCACTGCTCTCTGAGACAGAGAAAGTGACTTTATTCTTGTTACCTGCCTCACTTAAGCTCACCTTTGATAAAATACCGTCTGTCAGACCTAATGTGCACTCAAAGTTCATAATTACTACCCTTTTCATTTTCTGTGCATTTCTTATTATGAACATGTCTGTCTCCTTCAATGTATCCCGACTTAATTTTCATTGTTTTAATGATTTTTTATGATTGTTTTTTTTTGTTTTGTTTTTATGAGAAAAAAAATTTATTAGATAAAGGTTTAAAATAAACAAAAAACACTTGAATTCACACAGTCTTGAAAAACGTCCTCATCCGCTTGAAAATCAAAGTGTTATAAATATGTAGTACAAATTATTATCAGAGGTCTGGTGATCCCTGGAGCCAACTCTTTAATAGTATACCCCAAAAGACTCAGTATAAGTCCTAGTACTGAGAAATATTATGGGAAAGAGAGATAGTTTGAATATGATTGGATGCCCCCCCCCCCCCAATTTGGATGCCCAGGGCTACTTCCCCCACTCCTACCAATGCCACTGTTACTTGTGGAAGATTTCTTTTGTCAGAATTGGACGATTAAAAATATTTGGAGTCATTTGAGCTAGCAATGCTGCAACCCTGGTAGTTTCAGTTATTTATTAAATTTTGTTCATTTTGTTATAAATTATATGATTTTATGTAATATAAATAGTTTGTGCTTGTTAATTTAATCCTGTTCTCTTTTTCTATTTCTTTCAGACAAACGTTACTTAAGCAATCAACCTAAGTATCGGCATCATTCGGTTGATGATGACTATTATTCGTATCCATATGGTCATTACAATAATTACTACAATGGTTACAACACTGGCTACGATAAATACAGTATGCAATATGGCTCTCAGCCGTCTTTATTAAGACCACCCAGCCGGCAAGAGGCAGTAAAATATCAGCATCCTAATTCTCGTTTTACTGGTCAGGTTAGAATTGTATTTTTACTTTTAAATTCTCAAAATGTTATTTTCTTTTTGTTTTTCTTTTCTCTGCATTGTTTTTATGAAAGCAATGATTTTTCTTGTTTTATTTTTAAGTAGCAGTATTCACTCAGCATTGATCGTGTGGAGATATATTGCTGGTCGGAAATAATTTCAAATATAGTCATGTTTACAATTTTTGCTTTGAAAGAAAAGTTAAAAATAACATTTGCAATATGGGGTCAAGTAATAATTTAAAAAAAACTGTTAGCATGGTGATGTTTTCTTTAAAAAGAAACTACTTGTTGTTTGCTGCGTTTCTGTAAAACAGCAAATGGCTTCAACGAATCAAAACAAATTTGTTATTATTTAATTAATTTACATCTTAAAAATATCAGTAAAAATAATTATTTAAATCGTTTAAACCTTTTTCAAATATATTCTTTGCCGAGATATTTTAATGTTTAATTTTATTATTGTTTTATGAAACTAAGAAAATCTATTTTTTTTAAATTAATTTCCTTACATTCTAATATATTTCAGTTATTTTATGACCTAACTGATAATTGCCCCTCGTAACCCGAGATGAAATCGAAGGAAAATGTCAATGGTGTCTTTAGATTCCTTGAAAAATTTAACCCTTATTGAAACTTATTTGAATGTTCTTTTAATATATCGATTTCTATAACATACAAACAAACATTGATGTCTAAATATATATATATATATATATATATATATATATATATATATAATTATTTCATGTATCCACATAAAATGTTATAAGGGGATATAATTTTTTATGTAACAATTTTCAGTATTTACTTCAACAGTGCTCGATACATGGGTAGTAAGTTATGAAAATATATTTATGGCAATTAAGCTACACAGAGGCTTCCGTGTTTCATCCCTGGAGGGAATTGTCAGGCTAGAATGCATGGAGTTAGTTTTGCCGGGTGTTTTTATAGGCACGTCTAGTTAGTTAACCAATCAGATTCTTTGTTGTTCTTTTAGCCAATCATTGCGCTTCTCACAAACAAAGGTTCGGTTGATTTTACTTCCTATTTCCTATTCTATTTTCTCCAGGATGACTCATCCCCATTTCTTTGTTGTTCTCTTAGCCAATCGTTGGGCTCCACAAACAAAGGTTCAGTTAATTTTACTTCCTATTTCCTATTCTATTCTGTTTTCTATAGAATGACTCATCCATGTTTCCTTGTGTCAGTATAATGGGTGACCTTATTTTAACACGTGCTTGCTTGTATTTCTATTTTAGGTTTTAGTTTAATTTGGATTTTATATTCATTTATTTGTTTATTTATTCATTTATTATGTATTGTTAACCTAAGGTAAATTTTATTCTGTGCAAGCAGTTATTTGCTATTTCGCTTCTACAGTTTAATAGGTTTTGGGGGTCTTTAAAGTTTAGGATTTCAAATTTCTCATTCAGACATAATCTACACGGGTCGTCTAAATTTCTACATGTACTGACATGTCGTATTATTTTTCATTCAATTATTGGTGAGCGTCCGTTTTCTTTGAGCTCCCAATAATGTTTAATTAGTGCTGTTTTAATTCGGGGTTCCTTGTTTTTAAATGTGCTGTTGTGGTCCTAATATCTGGTTTTAAAATCTAGAGAGGTCATACCCACGTAGTACTTCTCGTTATTCTGTCTTTCTTTGGCAAATATTGTGGCTTGATACACAATACTTTTGGTTAGGCATTTATTTTGTAGTGGACAAAGTGTACGATTTATACAGTTACATCTCTTCTCTTCATTGCTAACTTTTACATTTCTTGTTGGATGATTGCTATTAGAGTTTTAGTCATTACTGTTTGTTGTGCTTATATTTTTGTTTTTCTTAGTGTTATTTTTTACTATAGTGGTCACTTTTTTATGTAATTTGTTATTTTTTCCCTCTCTGCTGTTCTCTTTTAGTATTTTGTTATTGTGTGCCTTAATTATCATTTCTAAGTTTTCGCAGCAGCTGTAGAACAGTTTTAGGTTATTTTTATTGAATATTTTATGCAGGGGATTGGTTACGGGGAAGTGTTTTTCAATCAGATTTAGGAATTTTTTGCCCAGTTTAGTTGTTAGCATCTGATTATAAGGTGGTGTATACCAGATTATATTTCTTTTTCTTTTCTTTTTACTTTTATTATAATTATTGATGTCCTGTTTCTTATATTTGATTTCGATATTATGGTAACCACTATTTTTTAGAGCTGTATTGTAAATGTTGCTTGATTTTTTAAAAATATATTTTCGTTGCTAGAATTATGGATAAGCCTACGTTCGATAGAATTCGGAATCTGTTTTATGATTGATGGAGAGTGATTGGACTTTGGGTTTACGTATATTGGATTAGCGTTATCTTTTAAATATGGTTCGTAAGTATTTTTATTTAAGTTTAACGTGACAGCTGGAAAGTGAGTTATTTTTATGTTGGCTAGTACTTCTACTCTTAGGCCTAATTTTTTTCATTTCCATATGTATAATTTTTCTTTTAGACGATTATGTGTAGTTTTAAGAGGATCTTTGGGGGGGAGGGGGCTTGCCACTCGGACTTCAAGTTAGTGGTAGGGCTAGAGGCAATTACGTGTGAACGCCCTGAAAACCTGACAGAAGGAAAAAAAACAATTATTTTAGAATTTAGAGTGGGGGTATTGGCTTTGCGTGAATTTGACGTGAAATCGTTCACCATTTCCGGGCCAGTCTAGCGTTTTAGGGCAATGAATAATTTTTTTTTTATGGGAAATAAATCCTGTGTGCTTTTCTTCATGGGGGTCTGCTTTTATTTTATTTTTTTTAAACAATTATGTGTGGTTTTAATAGACTTTTTGTAAGATGGGGGCTTGCCACTAACACTTATGGTTAGTGATAAGGTTAAGGAAGGGGTTTTGTTTTAGATGGAGGTTGACATTCGAACTTATGGTTACGGTGTGGCCATCGTAATAGTAAATTAGTTTACTATATTACGAAGGCCACAGTTAAGCGAGATGTCTGTTTACATTAGTTTTAAATTTCTGCATGTCAGTACGGTCAGGAAAACAGGGAGCAGGGAGGAAAGAAGCTTTTGGAGTAGAAAGCTCTTCGGCATCTGGGGACCTCCACAGTGAATGAATGGGATTTGGCAGATTGTCGGGTTGGTCTAGTGAATTTACGTCGTGGGAGCACCAGAGTAGCAAGTTCATCAGAGCACAATCCATTGAAGTACTTGTAAAACAGGCACAAGGAAGCAATATTGCGGCGATAGGACAGGGGCTGGAGCTTGGTGGATAGTGAGGGACCTATTAAGTTGGCGACTCTTTTTTGGACCTTGTCTAAGAGGGAGAGACTAGTAAATGATGCACCAGCCCAGATGTGGCAACAATTCTCCATACATAAGCAGATGGTGGCTTTGTAGAGATATAGGATAATGTCAGGTGTGAGGAGTTTACTAGCACAGTAGAGGGAGCCCACCTTCTTTGCTGCATCCTTGGCAATGTCTTCAATGTATTTATTCCAATTCATGTTATCTGTCAAAGTTAGGCCGAGGAGTTTGAATGATGAACTCTCAGGTCGGGTGTAATTTGCCATGACAATCGGTGGTTGAAGAGGGTTCTTGTAGTTATTCAAGGAAAGTAGCTTTGTCTTTGCAGCATTAAAAGTTACTATCCATTTTTTACCCCAATCCAGTACAGACTGGAGGTAATTTTCTAAGGATTCAGCTATTGCCTCTGATATGTGCGCGTCGGTTTTGCCCACATGACGAAAGTAGAGCATGGTGTCATCAGCAAATATTCCTATCTCAGTCTCAATGACATCAGGGAGGTCATTTATAAAAATCAGGAACAGTAGAGGTCCAAGGATGGATCGCTGGGGTACACCAGCATTTATGTCATGTTGCTTAGATGAACGGCCATCGAGGACAACCTGGATCTTTCTGTTTGTTAGGCAGAATTTAATTATATTAAATATTTGTCCAGTAATACCATATGAGTGCAGTTTTATGCCCCCATGAAGAAAAACGCACAGGATTTATTTCCCATAGAAAAAAAAATTATTAACTGCCCTTCATGCCAGACCTTGTCAAAGGCCTTGGATATATCAAGCGCTACCGCCCTAGCCTCACCTGCCTTGTCCAGTGTATGATATATACATTCAGAGATGATCGTTAGGATATCTGCGGTAGATCATGCTTGTCTAAATCCGTATTGATGATCAGAAAGAAGTTTAGCATTAACTAGGTGTCGGACTATCGCTAGATTGATTAATGATTGAAAGATTTTAGCAAAAATCGGGAGTAGACTGATTGGGCGGTAGTTTAGAGGATCAGTTCTATCTCCAGAATTCTTGAAGACTGGTACCACAGAGGCAATTTTCCAACTATCAGGGAAACAGGATTCAGCAAGGCATTTGTTATATAGTTTGGAGAGGACAGGGGCCAGCAGAGCATTTCTTTATTACTATTACTGGTATAAGATCAGGCCTACAGGCTTTGGAGGTGTCATGGTTTTTTATGATGTCTCTGATCTGAGATGGGGTGATTACCAGGTTCTGAAGTGTGGCTTCAGTCCGCAATGGGAATTTAGGGAGGGGGTGGTTTGTTGAGTCCAAAGTGAAGTTTACGGTGAAACGCTGGGCAAATAGTTCAGTCTTATTAGTTGCCGTGCAAACAACATCGTTGTGATTTGATAGCGAGGGAATTGTCGATTGTTCATCACACTATTATAGATTTTCCAGAAATCACGAGATCGTTTTGCGTTGAATTTATGGGCAAACTTGATCCCCACTCTAAATTCTAAATTATTTTTTGTCTTTTTTCTGTCAAGACTTTTAGGTGTTCACACATAATCGGCTAAAAAAAAGTAGAATCTTATTTATTTTTTAATTGGCAACTTATTATTACTTATCATTATTACTAGAATTAAAGTTCGAAAGTCAAGTATATTTGGCAACCAGTATTTTTTAAAGTATTTTTTATAAAAGAACCGCAAACAGCATTAACTTTTTTAAGCACAAAGTAATTTTGTCTCTTTTTTTTTTTTCAAAACTTCGTTAAACGAATTTTACGAAGCTAACTGTTTAAACTAGCTGCCGTTGATGATGATGATTGATTGCTATATCAACAACACTAGTAAAATTGTTGACTTTCGCTCAAAAAAGGACAATATTTTTTTTCGGATAGGGTAATTCAAAATTACTACTACCGAAAGACAAAACAACATACAATTAGAATTGTAATGCATAAAAAAAGATAAGATTGATTTATTTACTAGTTGGGGTACAAAAAAAAATTTTTTTTTAATGTTCGATACACATTATGTTGATGTTTTATTTTTAAGATTACAAAAAAAATAATGGATGAATTAATTTTGTATCCTGAAAATAATTGAAATTGATATTTTTCCGGATTCTTTTTCAAAATTTCATGACGAAATTCCTCATACACGAATGGTACAGCATTTTTAAAAGAATGGGGGTTACAACAAAAAAAAGTGCTGAAAATGACGTTAACATTTTTATTTGCTGAAAACTCTTCAAATATATAATGTAGATTATTTTATTTGTTAATGCACATGAAAGGATATTCATTTCCAAACAAAATAGTGGTATTTTGAGGCTTTTAAAATATGACTATTTTAGTAGAACTACCTTGAAATTTGTGATTATCCAATGCGTTTTATGGTCGGTGGGTATTGCTACTGATAGCTGCAAAGTATCTAACTGCTTGTCGGAAAAGACGAGGCCCAACTGAAGATGAGGATCTCCAGTACCATCACTGCAGTCGATGAAACTCAAAACTGTCAAGTTTGGTGTGCAGCGATATTGATCTTGTCAAATTGATGGGAGCTGACTTTATCCGTCTCAGGTAATACTCGTGACAAAGAAGGAATTATTAGCCAAAATTCAAAAGCAAATTATTTCAATTGATTTTTCTGTTTAATATAATACTCATTTAAAAGAAAAATGTGTATTAACGTATTCAAAGATGCTCATAAAAAAATGAATCCCCCCCCCCAATTAAGATTATTTCCCCTGAGAAGCCTATTTAAATTGGTGTCATTTTTAAAATGATCCTTTTCTATTTTGTTTCAGGTTGCTGGTTATCAGAACTATTATGATGTTTACCCACAAGACTATCATCATGGGGGAGGAGGCGGAGACCCCTATTATAATAATCCATATCCAACGCGGCCAGTGAATGGTAGAAAGAATTTGTATGAACGTGAAAATCGACTTAGCAATCCGAAAAGTGAAGGATTAGACTGCAAAGATAGAGAATATGTTGAGCGGTCAAACAAAGAGTTCAGCAAAGATAGAAATGTCTTCAATGATGAATTCGTAAGAGAGTTTTCGATTCACGTAGTTTTTCTTTTAAATCTTACTTTAAAACTTTGTCTATAACTCACTAGAAGAATACCCATCTCAAGACGGGAAAATTAATTCCCCGAACAGAACAGTTTTGCACAACTTTTATAAATTATATCTTGATTTTAATCTCTGTAAAACAAAGATTAAAATCAAGATATAATAATACTAACTCTAATGTCTAGAATCCTTATTCCAATTTTGATCAAAATCCATTACATGATTTTGATTCTAGAAAATGTCTCGCATTTAAGGCTTAAGCTTAAGGGGTCTTAAGAAAAAATTGAAATTCGGGGAATCTTACTTAGTTGGGGTCTAATAACTAAGGATCAAATTTAATGCAAATCTGAAATGTTTGAATTTTCAAATGGGATGTTCTTCCCATATTATGCCCCCTCAAAACCTTTTAAATACTACAAAGAAATAAAAAATTACGGAATATTTATTAATTGTTAATTATTTCACAAAAATCAGAGATATCTGAATTTTCATGATTGGCATCCACCTCCTTTCTACTCCCTTTGCATAAAACTAAATTAAAGTAAATACAGCTTACATTACCCACCCTTACACCTAGCAGGTGTGTTCCAAAATTCATAATGATCAGTTAATTTGTTTAGAAGTGAATCGTGTACATGCAAATATATAAACATACACACATACCTAATGTTATCTAAATAGAGATACCCATCCCAGAACGGGTTCATAATATTGGGATACTCTTGAAACCTTTAATAAGTGCAAAAGTTCAGATCCCAAATACTTGACTCTAATTTCTTTTTCTTTAATTCTACTATTGGGTAATTTGAGTGAAAATCATAACTGGATTTGGGGTCTGAGAAGAATGTTGTTTTAGTGGTGCCACAGGCTCTTGAAATGATGGAAATTTGTTCAAATTTTCAGAAGCAACAAAATTTTATTTAACTACATTTTAAATTTTATTAAAATCCAAGTTAAACTCATTTCAGTTGGGGGAGGGGGTCATGCTCCTTTTAGGCTCCCTTTATATAATTTTGAAATCTTTATGCTCACCATTAGATTCTTCATGAAAATTGATATCTGATTCACTGCCTTATTATTTGGTTCACTCATTTATTTCTATAGAGATCAAATAGATATACAAACTTCCTTTTTCATAAAAACTTGGACAAAAAATTATTCAGATCCTAAAAATTAACAAGACAGTATTTCTGAATTGTATTATATTTCTTAATGTAAATGTGTAATTTGTAATAAAAATATAAAATGATTTTATTTAAAAATTTATTTAGTATCGTTAAATTAAATAATTGATTTTATTAACACTTGTTTGAAATTTAGTTGCTCCTCTTTTTCTTCCTCCTCCTCATCATCATTCTCTTCCCCTTCTTTTCATTCTCCTCCTCCCTTCAAATCCACTTCTCCTCTCTCAAAATATCAAATTACTGAAAAGCATCGGACGATCTGGAAGAATAAGTGACTCAGTTTAGAAGTAAGTCAGCAGCAAACAGCGTTGGCTCAGATGTAGTCCCCGTTATTAAACTACCTCCATAATATAACTTCCAGCAAGAGTTTCAGTTTCCCAAATTTATTAATTTATTTATAAATTGTTAGATGAAAGTATAGAATAGTTAACAAAGCCCCCCCCTCTCTCCATGTTAAGAATGGGTTTCTAAATAATAACGTTATTATTT
Source organism: Sepiola atlantica (assembly GCA_963556195.1). Classification (NCBI taxonomy): domain Eukaryota; kingdom Metazoa; phylum Mollusca; class Cephalopoda; order Sepiida; family Sepiolidae; genus Sepiola; species Sepiola atlantica. Next base: position 202,871,196 of record OY744521.1, read on the forward strand.
CAGCATGGTCCGTAAACTGCAGAAGTACCAAAAAATCAGACCACGTATTTGATTTACTTATTTTTTGTAAAAGAAATTATTTAAAGTAAAAAAAAAAAAAAACAAAGACATTTTATTATATTTTCCTGATTTTTTTTTTTATTTCTTTACCTAACATACACAGGTGACTATTTTTCGGCTATCGCTGCCTGTCTCTGTAAGACTTTCTGTTTTGAGTCGCTTAATCTTCTGGTTTGCCAAAGCATTGTGATTAATTGATTAAAAGTATCTCTATGACAATTTTTAATTTAATAATTATTTTCATATTATCCCCCAAAATGTTCTTTTGACTGAATAAATTTGTCTTCTTCTTTCAGCCATCATTAAATGGTAGAAATGAGGTGTATCATAATGACAGCAATTACTTGTCAACTAACGGTAATGGTGTATGGGGTGAGCATTCCATTTACGTTTTTCAAATCAGAATTTCATTCATTTACGTTACATTTTGAATTATCTGCACAAATTATTTTGTCATGAATTTCAAATAATGTTATTTTAATTTATAGCGAGCAATATAAATATTTAATCTCAAAAGTGTATTCTGAAATAAATCTTATTTGAAGAGTAAAATTTCAATTATGTAAATCTTATTTGAAGAGTAAAATTTCAATTATGTAAATCTTATTTGAAGAGTAAAATTTCAATTATGTAAATCTTATTTGAAGAGTAAAATTTCAATTATGTAAATCTTATTTGAAGAGTAAAATTTCAATTATGTAAATCTTATTTGAAGAGTAAACTTTCAATTATGTAAATCTTATTTGAAGAGTAAACTTTCAATTATGTAAATCTTATTTGAAGAGTAAAATTTCAATTATGTAAATCTTATTTGAAGAGTAAAATTTCAATTATGTAAATCTTATTTGAAGAGTAAAATTTCAATTATGTAAATCTTATTTGAAGAGTAAAATTTCAATTATGTAAATCTTATTTGAAGAGTAAAATTTCAATTATGTAAATCTTATTTGAAGAGTAAAATTTCAATTATGTAAATCTTATTTGAAGAGTAAAATTTCAATTATGTAAATCTTATTTGAAGAGTAAAATTTCAATTATGTAAATCTTATTTGAAGAGTAAAATTTCAATTATGTAAATCTTTCCAAGTTTGATTTTACGTCATAACTATGGAAAATGAATTAATCATTTTATAGAAAATAATCAAATATTTTTAGATCTTTCAAATCCTCTGGTGTTATTTACTTTCTTCTGAAATTAATTTCATCAGCATATTCACTTTAACGTCCATTTTACATGCTGGCATGCGTTGGACAACTTTTAGAAATTGACTTCCAAAGTAACCTATCTCTGATCAGGTCTTTATTTATCCCTCTTTCTGTCAAGTCCATTCTTATCTCTTCTTCCCATGTTTTCCTTGGCTTTCCCTGTAAACTGAACCTGTTACCTTGACTGTTCTATATCTACTAACCCAAGAATTATCATCCATTCTTTCAACTTGGTCATACCATCGAAGTCTACTCTTTCCTATACTGTTCAAATTTAATCTTCCTCTGAGGTCATCAGATCAAAGCCTGTCTTTAAGACTCATATTACACATCCATTGTATCATTCTCATTTCATTTCTCTTCATGAAGCGCATGTCCTCAACCCTCACTAAGTTTCACTTCTATACATTATCACACTGCATAGAAGACTATTTTCTTGATTGACAGTGGTAACGCTCTGCTGATTAGTAATGACAGACTTTTCCTGAACTTACTCTATCCACATCTTTCTTCTTGCAATCACACTAGCAGCTGCTTTACTTTTTGCTCCAATGGTATCACCAAGTTAACAAAACTTCTGGACAACCTCAATAGCGTCACCATTCAGATATACTTTCTCCACATCTGAATTCTCATCCATCTCAATTGTCTTACACTTTTTGCACACAAACTGGTTATCCTCTACCAGTAATTTAAAGCATTATTTTTTTATGAACATATTGGACATATTATATTTACTTTTCTTATTGTTTGTTTTTTCTCCTTGTTATTTCAAGATAACCCATTACCATCCAAGTCTGGGAACTATTATTCCAAAAACGAAATAAATTTTGTGGATTATCAAGGACCAAGAGACAATGATCGATCTCGCACTGGAAATGGCATCTATAGATTTATGACCCCCAACAAGGTTAGTCACATCTCTATTTACTTTTGTAATACTTTTCTTTCGATAAACATAAATGGCCAGCCTAAAAAATGATTAGCTATTTCTAAAATTAACCAAGCAATATTATGTAAGTAATTTTCTCTTGTGTATATATTTAATATTACCTATTTTGATGCTTAGAAAAAAACAACTTTTTATTGTTGTTTTAAATCTCTTTTCGTCGCTTGTAATAAATCTACTGGTGTATTAAAAACAACTTGTTTTTAATCATAAGTGTAATTACATGGGTTCGATCCCACCCAGCATTTCATCTTCTTCATGGCCAGTTTAACTACCGGAATCAAAATATGATTACATATGAGAAAGTCATGGCACCCTCTCTTGTCTACAGGTACAATCTTTGGAAAAGAGTTTTTGGGTTCCACTTGACTGAACGCAATCAATATATATATTTTTTTAGTGTAATATAACATTTGATTCTTGAGATTTTAAAGCAAATGCCAAAAACTCTGCCCTGCTCTGTCGGGCTGAGGTATTATTCTGATCAGTCCTAGGACGTACACCCTCCCAGGTTTTTACCTTCTCTCTTTGAGAAGTGATTAGTTTATTCCTAACAACTTGAGGCGCCCCTACAAGAGGATGCAGATGGGCTGCTCAGGCATTTTCTGCGGGGCCAGAATGCACTACCTCTTGTGCGCTGACCTTTTATCCCCACCTTCCGATCTTGTGCCACATCTTCCCATGATGGAAGGAAGGGAGTTAAATACAGTAGGGTCCTGGGTATGACCTTAAACTGCATCCAGTGGTGAGATCCCAATTTAGGAGTTTTTGAGAGTGTGACCGTGTTTCTGCCTGGCTGCGGTATAGTTCTGGTCAGTCCTAGGAGGTCCACCCTCCCAGGCTTTACCTTCTCTCTGAGAAGGGGTTAGTTTATTGCTAATCGCCTGAGGTGCCCTTACTGGAGAATGGTGACAGGGCTGCTTGAGTATATTTTGTACATTAGAGTGCACTTCCTCTAGTGTGGTGGCTGTTCAAACCCCACCCGACCTTGTGTATAACCTCCTATGGAGGTAAAATAAAAGATTGGTTCTTGGGTTTTTACAACATGTCAACCGCTGTTCGATCATTTTATGCCGAAACTGTACACATCTTTTGCATTTGTAGACGTACACTTTAAAACAAATAATCTGCAAATGATCAATTCTATTTGACCAGACAAATACTACTACTATTACTACACCGGATCAGAGTGAACCGTGGAGTACTGGTAACTAATGGGTGACTTCCAAATTGTGGTCTCACCATCGGATGCGCTTTACGGTCATATCCAGGTCGGTTGGGGGGGGGGGGGTAGTTAATAGGGTTAGGAAATAGGGTAGGCAGAAGTTAAAAAGGGTTGGAAAAGATGGATTTCTGGTTGGTGAGGAAAATTAGGGGCGAACACCTTGCCCAGGGGTGCCTAAGGCAATATAGTGTTATGCCCAGGACAACTACCACAATAGAGCCTACTGTGGCATTCCACACTCCTAAATTATGGTCTAACCACCGGATGTAGTTTTGTATTCAACTCATGGGGGTTAGGAGGGGGTGGGGCTTGAGTAATAGATAGGGTTGGGGACATAGGGCAGGCAGACAGAAAAGGTAAAAAGGATCTAGGAAAGATGGATTTAGAGGTGATGGAGTCGGGTGAAGGCAAACACTTTGCTCAATGGTGTCCAAAGCAGTTCAGTGTCCCTATTTACTTGCCGTCTCTACATGAGGGCAGAGTTAGATACAAGATCGGTTTTTAATACTCCCCAAAAAGTGGGTGGGAGGAGGGAGGGGGGTTGAATCGCAGTTGAGTCTACCATGAACATAGCAATACAGTAGAAACTAGGAACATCTCTTCTGTGTGAATAGGGGCTGCAAGGATGAGAACAGATCATCCCCCACTAGATTGTAAAGTCGATTACGTATTCTGTTAAGGCAAGTTTTGTGAAAATTAATGTTATTTATTAAATTTTCTAATTGAAATAATTCAAACATGTTTGTTTGTTGCTTTAAATAAGTTGTAATTTTTGTGTTTTTGTTTTTTCTTTTTAGTCGTCTTCTTCACCTTGTCCTACGGATAATCGTAATTATACAACAGTGGCTAACCAACCAGAAACTTCAACTGATAGGGAAATATTAAAAGATGCTATAGATCTCAATCTAGAAGACAATGCCAGTCAAAGGAGGCTGTCTGGAAAACAAGGAAATCAAGTGAATAATTATTAGTTTTTACTTCTTTCTGTCGACATCAGTATTCCATCATCTCCATTTTCAACATGTATTTTTTCATTCCTCTTGTAAACCATCATCATATTTGGTTCAACGTCTGTTTTACATGCTGTCATGTGTTGGACTAAAGAACACATGGGTTAATGTCTTCTCTCAAGAAACTCCATCTGTGGAACACAATACCACGCGGCTGCTTCCCAGTTGACTACAATATCCATCCTCTTCAATAATGTAATTCTGCCCAGTTTCAACCATTATTACCAATTCTCACAGTGTTGTCTCACTGTCCATCTGATAAACTCAGTAACCTTTATCCTTGAGTGGCCTTTTGGGTTTTGATTAGCGGTGACCTGTTAGTCAAAGCTTCTTTCCTCAAACCACCTACCTTTAGAATCTCTCCGTTTCCCCGACTGTACAAGCATGCAGAAATTTAAATGTAATATGAACAAAATTCTTGCACAACTACCCACTAGTATTTTATTTGGTAGTAATCAATACTTTTGATTTTATTTGGTAGTAATCGATACTTTTGATTTTATTTGGTAGTAATCAATACTTTTGATTTTATTTGGTAGTAATCAATACTTTTGATTTTATTTGGTAGTAATCAATACTTTTGATTTTATTTGGTAGTAATCAATACTTTTGATTTTATTTGGTAGTAATCAATACTTTTGATTTTATTTGGTAGTAATCAATACTTTTGATTTTATTTGGTAGTAATCAATACTTTTGATTTTATTTGGTAGTAATCAATACTTTTGATTTTATTTGGTAGTAATCAATACTTTTGATTTTATTTGGTAGTAATCAATACTTTTGATTTTATTTGGTAGTAATCAATACTTTTGATTTTATTTGGTAGTAATCAATACTTTTGATTTTATTTGGTAGTAATCAATACTTTTGATTTTATTTGGTAGTAATCAATACTTTTGATTTTATTTGGTAGTAATCAATACTTTTGATTTTATTTGGTAGTAATCAATACTTTTGATTTTATTTGGTAGTAATCAATACTTTTGATTTTATTTGGTAGTAATCAATACTTTTGATTTTATTTGGTAGTAATCAATACTTTTGATTTTATTTGGTAGTAATCAATACTTTTGATTTTATTTGGTAGTAATCAATACTTTTGATTTTATTTGGTAGTAATCAATACTTTTGATTTTATTTGGTAGTAATCAATACTTTTGATTTTATTTGGTAGTAATCAATACTTTTGATTTTATTTGGTAGTAATCAATACTTTTGATTTTATTTGGTAGTAATCAATACTTTTGATTTTATTTGGTAGTAATCAATACTTTTGATTTTATTTGGTAGTAATCAATACTTTTGATTTTATTTGGTAGTAATCAATACTTTTGATTTTATTTGGTAGTAATCAATACTTTTGATGTGAAATGAAGCAATAGTTCTCCAGGTGCAACTGTTTTTCCTGAATGATTGATCAGGGTTGGGAAGCATTAATATGCACAATACTGCTGTACAGTTGCAAGACCTGGCCTTTGCGCAAAAATCTTCGCACACTCAAAGTATTGGACATGCACATCCTATACATCTACGAAATCCCAAACCATTTGTGCAAGATGTAACAACACCGACATCACGGAGACTCTTCTGAAAAGATAACTTTGCTGGTTTGGACACATTTTTCGATGCCCTGAGGAGAAATTCATCCGTCATTAGTTGGTGGCCCCAATCGCACCTGCTGGCTGGAGGAAATAAAAAGGCGGCCAATTGAAGACATGGATTAAAACGGTGAAGACAGGCATGGGGCTGGTGGCTGGCATTTTCCACTTTTTACGTAATCTATCCTTATGAAAAATATGATTCCTAACATTATTTTTACACACCCAAAGTTCAATACTGCTACAATGTAAGATTCTTTGAAATAAAGGAACATTATAGCCTTGTTCCTTCGATGAGAAGATGGTTCAGAAAAAACTCCTAGTTATGGAATTGTTAAAATTTTCAAAATTATACAAGCCTCCGGAGAAATGCATCAAAACATCATCAGCCCTGGTTCTCTCAAAGGATAATCTTCCTCTATAATAAAGACCAATGTATATTTACTTGTATATAAATAAATATATGTACTTTTATCCTGTCACACAAAAGTTTGCGAGTAAAACACGTTTTTATAATCCCCTTCAAATGGTGAGGGAAAGCAAATAGCAAGTCAGACAACCACTTCAGATTTAGCCTGACTTAGAATTAATTCAGAAAGAAATCCTCCACTCTATAATAAAAAGTTACTGGTGGATGTTTTGTTTTTTTCTCTTGATCATCAGAAATGATAATAATTTGTATGTGAAAAATAAAATTACTGATGTAATTCTATGATTTTATGTGAATATTTTAGTAATTATAAATAACAAGTGCAAACACTGGTGAAGCATAATTTATTTATTTTGTCATTTTTGATGAAGGGTGTACACTAGTATAACATTGTATTCATTAGGAAGTATAGAACATACATCACATGATTATTCGAAGTAAAGTCAATGATTTTTATTTGTAACAAATCTGAAATCATGAAACACAAAAATCTCGATATATAGTTTCTTGAGATGCTTTTATAATAATGGTCTCGTATCCCCCCCCCCTCCCCCGACATAAAATGGACGTTAAACTGAATATGATGAAATGACGATTACTAATTTAATATTGAATTAATATTCCTCGGAAGAAGGCTAACATTTGTTTACATCTTGTTTTGTTTTTTGTTCTCATAGGACGTGTATATTTTTTTTCTTTGTAACCTTTTCACTTTCATTTTTTTAAATTATCTGTCCAAAACAGAACAGGGTTTTTTTATTTGCTTAATTCTTCCTTTCGTATTTGATTAAGTGAATTTGAAAATATTTTTTATGAAATTATCAATATTTTCTTAGTTATGAGTTTGAAATTTTATCCTGTTATTAGCATTCCAAGTATTCTTGATATTAACATTATACACACACACACACACACACACATACATATGTATGTATAGAATTGAAGAAAAAAAAAAAAGTTTGTTTCATTTGTTATTATGCTCCAAACTGTTTCATTTACATTTCTCACAGCATTAGTTTTGTGAAGAGAAATTTTACTTTCAAATGAAATCATTTGCATTCAATAGAAAAAATGTATCGGTTTCTAATTGGGAATTTTTAACACAGTACAGAAATAAACTAGTGAAAAAGTTTTATTTTATATTTCAAAAATAGTAACTAAAACACACCACAATTGTTTAAAAAAAAAAATAATGACTTGTATTTAGAAATAAACATAAGAAAAAACGGAGCAATATTTATCACACTGCATAAAGAATTACAAGTTATGAAGACTCGTAGAAAACAGGGAATTATCGACAAATGAAGCATCTTGTGTAAGTAAATTTAGTTTCAGTTATAAAACGCAAAAACTCAGGATTGTAAAAAAAATGTTCAGATGGGCTATCCCATGAATACTCGGAATAATCAGAGAAATCCCATGAATACTCGGAATAATCAGAGAAATCCCATGAATACTCGGAATAATCAGAGAAATCCCATGAATACTCGGAATAATCAGAGAAATCCCATGAATACTCGGAATAATCAGAGAAATCCCATGAATACTCGGAATAATCAGAGAAATCCCATGAATACTCGGAATAATCAGAGAAATCCCATGAATACTCGGAATAATCAGAGAAATCCCATGAATACTCGGAATAATCAGAGAAATCCCATGAATACTCGGAATAATCAGAGAAATCCCATGAATACTCGGAATAATCAGAGAAATCCCATGAATACTCGGAATAATCAGAGAAATCCCATGAATACTCGGAATAATCAGAGAAATCCCATGAATACTCGGAATAATCAGAGAAATCCCATGAATACTCGGAATAATCAGAGAAATCCCATGAATACTCGGAATAATCAGAGAAATCCCATGAATACTCGGAATAATCAGAGAAATCCCATGAATACTCGGAATAATCAGAGAAATCCCATGAATACTCGGAATAATCAGAGAAATCCCATGAATACTCGGAATAATCAGAGAAATCCCATGAATACTCGGAATAATCAGAGAAATCCCATGAATACTCGGAATAATCAGAGAAATCCCATGAATACTCGGAATAATCAGAGAAATCCCATGAATACTCGGAATAATCAGAGAAATCCCATGAATACTCGGAATAATCAGAGAAATCCCATGAATACTCGGAATAATCAGAGAAATCCCATGAATACTCGGAATAATCAGAGAAATCCCATGAATACTCGGAATAATCGTAGAAATCTCATGAATACTCGGAATAATCGTAGAAACGGTTAATTGATGAAAATCGAGAACTGTACTGATTGCTAAAGTTTTTCTGATGTTTCTTTAATTTTCTCCAGGTGTTTGGGTCTAATTCTCCAGAAGAATTGGTAAATGGTGTCAACCTGTTGTCTGTGAAAGATAATGGCAGATCATTTTTATCAAGTTCTTTAGAGGCAGAACAGAGACTCCTACGGCAGATGGGATGGACTGAAACTGAGGAGGACGAATACGTCATTACGGAGGATGACAAAAAAGAATTTCAAAAACTCACAAATCAAGTAAGCTTATTTTGCTACCCTTTTTTTTTTTTTTCTTGTTACTTTTTTTTTTTTTCTTGTTACTTTTTTTTTTTTTCTTGTTACTTTTTTTTTTTTCTTGTTACTTTTTTTTTTTTTTTTTACTTTTTTTTTTTTTTCTTGTTACTTTTTTTTTTTTTTTTCTTGTTACTTTTTTTTTTTTTTTACCTCAAATGTATCAAGAAATGTAATAAACGAGCAGCATAATACGGGTGTGTTAACACGAAAGTTGGATGAAAGCTTTACGTTTGTGTCGAGTAAATCAAGCTAATTTTGAGTTTTTCTTAGACGGACCTTAGATCAAGAATTTTGGGCAGCCGAACTGAACAGTGGCTTTTTTTTTATCCGGCTAGACTAGTGCAGGTTTACTTTTCTTATTTTCCCCATATTTAACTTAGCTAGAGTATGCATGATATCATATAAACCCCTTTTATTTTGGTTTTTGTTTGATAATTCCCATTCCCAACCCCAATTAGGTGACAGGTTTGCTATTTTGTCAGAGATGCTGATCCACTTTTGTAATTTCGAAAGAGGTGTCTGAAATAAAGCTTTTGGGACCTGCATCAACATTTTTGACTGGCAATACTGCTTATCTGCCATATTGTAAAGTGTGGATGGGGTTTGGGGGGGGGGGTCCTTATACTAACACTTGTTTTTTGTTTTTTTTTCATTGTATATATATCTTTCATTCGTTTTTGTCTATAAGATTTTTCTCCAACTCCTCACATCATTTTTATATTGTATTATTTGGGTTTTAAGTAGATTAATCATTGAGTGATTTTGTTTTGGTGACTAGTTAAGTTAATTAATGTTAATTAGGTCTAGTCTCTCCCACTACACTTTTTCGGCCTTGTCACATTTTATATTTATTTTGTATTTATTTTCAAAATATTTATGAATAAATATTTATTGATTTGAAGAATATTTAGCTGACTATTATTTTTATGGTAAGAAGACGGAGAATATTTATGGGTTAAAACGAATTAAATTGCTACAATTTTAAATTAACAAATAAAGAGACATATTCGTTTTATTTACTTCAAGAATATTTAGCTGACAATAACAATTATTTTTACAGAAGTCATTTTTTAATAGCATTGACTTTTATTATTTTTAAAGGGATAATATTATTGACAGTAAATTACATAGATTGATGTAGAAAGCACTGCAGAATTTCCACAGTATCTCGCTAGTGAATATGATAGATACAAATAAATAGATTGTTTCTTTCCTTTCTGTCAAGAAGTGGTCAAAGTTGAAATTGTACAATTACCTCCCTTAAATAATAGTTTTACCTTTTTAAAAACAAAAACAAAAAAATCAAAAAGCTTTTATTAACAAGTACAAAAACATTTGAACAAATAATTTTTTTTTTTTTTTTTAAAGTCTGTTCATGCTTTACCTTGTAGATCTGATAAACTTATGAAGAAGTGATTTCCCTGGAGTATGGCAAGAGAAATCTTCTGGAATAGCCGTTCTCTTTTCCTCTATTCTACACCTTCTGGTGTTAGCAGCCATACTTAGCGAGTTTATTTCTAATGCTATCAAATTATATATTTATAAACTTTTTAATTTATTTTTTGATTCTATGAGAAACAGCATTAAATATCTATGTTCTTCAAAGTGCTCAAAAAAAGTATTAAGATTTGAAACGACTAGAAGTGGACAAGTTATGCCCTGTCGATACCCCTCCCCTCCCCGGAGCACTTATGTGACCTGCGTTCTGTTGTGGTGCCTCAAACCTTAGTTAAAGAGAAGGCATTCCAGAGAATAGATGTTAAAATCACTGATTTCAAAAGTAACTTATACGTTTTCTCTTCTGAATCGTTATAAAATGTTTTTGTTTTTTTTTAAACTTCTTTTTTATTTATTTTTTGATTCTATGAAAAAACGCAGTAAATATCTGTTTTTTAAAGTGGGTAAAAAAAAAAGAATTCTGACGAAAAATAATTCAAGATCTCAAGGATAATCTGTTTGAAACTTTGGTTGGAATCAGATCTAAAAACGTAGCGCCTTATTTATATGGATAGATATTAGGGATGTAAGTTCTCCCCTAATTGGCAGAAATCCACTTGATAGGGAAAATCTCACTTTCATCCAAATCGCCTCTTTTTTCTTTGGTATTTGGCTTAAAACCACTTTTTACTTTTACTCTCTTTCTCTCTCTTCAATTCTCCTGTTGAATAGTGTGTCCCCTCTATAATATTATTGTTGCATGATGTGTCTCCTATCCCCCTCATTAACGTATCATGTACTTATTTATCTCCCTCCCATGGCAGGGAGATTAGACACAAGGTTAGGAAAGTGGAATTTGAAAAGTCAGCGCTCTAGAAGAAAAGCATTCTGACCCACCAAAAAAAAATGTCTGGGCAGCCCTGTCAGCATTCCTCGGTGAGACGCCTCAGGCGATTAGCGATAAACTAACCTCTTCTCAAAAGCGAGAAGGCAAAGCCTGGGAGGGTGGACATCTTAGAACTGCAGTTTATTGCTAGTTATTTTATCAAAAGTTTGAAAAAGAATTGGATAATTTTTTTTTACTCATACATACAGCAGCCAAGTTGTTATAATTACAGAAAGTTCACCATATTTATTCATACCTTGTTTGCTGGTTGTTGTTTTTGCTTGTATTTATGCTGTGATCATTCCAGCCCAAGGTAATGCTTGTCCTGTAATTAAAGTTTCTTATACTTTAAAAAAGACAATCTGATGGAAGAAAGCGAACTATTTATATGACGGGATCTATCGCCTTCTCTTTGAGCCATGTGACATCATATCCATTTTTAATGCATCCCCACAGCCTGGCTAATTTTCACCCAGGTTCAGTGAGTTAACCTCTGCTGACCTTTCACCTGCCACGTTTCCTGTTATTCTCAACTAACTAAAATATGCGCTAGGTGATCTACCCATTCAATATGTAAAATTTTCATTTTAAAGCCCGACTGACAAACTTGGATTCTATGTCATCATCTTATTGTTTTATTTTTTAACCTTTTCAGGTAAAGCAGCAACAAAGAAATGGTTTAGTTCGTCCTCTTCCCAAAACCTGGAGTCCAAAGCATATTCCAGTTTATCAGCCGAACGCACAGGAATTAAATGAGGTTTTCTCATCTGACAGTGATTCTGAAGACTCGTGCTGAAACCCCCCAAAATTGTGTCCACTTCTTACCGGAGAGGGACTAGCACAAATGTGATATTTCAACGATTTAAAAAAAAAAAAATTTTTTTAAAAGAAGAAAAAAAAAAAAAACAATGGGAGAAAATTTTACATCCCTACTCCTGATCCCAAACAAACATTTTTTCCGACTGAAGTTTTTGTTTCTGGACAAATTGTGCCGTGTTGACAAACACTCTGTGCATTAACCTGCAATCTCTGGATATTTCAGACTTAACGGATCATATTATGGTAATATGCAAAAAAAGGTAATTTTATCTCCACCTTGACTCTAATCTAAATGTGATATTTACAGTAACGTTTCGATCAGCAAAATCTCTACTCTTCATCAGGATTATATTTTATAAATGTGCTCGTGGGAACCAGAGATTTACCAATAAAAACCAGTCATAAATTTCACATATCGGTGAGAGTTCAAAGAAAGTAAACTTTTCCGGAATGTCTGATCTATCCCTGTCACTTTAGAATCGTTGTGGGTTGTATCCGAAGGATCAATAAGAAAAGGAACAAAATTAATTTACAGTGAAGAAATTACTGGTTATCTTTTTGTTTGTTTTTTTCCCTTTTATTTCTGTTTACAAGAGACAACAAAAAAAATCTATTTTTTGAAAAGGTAAAAAAAAATCTTTAAAAAATGATGACTAAAAAATTCAGTGCTGTGAAAAGTTTTTCCTTGTCCCACCCCCAATCAACGCGAACCCCTTCTTACTTGGTTGTTACCACAGTTCTCTTGACTTGTAGAATTTCTCCTCCAAAATTCTTGGAGAAAGAGGAGGTGGAGGCGTATTACACAACACATCTTTTCACACACAGTGAGACTCCATAACTGTTATCACCATACACTTCCATCTTGTTTGCATGAATAGCAAAGTTTGTGTCATTTGTTGTCATTGGCTGAAAAAAAAGCAAATGTTGCAGCTGAGCCAATCATTGTTAAACAGAATTGATGAGTAGCAGCAGCAGCAGCAACAACAACATCACCTCCTAAGAAGGACCTTTTTTTTTTTTGTTTTTGTTTTTTTTTGTTTTTCTTTTTTCCCCATGCTGCTGTTGTTCTTACTGCTTCAGGATACATAATTTTGCAACTCATGTAAAGGAATAAAGAAAATTAATTCACCCAATAATCTCTTCAAAGCATTCATTTTCTGATCAGTTTTCTTCATTTTTTTTTTTTCATCCATGTTTTTTCTTCATAATTGTTTTTTTCTCATTCTAAACTATTTTTATTTTCCTAATTTTTTTTAGTAATCTTTTTTTTTCATCGGAAAATGTTTTTTCTTTAAAAAAATGATACAAAGTTAAAATCAAAGAGTTTCAATTAGTTTTTATCATTTCATTTTTTTTTTTTTTTCAATAAAATAACTTTTTTCTTATAAAAACTAATTGAAAACAAAGATTTTCAATTAGTTTTTATCATTTCATTTTTTTTTTTTTTCAATAAAAAAACTTTTTTCTTCTAAAAACTAATTGAAAACAAAGATTTTCAATTCGTTTTTATCATTTCATTTTTTTTTTTTTTTTTCAATAAAATAACTTTTTTCTTCTAAAAACTAATTGAAAACAAAGATTTCTCTTTCTCTTCATTTAATGTAACTTTTCCCTTGTCCAAGATGTTTTTTTTTATATTTCATAACCTCACTTTTCAATCCTCACAATTTAGCAGGTCAACTGTCTCCAGATCCTACTCTGTACAGTCTTGTCTAATCACTGTTTTCAAAGTTTTCCTTAACTGGCCAACCTTCCTGCGATTCAAGACATCCATGCTTCTGCAACAGTTGATCCAGGAGGATCAATGCTCCACATGACCGTACCAATTCATCCTTAGGATAATCTCTATGCTGGGTAAAATTATATATGGTGCATAAGTTATTTGAGGACATTATTTTTACTATAGCAGGAATATTATTTGACTTTATATATTCTATATTTCAGAATTATCAACAGCAGCTCCTATAATTTCACAACAAATGAAAAGGCACACAGTTATCATAACTGTAAAGACTGAATATATCAATTTAGAAATAGAACCATTTTTAAGTTACTTTATCTTTTGTTTACAAAGTGTGCGAAGAGTTAAAGGCTTCAGATGGTAAGGTATCACCATTATCAAAACTTAAGAGACATTTTAAACACACGAATAGCATAAGGACAACTGGATTTGTGCATCCAACCTCTGTCTGTGCGAAGAAAAGAAGCCTTTTTGGGATCTTTGTGCGTTTTCACTTTGTTCCTTATTGTGCGACTAGGTTAACCCTCACCCCAATCAGGCCATCTCTGTTTCCAACTTAAGTGGATTTTTTTGTTGTTGTTTTCTATCAATCAGGGATGCGAGTTCTACACTTTTTAGCAGAATTCTGTTTTTTTTTTTTTTTCCACTTAAATTGCTAGAACCTCCTATGGATGTGAATTCTCCGCTTTTTGGTCAAAACCAACTTCTTTTTTTTTTTTTTTTAAATAAGAATAAGCTGATTTCTGCCAAATCACTAGAGCCTTTATCTTTCTTGCCTTACCTCCTTATTGTTTTGTCGCTATTTGGCAGGATTTCATTTTGTTTCGCTCTCTCTCTCTCTCTCTCTCTCGCTTTATCTTTCTTGCCTTACTTTTCCCTTTTATGACAGTTTTGTCTGAAAACTGAAAATATTAATTTTGCTAGGAAGGATAAGACTTCAAACGATTTATGATGGCGATAGGTGAGTTAGATGACTTGTTTCATCAAAGAATGACATCCTGTCTCCTTCCCCAACATGTACACTTGGTGTCTTTCTCTTAATTTTGACTTTCTTTGTTGAAACTGATTGGAGTTGTTTAGGAAAAAAGTTTGTCTTTTGTGCTGCCCTCTCTCCACACACACATGTCTGTCCCCCCCCCCCGGTTGAGAAATTCAGTGAGGGTTGAGGACATGTGTTGCATGAAGATAAATGTTATGAGAATGATACGATGGTTGTGTAATGTAAGTCTTAAAGGCAGGCTTAGATCTGATGAGTTCATAGAAAGATTAAATCTTAACAGTATAGGCAGGTTCAGTTTTAGAAGGCCAAGGAAAACATGGCAGGAAGTGATAAGGATGAACTTGAGAGAAAAAGGGATAAATAAAGACCTGGCTAGAGATAGGTTAGTTTGGAAGTTAATTTCTAAAAGCCGTCCAACACATGCCAGAATGTAATACGGATGTTTAACTGAATATAATAACGAATATGTGTTGCATTGCTGCTTACATCGTTGGGCTGGGTGCACCCGGGTTTCGTCTTGCTGGCTGGTGTATTTTGTTTCGTCGTGGTTAATGCTAGCGCTGTTAAACTCGGTGTTGATAGAAAAACCAGGCGGAAACATAAAACAGATGACAAAGATTGAGTGTTTTTGTATGGGAGAGAGAGAGAACAGGGGAATTATTTGGGGAGAATTTATCAACAGCTAGACCATTTCGTGCTATGCTGCACGCTGGACCCTGCTACTACAGAGACCTTTGCTTCATACGTCTTTCTTTCTTGGTGGTCAGGAACAAGAGAGCGAAAAAACTTCTAACGGGCGTGACGTCATTTCTGATTTCCACTGCTACTCCTACCACCTTTCAGGACATTTTCCTATTTATTGGGGAGAGATAATTATTCTCTATCCCCAATAGCCCAATAATAGCATCCGTATATCTGTAACATTTAGAGCATGTAATAGAAAGACAAGATAAAATATGTTTCTGAATTTTTTAGATGATTGATAATTTGGATAATTTGGATTATTTGAACTACTGTTCTCATCTTGAGTTGTATTCTCACAACATTTCGGCTGATGTAACCTCTGACCTTCTTCAGGTTTGTGAGAATAATATTCAAGATGAGAACAGTAGTCAGAATAATCCAAATTATACAAAAGATAGAATACATGGTAAAACAATAACTTTTTATATATAAAAGAAAACAATGATGTAAACACAATAAGAATAAAATATGAATCTCTTCATAAAGATTGAATGCACATGGTGTCACAAATACAAGTTGTGACCAATAAAAAGGGAGTACAAGTCATAAAGATAACTTGATATATGAGGTGTGTTTGGGAGGTGAGCGAGCCTTGGAATACCACCTGTCTGGCTGAAAACCTGGTGATGAGATATGGAGTGCTTCGATTTCTAGTAACGAACACATGATCAGCAGGCCATCTATTAGAAAGGCAAATTATCTCCAAGGGAGATAATTGTATCCCTAAACATTGTTAAGACATCAAATTATACTGCTTTTCAAAAAAAATGTGTACAAATTTCTTTTCTTGTTTTTAAGCCAATAATTTTAATCATGTAAGTTCTATTTTTCAGTTTTTAACATTGTAGTATTTTGTTTTATTGCTTTGATGAATTTTGATGTTCTTTTTTTTTCTTTCTTCCAGTTATTAAAAAGCCTCAAGAATAGTCTCAATATACTGAATCGTTCTTGAGACAAGTATTCTAGCTAGTTAAAAATAAAGTCTCAATATACTGAATCGTTCTTGAGACAAGTATTCTAGCTAGTTATAAATAAAGTCTCAATATACTGAATCGTTCTTGAGACAAGTATTCTAGCTAGTTAAAAATAAAGTGTCAGCATTTAAGCCGCTACAAGTTGGTTTCTTTCTCGTCTTTGGTCCATCTTTACATTTGGTTGATGATTCACACATCTCGCATTTTCTCGACCCATGTGTTCTTTGATCACAGAAGGCTGCAAGTCGTCGAATGGTGATTTGGCTTCAGTTGGTCATCAGGCACAAAGTTTTAGAATAAAAGAAACGTCGATACAATTTTTTGTAGCAGAACCCTTCACAGACAGTGTGCTTTTGACACTGAAAGCTCTCTCAGAAAGTCAATTCTTGGTATAATGAGTTGGGTAAAACACCTAACTTCAAGGTTGTGTGCTCCACAGGCAATGGATATATCTGTCTACCAAGATGCAAAAATGTTTTGCTTCTAAGGAAACCAGCTTCAAACTGAAGTGGGGTTCGAAAGGCATAATTGTTTAGTCTTCATACCAGTTCCTTCATCTAAATGTCATTATCTTTTCTAGTAACTTAGCCAATTGAGGTATAAGCAATTCTCATTGGTCAATGTGTTTGTCCTATCAAGGTTTTTTTTTCGACTCCTCCCTATTTTGTGAGGGCAGAGTCTAGTTCCTCCCCTCTACTCTCATTGGTCAGTTCTTTCGTCCTATCAACTTGGCATTTCTAATTGTAAAATGCATACAATCAAATGGGCTGTCAAAATCTTTAACAACCAATAATTTTGTTATCAGCTGATGATTCCCAAAATCACGGTCAACCCATAAAATTCACATAACTGGCTTTCCATTTATCGCTAGGCGCAATTTCTCATATGGAACTTTATAAGTTTATTCCCTAACTACTATTTCTTCTCTTGTATTAATTGAAGTGGGGAAGAGCTCACTCCTGATGCTATTGAGGGGACAAAGGTGACAAATTAGCAATCAGCTTAATTATACAGTAAAGTTTTATGGTGAGGTTACGTGTTCAAATAATGAACACTATTGAAAATGATATCAGATGGTTTGAGTTAGCTATAAAAGTTAGAATTATGGTTATGTGTTCAAATAATGAACACTATTGAAAATGATATCAGATGGTTTGAGTTAGCTATAAAAGTTAGAATTATGGTTATGTGTTCAAATAATGAACACTATTGAAAATGATATCAGATGGTTTGAGTTAGCTATAAAAGTTAGAATTATGGTTACGTGTTCAAATAATGAACACTATTGAAAATGATATCAGATGGTTTGAGTTAGCTATAAAAGTTAGAATTATGGTTATGTGTTCAAATAATGAACACTATTGAAAATGATATCAGATGGTTTGAGTTAGCTATAAAAGTTAGAATTATGGTTATGTGTTCAAATAATGAACACTATTGAAAATGATATCAGATGGTTTGAGTTAGCTATAAAAGTTAGAATTATGGTTATGTGTTCAAATAATGAACACTATTGAAAATGATATCAGATGGTTTGAGTTAGCTATAAAAGTTAGAATTATGGTTATGTGTTCAAATAATGAACACTATTGAAAATGATATCAGATGGTTTGAGTTAGCTATAAAAGTTAGAATTATGGTTACGTGTTCAAATAATGAACACTATTGAAAATGATATCAGATGGTTTGAGTTAGCTATAAAAGTTAGAATTATGGTTATGTGTTCAAATAATGAACACTATTGAAAATGATATCAGATGGTTTGAGTTAGCTATAAAAGTTAGAATTATGGTTACGTGTTCAAATAATGAACACTATTGAAAATGATATCAGATGGTTTGAGTTAGCTATAAAAGTTAGAATTATGGTTATGTGTTCAAATAATGAACACTATTGAAAATGATATCAGATGGTTTGAGTTAGCTATAAAAGTTAGAATTATGGTTATGTGTTCAAATAATGAACACTATTGAAAATGATATCAGATGGTTTGAGTTAGCTATAAAAGTTAGAATTATGGTTATGTGTTCAAATAATGAACACTATTGAAAATGATATCAGATGGTTTGAGTTAACCATAATTCTAACTTTTATAGCTATGTGTTCAAATAATGAACACTATTGAAAATGATATCAGATGGTTTGAGTTAGCTATAAAAGTTAGAATTATGGTTACGTGTTCAAATAATGAACACTATTGAAAATGATATCAGATGGTTTGAGTTAGCTATAAAAGTTAGAATTATGGTTACGTGTTCAAATAATGAACACTATTGAAAATGATATCAGATGGTTTGAGTTAGCTATAAAAGTTAGAATTATGGTTACGTGTTCAAATAATGAACACTATTGAAAATGATATCAGATGATTTGAGTTAGCTATAAAAGTTAGAATTATGGTTATGTGTTCAAATAATGAACACTATTGAAAATGATATCAGATGGTTTGAGTTAGCTATAAAAGTTAGAATTATGGTTATGTGTTCAAATAATGAACACTATTGAAAATGATATCAGATGGTTTGAGTTAACCATAATTCTAACTTTTATAGCTATGTGTTCAAATAATGAACACTATTGAAAATGATATCAGATGGTTTGAGTTAGCTATAAAAGTTAGAATTATGGTTACGTGTTCAAATAATGAACACTATTGAAAATGATATCAGATGGTTTGAGTTAGCTATAAAAGTTAGAATTATGGTTATGTGTTCAAATAATGAACACTATTGAAAATGATGTCAGATGGTTTGAGTTAGCTATAAAAGTTAGAATTATGGTTACGTGTTCAAATAATGAACACTATTGAAAATGATATCAGATGATTTGAGTTAGCTATAAAAGTTAGAATTATGGTTACGTGTTCAAATAATGAACACTATTGAAAATGATATCAGATGATTTGAGTTAGCTATAAAAGTTAGAATTATGGTTACGTGTTCAAATAATGAACACTATTGAAAATGATATCAGATGATTTGAGTTAGCTATAAAAGTTAGAATTATGGTTACGTGTTCAAATAATGAACACTATTGAAAATGATATCAGATGATTTGAGTTAGCTATAAAAGTTAGAATTATGGTTACGTGTTCAAATAATGAACACTATTGAAAATGATATCAGATGATTTGAGTTAGCTATAAAAGTTAGAATTATGGTTACGTGTTCAAATAATGAATGCTATAGAAAATGACGTATTAGTTGATTTGCATTAGATGCAAAAAAAAAATTAATGGTGTGATTACGTGTTAAAAAAATGAATGCTATTGAAAATGACATTCTTGATTTATTTTAGATGTTAAAAGTATGGTTGCATGTTCAAATAATGAACGCTATAGAAAATGAAGTATCAGGTTATTTGATTTAGGTGTAAAAAAATTAGAATCATGATTGTATTCTATTTGAACACAATCATGATTCTAATTATTTACTAGTAATACTAAAGGAAATGATTTGTTTTTATTTATTAAATAATGGTTCACCACTTATCAAGGCCAAAAGCCACTCGAGAATAAGGGTTAATGAGATTTTCAGTTGGATGATGAGACAGTAGTATGAAAGGATTGAGAACTGATTAATTCACAGGACGACTTGACTACAGACATTTGTTGATATTGGACTTGAAAACGACGATGTTGTAGTTTGTAGGGAAACATTCCCGCAGTAACGTATTCCACAGGTGGAAAGTTCTTGGAAATAAGCTTTGTTCATGGACGTTCCATTTGACTTTAGATACACAGAAGAAAGAGTTCTTTATTGCTGAGAAGGTTTTATGGCATGTGTTTTATGGTATGTGTTTTATGGCATGTGTTTTATGGCACGTGTTTTATGGCACGTGTTTTATGGCACGTGTTTTATGGCACGTGTTTTATGGCACGTGTTTTATGGCACGTGTTTTATGGCACGTGTTTTATGGTACGTGTTTTATGGTATGTGTCAAAATTTGAGTCCAATCGGATTATTAGTTTACAAATTACAGTTATTTAAATGAACTGGCTACTGTTTCAAATTTTCAAAACAATGGAAAAATTTGATGTTCATGTGTTGATAAAGCATTGCTTACTGATTGGAAAAAATATTGTTCAAGCAAAGCAATGGCTTGATGATAAGTGTTATTAGAACTCTGCTCCGTCAGAAACAATGGTTAAGAGGTGGTACGCTAACTTTAAATGCGGCCGTACAGATACAAATGATGCTAAACGACCAGGTCGCCAAAATATAGCAGTTATCCCGGAAAACAAACAAAAAGTTCACAAACTCGTTTTGGCCATGTGAGATAACAGGAGTTGAAGATATCAGAAGGCGAAAGTGTATTTGATATTTTGAATGAAAATTTGTCAATGAGAAAGTTGTGTTCATAGTGGGAGCTGCGTTTGCTCTGAGTTGATTAAAAAATTGTTGATTCCGAATGTTGCTTACAACTGATTTAATGCAACTAAAAGGAGCTTTTGCGTGAATATGTTACAATGGATGAAACATAGATCAACTACTTCACTCCGGAGTCAAATCGGCAGTCAGCTGAGTGGACAAAAACATGACCAAGCAAGGTTTTGGCCTCCATATTTTGGGATATTACCGTGAAAAAGGAACAACCATCAATAGTGAATATTATATAGCATAATTGACGTGTTTAAAGGGAGAAATAGCCAAAAAAACGGCCGCAAATGTAGAATAAAAATAGTCCTCTTTCACCAAAACAATTCACCAAGTCGATGGCAAAACTAAATGAATTAGACTGTGAATTGCTTTCATATCCACCCTATTCTCCAGATCTGGCTGTTTGCAGACCTCAAACGAATGCTCTAAGGAAAGATATATTGGACACTGAGGCGTATTTTGAGGCCAAAGACAAATCGTTTTACAAAAAAGGCATAAAATTGTTAGAGAAGTGTTAGAATCAGTCTCTTTCTAGGGCGATACACTATGTTGGTGAATAAAGTTGAATTTTGCTTAAAAGTTGTTTTATTAGTATGGCCCGGGACTTATTGAGTGGTGTGTTAACTTCTCAATATAAAACATTGTTTTAAACTGGAATTGTGATCTTAATTGGAAGGGAAAACCCTTTCTTACAGCACTGAATGAGACCATGTGATTTGACACTACGGCCAATGTCGAAATTAAGCATTGAATTTGGACGAAGATAACGAGTAGATGATCACAGCGAACACACACAAACATAAGTTTAGTCTCAGATGATTTGATTTCGCAATTGGCGGCATAAATTGATTTGCAATGATATCAGGGGTTATCACCATCAAACTGTGTTTATCTTACGATAAGGTGACCCAAGTATATATTTTTAAGTAACAAGATCTCATCAGTTGGATTGCTCTAAGGCTTTTACAAGTAAACAACGATACACATATTTACAGGATTTGAGTGTCTATCTTTGTATGCATGTATGTGGGGGGCACACATGTAATATCTTGAAGTTTTATCCTACATGAATTTCATTATATTAGTTATCTCCTTGCCAGAAGGTTCGATACAAGGTCATGTGTGGTTTTGAGCAGCACACAAGGATAAGTGTACTCTCGACGACAAAAAATATCTGAACAGCCCTGTCAGCATTCCCTGGTAGGGCGACTCAGGTCACTAGCAATAAGCTAACCCCTTCTCAGAAATGAGGTAAATCCTGGGAGAGTAGACCGCCTAGAACTGTACAGAACCATACTTCAGGCCGACAGAAACAAAGCCACCGTCAAACCGATTTGTATCATAATTCTGTGATCAAACATACTATTTTGAAATACTGTATACATATATATATATATATATATATATATATATATATATATAGTAATCTGCAAACACCCACAAACAGCGATCGATAGGTATTCCTAATTTGAATATTTAGTTTTTAAACAGTTTCTAATAAAGTAATATTCTGTAATATACATTTGTAATTTGCATTGTCATATTTTCTTATATATGACTAGAATTGAACAGAAGTATACCTCAGCCTGACAGTCACTGTCAGATTGATTTGTATCATATTTCTATGATACATGGATTTCATCAATCTGTAACAATCAATACCAGTCGATCAATCTGTCTCAGATCGATTCCCCGTTGGATTGATGTGAACTTACTTTTTGGAAAGTTCGAACTCATTAAGAGAGATACCGGGAAACCTTTTCAGATCAGAACACTGCCTTTCAGAAGAGGGAAAAGACGAAACATCGCTGCCTGTGAAATGACGGTTCTGTTTTGAGAACGGCATGTAAAATCTATAAAGTACAAAAAAAAAGTAAATTGTCCCATTCTATTAACAGCCGGACAATATTTACACAAGATTGCATGAGGGCACGAGGTCCACCAGTTCAATGTAGCATATATTGATTTCACTTTCGGTCAAATATTTGTTTAGCGTGACTTGTTGTATAGAAAAGATGGTTGAATCTTTTTCTTTTCAAACAACAGAGTAGCATGTAAACTATTTCCAAACGCAAATATATTCATTGAAAAATAAAGAAATTTTCTCTTAAATTCAGAACAAATATACTTCATGAAAATCAGTGTCTTTTTTACGGATGGCTAAAATAACTTTTTTTCAACATCTTTCTTCATCATAACAACTCTCTTACATAATCATCAACAAGATCTCTTTTAACTAATGAACAACAACAAGCGCAGCAAACAACATCATCAGTAAAAAAAAAAAACGATTTCTGTAAAATACTCGATTTTGATTGGTTAAATACTTAATTCTAATTGGGGTACTGGTACAGCTTTTGAACTAGACAAAACTGACATTTGCCGATGCAGAAATACATAAACAGCCAGAAAAAGCTGAATCAAACCGAACTTATGTGAAAATCAAAATAATGCTGCGTTTTAATAGAAAAAGATAATTAAAGAAAAACATTCACCGTATGTTTATTTTTATGACAATTTACTTATTTTTTGACGAAGAAAATCAATGAAATAATTTTTTTTTACAGGAAAGTTAAAAGTTTTTTCTTTGTTTTTTCGATAAATTGTGTTTTTTTATGAACAAACTAAAAATTGTAAAGAACATAATCAATGAAACAACGATTTTTACAGATTTTCTTTCGTTTTTTTTTATACTGGTACAGCTTTTGAACCGGACAAAAAGTGACTAATTTAGGGTTAGTTTACGTTAGGGTTAGATTACAGTTAGGGCTAAAACAAAAAAAAACAGTTCGGTTTTTGTCCGGTTCAAAAGCTGTACAAGCTTCTATTTATTTGCAAGAATTTTTTTTTTAGTTATATTCGACAATTTTGCAGATTTTCTTTTGGAGTTAGTGCAGACATAGGAAAGAGGGTTTCGGCGTTTCTTGTTGAGTACTGTCACCAAGAAACTCTCCTTCTCTTCAGGGATCATATCCTCCAAAGCCTTCTGATTGTCTAAGCACTTCGACATTTTCTGGCTGTTTACATAAACGGACGGAAGATGCCGAACAAAATGTTGTTTTTGTCTTGTTCAAAAGCTGTACTAGTACAACTAATTGGTTACCGAAGTCAGACTTTAACCAATCAGACAGAGTTGCTCTAGAAGCCAAGCACCTATTAGGTATTGGCTACATAAGCGAGAACTCAAGCACAGCCAAGAGAGATACTAAACCTGCCATGCGAACCTTTGGTAGTCAATCACAACACGGTATTATCAACTACTACACAAATTCCTTGCAGACAACCTAAATCTAACCTTTTCTGCTAGGCCATAGGTTCTCGGCAGACAGAGACACATGGATGCTCAAAGAATCAAAGAACATATTGACAACGACAAGTTACTACTATGTCTATCATCAGGAAGAAATGATTGAATAACATCGCATCCCTACAACAGACAACTAATTTTGATACTGTTATCACCGAGAGCAGCGAGGCCAAAACAAAACAAACATTTCATTATTTGAACTAACGAAATAATATCATCAGTTGACAACTTAACTTTTACTATTTAACTCAAGGTCTTACATAAACTCTCATAACAACACAATGCAAATACTTCAGAACATTTCTCCTTTAAATAAATGATTGAATAATGTAATCTGTTTAAAATTCAGTTTGTGTTTATCTCTTTTGCCTTGCTACGATGCGCTTATCATAACAATACCTACAAGCATATATTTATGAAAATCAGAATATTTAAGTTACGGATGGTCTAATTGACCTATAAATGATCTCCATCTTAGCTACACACAATCCCAGTCTCACAATACTACACCAGCAGTGACAATGGGAGTATAAATGTAGAATATAGATTTAAATATGTGATGCTTTACAGCATGCCGTAAATGTGTTAGAAAAGGGGGGAGGGGGGTGCAGTGAGTGATGAGAAGTCAGCTGAAGAAGGAAAAAAGAGAAAAACAGTGCAAGCAACAAAGGAAAAAGACTAGAATAGGACATAAAGAGTATACATATATGCGATCGTTACAGCTGGTTTATTATTAGTAGGCTAAAGAGAAGTAGAATATTATTAAAGGTTTTCTGTAACTAAACAGATGCCTGAAACTCATAGATATGTGTGTTACATTACGCCTTACCATTAAGTATATAAACCGTTATACCCCTGCATTTCATTGTTAAACCAGGTTGGCGATAAACGCACGTATGTTGATCTTCTCATTGCCGCCATTACCATCATCATCATCGTTGTAAGCCAGATTACCCCTTCGTTCATTGGCACAAACGAAGCCAAAACTTTGTTGTTTGGTTTACAAAGGTTTATTCAAAGAACAGAAACAGAAAGCGGATTGACTTCTTATGTGTGATAGGGAGAAAGAGAGAGAGAGAGAGACTGGCAGACAGATAGATAGGCAGATAAATCACCTAACCTACATTATACGCGACGACCCCCACCCCACACTGAGGTTCCGGGAACAGAATGTTTTGCGTCTGCTTGCTTCAGTTGTCAGCCAGAAAGAGACTGAGACCCCCCTCGGCCAGAAGTCACATGGTTTCCTCGACTTCCGCTTTTAGGACACCTGTGGCCTTCTGTATGTCACTCAAACCCTTCCAACCAAACACCCCCTTCGCTATCTAACACGTGTAGGTTGGAAAGTTCTCTGGCTAAACCAAAAATAAAGTATCTCATTCACATGAGAAGGCAAATAGATTGTTTAGCAACAATATTTATAGTTGAATTCATACATACATTGTCGCATTTTCATGTGTCGCTTAAATAGTTTTGCGTAAAATATATTTTAAAAACGAACACGAATTAGTTCAAAGCAGCGTTTAAACGTTCTAATTATTGTTTAGCCTCCATTAATCCAGTGCCTGTGTCACGTTATATTTTCACCAGTTACTAATCTGTCAAAAGAAAGCGATGTGCGTCCATGAGAGTGTAGGTAATTGCAAATGTCCACTCATGTTTTTGCAGTTGTTTTCACCAAATCAGAAAGGACTCAGTGTTCCTGCGATAGTCCAAACTTGACGTCCAACTCCATTGACCATCCCAGCAAACCAATGGCGTGCAGAGATCTGGTTATATACTGGTCCTTGATTCAAGTATAAGTCCTAGTACTGAGAAATACTATGTGAAAGGGAGATAGTTTGATATAATTGGACCCCCCCCCCTCCAATTTCGATGCCGGGCTCCCTTCTGCACACCACTGCAGCAAACCCTCCAGTAAATCTCTTTGTAGTACATTTTTAGACCATGAAAGATCACTAAACCAAGGAAGCTTTCTGAGCGCGGCTCGGCACTTGGTGAAGAACTGTGATTACACCCATTGGTTTGCGATGGTCTTCAACTGAAGAGCTGAAGATAAGGTCAGGAAAGCCACTCTCGGCCATAGGACTCCTCTTTCAAGGTTTGACTCAGCAAAGCTAGTATCTCAGCATGTCAAGAACTTGCCAAGTAAGGCATCTCTAATCCCCATTTAACACGGCCGTTAAATACAGACTTGTCTGCAAACCTTCTTCTCATCTTAAGAAGAGAAGATGCTGAAAAAAACATTAAGAAGTTCGTAGGAAGAGATATTAGTCAATAGGTAAAGAATAAAAGGAAAGGCATACATGGCGCATGCCACAGCTCTACCTCTTAAGGAAAGATTACTTCGAAGCCAAGTCAGGCCCAATAATGTAATTCAGACCAAATCTTCTGAAACTGGAGATCCGGTCTGAACCACATGCCAAGGATTTGAACAGGACCATCCATCCAGTGGAATAGACTTGGAAGTGAAACGTTACTGCTAGCACCTAACCTTCCACCCACAGATCGATTGACTTGTTACAGTTGATCTTGCCTCCTGTAATTGTTTCACAATGTGTAATGTCACTGTCCAACTGTCTCCAAAGCATTACACAAAGACACTGATACCATTGGCGAACACGAAAACCCTAGCTCAAGCCCTTTTAGTTAAGGTGATTCAACTGGATGACCCATCTCTTAATATGACAAACAGTGGCTCCAGTGCAAAGACATAAAGTAGGGGCAACATTGGACTGGACTGTTTGGGAAAACTATGGATGTTCAAACAGAGAGTTTCACAATGGAATGACCGCAAAAGTTAGCTGAAATTAAGAGTATTCGGAGCTATTTCAGATAACAAATATTGGAAGAGATTGACCTGCATCATGATGATTGGTGCCGGATTAAAAAGTTTGGAAATCTTAGCTGCAGCTCAGTGTTTCTTTGAATATCTTGACGACCTTGAGATGTGAGCTGGAGAATTGTGATGGAAATGTGGAAACTGTGGCTAGCAGAAAGGATCACAGCAGGCTTTCTGACTGTATCTGCACAACCAAATTCGTTGAGAAGCTCAAAAAGGGTCCGGCAAAATCCAGGCAGACCTTATCGAGAGAGATGCGCATGTAAGTGGCGACTATGAAGTTTTTAAAGTTAGGCCCAAATAAAAACAAATAAAAATCCGTTATTGGCCGGAATAAGTTTCTATCTGATAATAATTAGGTCGGATCGGTTTATGACTAAAACGGTGAGAGTTAGTGACCTAAACGGCTTAAGATCTTAATAGAAAAAACATTTTCGATATTTCGCGTTTAGATTATAAATTATGAAACCATTTAATTCTTATCATTAGTTTCCTTTCATACATAAAAAAAAAACACAATGGCCTTACATAAAATTATTTTATCAAATCTTGCTAAAGAAGTTACATCGTCCGAAACGTTGTTAGAATAACATCTAAGGTTAGAACAGTGGTCCAAATAATCCAAATAATCCAAATAATCTCATTAAGTTAAGCAAGATGTTGTTCCTGGTTACACAAAGTACCGCGCAGTACATAATCAACTTTTGATCTCACAACATGTTGAAAGAGGAAAACGACCACGCAATGACATCTGCATGCCAAACAGACTTAGATCAATGGATAAAACACACTAGAATACGTGTGTTGAATGCTAAGTGAACTGAAGAAAAATAACGTTTTCTTGATTATTGATTTAAATACAGCTTCAGTCTCGACTGATTCAAGTAAAACCGCTCGTATTGATAAACGAAGTAGTTCGTTTACACTCGTAATTTCTCAGAAAAGCCAGTCACCGCTGTGTTCGTGTTAGCAATGGCTTTTGATTTTAAGTGATCGATTAGCACCCAAATGTTTAGATTTCAATTCTATCGCCTTTCTTAATATTTATAAGACTCACTTCTACAAATGAAAATTGTCAGAATTGAAAAAGAACAATTGTCTACGATTTTAAACCGGGTGTGGCGGAGAGCGGGTTTCTAATAGAATGTAAAACTTTCAAACACTGTTCGATAAAAAATAAAACCAAACGAAAGCAGAAAGAAAAAATTGTCTGTTCGAAACATTATTTACCTCCTCTCGAGGATGTTAGACACAAGGTCAGGTGTAGTTTTGAGACGCCAGCGCACTAGAATAAACACAATCTGCCTACAAAAATGTCTGAGCCACCCCGTCGGCATTCCCTTGTTGGGGCGCCCCAAGCGATTAGCAATAAACTCAGAGAAAGAGCCTGGAAGGGTGGACCTCCTCGGACTGAACATAACCATATCTCAGCTCGACAACAACAAAGCTTGGTAACCATTGATGAAAGTGTTGAGTCACTGTCAACGTAATGCTTCCACTGGGTACACAGTCAGTGTTAACGTAGCACTTGCCATTTGTAAATGTATACACCTTTCCACTTATTTTATTGACTTCGCCGGGAGGTTAGACACAAGGTCAGGTGTTAAGTTGAAAAGCCAGTGAACTAGGATTAGCGCACTATTGCCTACAAAAAATGCCTGAGCAGCCTCGCTGGCATTTCCGGTAGTGGCGCCTCAGGCGATTAGCGATAAATTAACTCCTTCTCAAGGAGAAGGTAGAGTCTGGGAGAGTGAACTTCCTGGGACTAGACAGGACTACACTGTTGGGATTTTTCCCATTAGAATGGAGAACGAAGACTGTAGTCCGCTGGAAGAAAAGTTGGTGGCATATAAATGTGACTAGACAAGAACAGAGATAACAAACAACGTTGGTAGATAAAGAAATGATATTTATATGGATAAAAAAGAGAAGAAAGAAAGAGAATGTTGCTTGCAAAAGAAGTGCCTTTGCGGACTCGCTGAAATTGCCAGTTGTCTTGTAACAGGATTCCTTTTGGGGGCAAGGCTATGAAGAATAGTTCAGAACATCAAGATGGCTTCGTGCGTATTATATACGCTAAAAAAGCATGTGCCCGCTCGCATCTGCCGCAGCAGAGGAGAAACGATGTTGACGGCAGCGAAGGCTTGAGAGAAGAGACCGATATTTTTAAAATAGGCGCTCTCCTGGGTTTTCTGCAGAGATTGAAGCAGTGGTCCGTGATTGGCTGATTTTCATCCAATCATAGGGCACTTAGAATTCACTGCGCTTAATAATAATTCCAATAACACTTCAGCTCGACAGCAATAAAGTCACTGTCAGACTGATTGTCGAGAACGTATCCCACGACGTGTCTGAAATTGTTCCACTTATAAAACTACACAGTTCTTCTTTTCATTATCTTTTGCCTGAACCGCAATTTCCTCTAATTAACGATACAATATTGATCTTCTTTAAACTCTTAATCTTAGCTAGAGAATGCATTGACCCACAGAAACAATGCCATTCACCATAATCAGTTGTTCGCCTGCAACCATTATAATACCAGAACACCATATTCACTCTATGCTTGAAGCTACGTGAAAGGATAATGTGTGAGTGTGATTAAAAAAAGATGACAGTTTAGTAAGACACCCCCAAATGCTGTCTGGGGGTAGAAAGACCAGTTTTCCAGCCATATATATATATATTTATACATATGTATATTTATACATATATATATTTATATATTTATACATATATATATTTATACATATATATATTTATACATATATATATTTATATATTTATACATATATATATTTATACATATATTTTTATATATATATATTTATACATATATGTATATATATATATTTATACATATATATATTTATATATATATATATATATTTATATATATATATATATATTTATACATATATATATTTATATATATATATATTTATACATATATATATATTTATACATATATATATATATTTATACATATATATTTATATATATATATATATATATATATATATATATATAAAAGGAGATTGTAGTTTGCTTGAAGGATTGCTGGTAAATATAAGTGCAGATAAGTAGTCCGAGGCTATAGCAATGCGATGTAGTTGCCGGAAGATGGAAAAAGTGAACAGAAATAAACGATGAGAGAAAGTGAAACTCAAAACGATTTATTAATAATTTCACGAAAAACTTATTAAATACCATGGTAGTAAATACTGTCTGGTAAATAAAAGTTCGGCAATTTTCGAAAGAAAAACTTTCATTTTCAAAAGACAACAATAAAAGACCGAAAGGGTCGAAAAAACGGGAAAAACCGGTGTCAAACCATTGAAACACAGCAGCAGACAATTGGGAGTAGGAACGCAGAAAATGTCAAAATTTAATTAAATAATTATTCAACTAAAGTTAAAATATTATAAACATTTGTTTATTTATATACTAATTATTATAATTTTATTATATTTTATTTTATATGATTTATTAATTTTTTTTCTCTTTTTTCTTTATTCAATTCTAAATTTAAATTTACGTGTGGGCCGTTATTATAATATGTGCCATCAAAGGGGGAAAACTTAGGAAGAAATATGTTTAGAAATGAGATATTTATATATATATATATATATATATATATAAGGAGGTTGTAGTTTGCTTGAAGCATTGCTGGTAAATATAAGTGTAGGTTTGTAATCCGAGGCTAGAGCAATGTGATATAGGTATCGGAAGGTGGAAAGGTGAACAAAAACAAACGAGAAGAGAAAACAAGAATGGAATCTCAAATCAATTTATTAATATTTCACGTAAAACAGATTAAACACCAGAACAATAAAAAAAAAAGTGGTTATTGTCAGGCAATTAAACGTTCCGGAATAAGGTAATCTTAAATTTTCGAAAGAAAAACTTTCATTATCAAAAGACCAAAAATTAAAGACCGAATGGTCGAAAAACCGAGATGGAATGCTGGAATCAACTGTTGACAAAAATACGGCAGAGAATAAAGAATAGGTACGCAGAAAATGTTAATTATTACTATCATAATTTAATTATATAATTATTCAGCTAAAGTTATCATCTTATTAATATTTATTTATTTATATACTAATTATTATAATTTTATTATTTTAATTTTATTTGATTTATGAACTTTTTCTTTATTTATGTAATTCTAATTTTTAATTTAAATATGTGGGCTGTTATGGAAATACGGACGGTCAAGGGGAGATAACTTTGAAAACAGAAAATGGTTATAATTAAAGCCTGAAAGTTGAAATCAATTGTGGAAAGATCATGAGAGCAAGAATAAACCGTTGGAAAGGAGTGTGTGTGGGGGCTGAATTAAGGGATAAAAATATACACACATATATACATATAGAGTGTACATTTTTAAATACATATTTATTTTAAAGGTATAATATTCCTGTATACGCACACACCGAAATCACCCGCATACAAGACAAATGCTCTTCCGCTACCGACAAAACAACACACACCAAAGCCTTCCAACAGACCCTATTAACCAACGGTTTCTCCCTCACTACAATATCCAGCCTCAATAACACCAAAAGACGTAGACACCACACTCTCACCAACACCTGCTTCCTTAAGCTCCCCTTCTTTAGCGACCGTATCACTTCAGCTATCCGCAATGCCATACATAGTGAGAACCTTGACATACAGCTCTCCCACACAGGCACTTCTTTCCGATAACATTTGTCCAAAAACGCCACTACACCCCAGACCCCTGCTCTCTAACTAATTGCCCCATCCCCAACTCTGGCCTCTGCTTCCGCACCTATACGGTGTACAACCTACAATGCGCTAAGTGTCAGAGGTTCATTATAGGTAGCACCGTCAGGCCTCTACACCAACGCATTAAAGAACATCTGAACACCCACATTTCCTGCTTCCACAAACACTTAATATCATGTGGTAACACACATCGCTCTATTAGTGTCCGCATTCTTAACTCTGTCCGCAATGTCGGTCAGCTTCGAATTTCCGAAGCTATTCTAATCTCGAAATTTCATTCAACTTTGAATAACAGATTTGAGTTGTCTTCCCCATTCATCCTCTGTTTCTTACATTCTTACACTCCCACCTCCAACCTCCTCGCCTTTTATTATTTGCCCAGCACCATCCACCTACACCTCAATGCCTTTTATCCTGTGTTTCATTTTTACTTAATTTTTACATAGTAACATTTAACAAGTAAAACATTATAATAATAAACATAAATATAAACAAGAATGGAGTAATATGCACTTTATGTATATGTGTGTAGGCCTTGCATGTATGTATGTATGTATGTATGTATGTATGTATATACACATATATATGTGTATATATATATGTGTATGCATGTATATGTATGTATGTATGTGTGTGTGTATGTGTATACATTTATAATCCCTAAATTAAAGTTTAAAATTTAATAATAAAAGAAAAAATAAAAATGAATAAATAAATAAAATAAAATAAATTTAAATAAATTAATTCTAGGAATATTATACCTTTAAAATAACTATGTATTTAGAAATGTACACTCTATATGTATATATGTGTGTATATTTTTATCTTTTAATTCCCCCCCACCCCTTTCCAACGGTGTATTCTTGCTCTCATGATGTTAATTCTTTCCACAATTGATTTCAACTTTCAGGCTTTAATTATAACCATATTCTGTTTTCAAAGTTATCTCCCCTTGACAGCCCATACATTTAAATTAAAAATTAGAATTACATAAATAAAGAGAAAGTTCATAAATAAAATAAAATTAAAATAATAAAATTATAATAATTAGTATATAAATAAATAAATATTAATAAGATAACTTTAGCTGAATAATTATATAATTGAATTATGATAGTTATAATTAACATTTTCTGCGTACCTATTCTTTATTTTTGTCAACAGTTGATTCCAGCATTCCATCTCGGTTTTTCGACCATTCGGTCTTTAATTTTTGGTCTTTTGATAATGAAAGTTTTTCTTTCGAAAATTTAAGATTACATTATTCCGGAACGTTTAATTGCCTGACAGCAACCTTTTTACTGTTCTGGTGTTTAATCTGTTTTACGTGAAATATTAATAAATTGATTTGAGATTTCATTCTTGTTTTCTCTTCTCGTTTGTTTTTGTTCACCTTTCTACCTTCCGGTCCTATATCACACACACACACACACACATATATATATATATATATATATATATATATATATATATATATATATATATATATATATATATATATATATATATATATATATATTAGCAAAAAATATCAAATAAGTACTTAGAAATTGAATCTGATTAACTATAATTTTTAATAATATCCATGTTGGCACCATTTATCTCTCTGGAATTGGGGTTATGTAAATCAACATTTAAGACTATCTTCTACGTTTTCTGCGAATCTGCTGTTTACATTAGAAATCTTTGTATTAAGGTTTTATATAGATTTGAAAATTTATAACATGTAGTATTTATCTTCATGATTAATAATAATTTATCAATTGTTTTTTTTTTCAAGGTTTGTTTTCGTGGGAGATTCTTCCATCGGGATTTTGCTTCTCACTTGAAGTTAATTAAGGCTAGCTCAGTCGGGTTTGATTAAAGGTGACGGTTTTAAAAGTCGTTTCTAATTTAGGGAGCAACGTTTTGGGGGGCGCCTGAATTTTTGTCACCATTTTTCAAGTGATTTTTTTCCATGTATTTTGTCTTGCCGCTTTAAACTTTTCCTTCTTCCTTTCTCTTGTTTGTGGATAATATTTTTTCGTATTACCATAACATAACTATTGCTCTGATGATAAGCAAAATTAAACTAAAGACTATATATTTCTATTGACTTTGCTGTGAAACACGCGTAAGAAAAAGTATTAAATTTGGAAAAATAAAGAATTTTGTTTTGTAAGACGAAGAAGAAATACAGATATTCGCTGAAATATGAAAATAAAGAAATTGAAACAATAAATAAAAATTATGGTTTGGGATTCATTTTTCCTAGGGTCATTGGAATGCAGCTATAAAGTATTATATATATATATATATATATATATATATATATATATATATATATATATATATATATATATATATATATATATTAGTGATGAGACGATTCCAATATTTTCCACGATTCTGATACAATTACCGATTCCGATTCTTTTTAAATTTTTAAATATTTACATATAGAGTTGTTTTGGGGGTGTTTTTCTTTTCATTTTCTTATCACCTTATAAACTCGTGTAATATGTACATATATGTTTACAAAAGTAAAAATTCACTGGGGCGTACATTACACGAGTAGATGTTTCTTATTATATTTTCCTCAAATGTTTTCCGCGTAAAAATGATTAAAAATGATGAGGCAACTAAAGATTTATTTGTCTCTTAAACCAAAGCCGATTTGCAGTAGTAGTTCGTCGTAAGTTGACAAAATGCAACTTGAACTTTTTCATAAACAATTGAACATAATCGACCAGGACCGATTTTAATAAAAAAAAATATTTTTAATTGACTAGTAAGTAACTTATTTTAAAAATGAAAAAACTGCAACGAGGAAAAAAGTAAAAAAGAGCAGAAAACTGTCCCCTTTTTATCTCTTTTCTCTTCGAAGATTACAAAATGCACCGCTTCGATGTTCATCCCTAACAAACAACTTGTGGAGATGATGTGGTGCCCACATTACCGACACATCTAACCCCCACATCCGATTTCTAAAGAAAAAATTGAAATGTATGTTTGACAAAATTAAATCAAACATTTACTGGGTTAATGAAAATGTTGTAACTAAGTGAAATTATGCTAAATACGACGAAAATGAAAACAACTTCCGTTTGATAATTCTGAAATGTTAAGGGAGTGCATTTTACATGGGTGCACGTTTTTATAAACTAATTTTATACCGAAAATAACCTACGTACATTATACAGTGTGTTTACGGTACACTCGATTTTTTATTGTACACTCAATTTAACAACTTTTTAGATTATTAAAATCTTTTTTGAAAACCTTTCCTGTTTCATTTCTAGAGGGTTCACGAGGTCAGTTCGTGATGTTAGTTTAACGTAAATTGACCACCTACACGAGAGAATGTCACCTCATACCACCCAGAGGTCAATTTACGTCACAAGAGAAACGTGTTGGAGCATATAAATAACGTATTTCTATGGCCCACCACGTTTCTCTTGTGAACACTTTAACTAATTTACCCAGAATTTTTAATAAAGTATTAGTAGATTTCTAGCGAGAGACTTTGCGTATTTTTACACGTATGTTACTTCTTTATTAATTTGTAACATAAAATTAGAATAAAATTAGAATTGTATTAACAGTTTCACTGTAAATCATTTGCATGATTTAATTGCGATCCTCCAATTCATAGTTACCGAATTCAGAAATATCCTATCTTATTAAAATTACCGAATTTTCCGGACATAACAAATTTTAGGTTGATAAAAACATTGAAAAACTTATCTGTTTAATATTCCGATTAGGAGGAGAGGTCAGTTCGTTATGTAACTTTGACGTAAAGACATATATCTTCGATGTAGTGATTGTTTGGTATTAAAAAAAGGATGCTGTTGGTTTGTTTATGTTGTTTTCAAGGTGGGAGTCTGCTAGTGAGTTGAAGGTTAAATTATATGAAACTCATTTAGACTAAAGTTACAAATGGATGTCCAAATCTGTCTCGGGAAATCTTAAATAAAAATACTTGCTTGTTTTCCCTACAATTTGAAATATTGTTTTGAAGCAATAATAAGTTAGCATAACATGAAACATTTACTTTGTCCTAATACAAAATTCTAATTTATCCTTGAACTTATAAAAAATTGAACCAGCTTCCCAAAAAGGGGAACTCTCGATGAGGGCAAACATTAAAATTGCCTCAGTCTAGAAGGATTTATCTTTCATTGACGAAGGGCAGAAAAAAATGAAATGTAGTATCGGAACAGCTGTCGATGGGTAAGCAAGTAAACAAATAGGAAAAAAAGTTCGGCATAAAGATCCCCGAGTTTGACACGACGGTCGGAGGTCACATCGGTCGAAAAGTTGTAAGAATAACATACGAGATAAAATCAGTCGTCCGAATAGTCCAAATAATACAAGTATTTAGTCTGTTGTTTTCAAGCAAATAAGCCCACCTCTATTTTGAAATAAATATTTTTTTAATTTATTCTATTGTTTTAAAGCAAAAAATATCGATTTTCTAAGTTTTTTTTTTGGGGGGGGGGGCTGGGTTCCCTTCCATATAGTTGTAAATAGGAACTAAGCTCTACCCCATATTTTAAAATAAATATAACATCGATTTATCTAAGGTGGAGGGGGGTAGGTTATCTCTTCTATAGTTTTAAATAGGGAATAAGCCCCTACCCTCACCACTATACAAAATATTTAATCCAAACATTAAAGTTTCTTTTTCGTTGTTCTGTTAAATCTTAGATGTAACCATGGTTTTGTCCTTTTTTATGGGGGGGGACTTAAAATTAGTGGTAGGGTTAAGGAAGTGTTTTTTAGGGGAGGAGTCTGTTGCCACCTGGACTTAGGGCTAGTGGTAGGGTGAAGGGACGTTTCTTTTGGGGGCGGACTTATGGTTACTTGTAGGGTTAAGGGATGGTTGTTGTTTTTTTGTGGGGGATGTTGCCACGCAGTTCGTAGGTTCAGCCTAGAATTACGAGCCTAACCGACTACTTCGCTCACACTCTTACCCACCTACCCCCCCACTCTCAAACCACCTTCATTTTTTCAAATCTTTTCTAAAACCATGACATTACCCACACACCAAAATCACAGAGCCCCCCCTCCCCTACTCTTCCCCCACCCCTCCACTTCTTCACTAACAGCCCTCCACATTATTTCCGTTCATCCCCACCCCTCCACTTTTTCACTCAGAACCATCCTCATTAATTTCATTCCATGCTACTGACTTCACTAAGCCCGAACCTCGGGCCTGCGCACTCAGTAGTTGGCTGCTACTTTTTCTCATCAACCCATCATGTCAACCCAATATTTTCACGTACTTGCATGACATGTTTCTTAAAATTATCATCCTGAGGAAGTCTTACAAATAAAGACGAACGTTGATGAATATATAAAAAAAAACGTCCTTTTTGGTTTTTCCTTTTTCATTTCCTAATACGTCGGATTACCTTCATCCTTCCTTTCTCATATATATATATATATATATATGAGAAAGAGAGAGAGAGAGAGAGAGAGAGAGGAGAGAGAAAGAGAAAGAAAAAGAACGGCGTGAATAAGACTTTGTGATGGTTTGAAGACAGGAAAAAATGAGTAAACATGAAAATAAAAGAGCAATGAGTTAGGGTTAGGGAAAAGAGGAAAGAGGAAAGAAATACGTGTGTTCAAAACGTTTTCATTTATTTATATGCTTTCTTGTGTGTAGACGACATTATGATAGAAGATACCATCATTATTTTCGAGTCTTTTAATATTAATTTTGTTTATTTACTTACATAAGGATGCAACTATGATTTTTTCGTAGGTTTATTTTGAAAAAAAAAACGGATAAATAAATATAATGAAGAGAACAATTTTGACGTTAACGGTTTTATTTCTGGGTTTAATTTGACGGGAGACAAACATTCACTGATGAAGTCTTTTGAAAACTCCTTGAATTTATTATCAAGAAAAAATGTTTTAAAAATGGGCAGAAACAATTGCATAGCATGAATAAAGATGTTTTTAAATAAACTCGGAACATTTATTAAATTATATATATATATATATATATATATATATATATATATATATATATATATATATATATATATATATATATATATATAAGTGGTGTACTAAAAGCGAACTTTTAGGAAAGGTAAAACCTATTGTGAAGAGTATACAGCTCAATATCCAGGATAGAGCAGGTAGATATGAAGAAGAATGGAAAGGAATTAGAGAAGCAAAAGCCAAATCAAAATTCAATTCAATTGCTCAGAGCAAGGTATATTCCGCAAAAAGGCAATTTATTCAAGTTAAATTTTCCTTAAGCCAGGCTTTTCAAAGATCAAAATCTTATCCTCAGAGGAAGTCGCTGGGATAGATAAGTTGGCAAAGGCCAAGATTTAAAATTTGAAAAAATAAAATAAAAGTTGTAGGGAAAGAAACACAGGGCAAAACTCTGCCCGAATGCAAGCAAATGTCCGATTGCTAAAAAGTCCGGTGTCGAAAAGTCCAGCGGAGAGAATGAGATTGTAGATAGGTAGGTCGTTAAAGGCACGAGATGTTGTGAAAGAGGATTCAAAGTTAAATTCCAAGAAGCCACAACTTCAGGTGCGGCAAAATAGAAAATCCAAAGGGTAAAAAGTCCAATAAGAGGTACGCTCGTGGATGCAGGCAGGCTCAGTAAAGAGTGAGGTGGAAAATATTCGCCATTAAAAATACTTCCTGGGCTGAGATATCAAGGAAAGTGTTTTAAAATGGGGAAAAAGGCAGCGAAAATATTTTAAAGCTAGCCCGTTGAGAAAGCCGACTTGAAATGTAGAAAGGCAGAAACTCATATGCGACCAGTAGGCAGGGAGGGAACGAGTAAGGGGTGTGGAGGAGGAGAGAGGAACGGGTGCGAAGGAGGAGAAAGGGAACGGATGCGGTGAACGACCTACCTATCTACATCTCATTCTCTCCGCTGGACTTCAGCGACTTCCTCTGATGATAAGATTTTGATCTTTGAAAAGCTTGGCTTAAGGAAAATTTAACTTGAATAAATTGCCTTTTTGCGGAATAAACCTTGCTCTGAGCAATTGAATTGAATTTTGATTTGGCTTTTGCTTCTCTAATTCCTTTCCATTCTTCTTCTTCATATATATATATATATATATATATATATATATATATATATATAATCCGAGTATGGTATAGATCCACAGGGTATAAATCCAGGGGAGTTGAACCGGGTTTATGAGAGTGCTCAATAAAAATATAGAGCAGAAATATAAATATAAATGATAATTTATTTCATTTTGACTACAAAATTGATTTTGTTTCACGAGAGCGGTTTGTGTGGCTCCCGACAGGAAGTTAAATTGAATATGAATAGAAAAGAAAAGAAATAAAACAAAACAAAACAAAACAAAACAAAACAAAACAAAACAAAGACAAAAAACACAGACAAAAATAATGATAAAAAATAATGATAAAAAATTCATATTCAATTTAACTTCCTGTCATAAAACTTTGTGTGATTGTGAACTTATTCTAACAGGCATAATTTTATTTTAAGACCTGAAGAACGGGAGCCACACAAACCGCTCTCGTGAAACAAAATCAATTTTGTAGTCAAAATGAAATAAATTATCATTTATATATATATATATATATATATATATATATATATATATATATATATATATATATATATAATTATTTCATGTATACACATATAATATTTAATTATTTCCACAATCAGACAACGCCGCAGCCCACAATCTATGAAAGAAACAAACCGGAAGTCCTAGACTCGAGTTTCGCCCTCCTTTTGGCTCATCAGTAGAACACATCCGAACTCAGGGTTCGAAACCCGAGTCGTTTGCATGCCAAGCTACCTCGCCACATACAAGAATGTCTATTAATTTACACAGATTAAACAAACCACGGTGAAGGCCGACTGTGGATTGTACCTACTCTTCTCAACAAGGGTTGTAGTCATCCAACTACTTAGAACCCAGGCCGATGTCTCACAAATAGGATTTTATACTCGTTAGGACGATGTCACCCAACAAGCTAACGAAGCGAGCAAATAAAATAAAATCCTACTGAGTTCTAAGTAGTTGGACGACTACAACCCTTGTTGAGAAGAGTAGGTGCATTCCACAGTCGGCCTTCGCCTTGGTTTGTTTAATCTGTGTAAATTAATAGACATTCTTGTATGTGGCGAGGTAGCTTGGCATGCAAGTGACTCGGGTTTCGAATCCTGAGTTAGGATGTGTTCTACTGATGAGTCCAAAGGAGGGCGAAACTCGAGTCTAAGACTTCCGGTTTGTTACTTTCATAGATTGTGGGCTGCGGCGTTTTCTGATTGTGGAAATAATTATATATATCATCTCAAATTCAAAAAAAAATCTAACATATAATATTATAAAGAGATATGATATATTATGTATAGATTTTTCAGTATTTACTCTAACAGTGCTCAATGCGTGAGTAGAGCTACGTGGTATGAAAATATATTTCAGGCAATTAAGCTACACAGTTGCGTCCGCATTTCTATCCCCGTAGGCGATCGTCAGGCTAAGTGCCTAGCCTGACGATTCCCTACGGGGATGAAACGTGGACACCTGTGTGTAGCTTAATTGCCATAAATATATATTCATACCTGACTATATGTATATGAATCAATCAATGCAATCATCATCACTTAAGGGTGCGCAGTGCGACGTTCTCTTCCATTCATTAAGCTGGGCCATCTTCATACACAGGCGCTAAACAATTCTCGCTCGTACGCATCCGTCGCTCTGGTAACGTTCACATAAATCCCCGCTAGCTGTACGGGATGGAAGTCTTAGGTTTCTCAATGGATTTATGTCAAGACACGTTTATGCGCGCCGTGTACAAACACCGTAACTGATCTCAATCCCGTTATGAAAAACGAGCGGCCGACAACAAAGAATTTCCTGTGACGTCGTGTTCGTCGTCTTCAGCGCTCATTAGTAGCAGATGCGCGCGGATTTCACTGGAATTGGGACTGAATGATTAACAGCGACCATAGGCACACACGTTTTTAAAGAAATAATCCCTATAAGCATATCAAAGACTGTTGGATTCATATTATATATATATATATATATATATATATATATATATATATATATATATATATATATATATATATATATTGTATATATATATATATATATTGTATATCTATATCTATATATCTATATAGATATAACTTTCGGACTTTGGTATTCATTATAAGTAAATATGATAAAAAGATTATTTACTTTATAGCATCTTGGATTAAGATGATGGGATTTAAGACACTCACATGAAGTAAATATTTGTAATATACGTTTTAATGTAGAATAAGAAAATATTGACAGAAAATAACATAATTGAATATGGTCTTAGATTCTGGGTTTTAGGGTTTACTCTTTTTATTTTTTTACTCTTTTTATTTTTTTACTCTTTTTATTTTTTTACTCTTTTTATTTTTTTTTACTCTTTTTTTTTTTTACTCTTTTTATTTTTTTACTCTTTTTATTTTTTTTTACTCTTTTTATTTTTTTACTCTTTTTATTTTTTTACTCTTTTTATTGTGAGGTATCTTATCGTTTTAGTCATTGAAAAAGATGAGAAAATAAGTTTAAAGTTTTGAACTAACACGCATTTAATGAATGAAAAAATATTTAAATTAATGATTTGAAACATCACCATCAATTTCAAAACTAGAAATAAATATAAATAAGAGTACGGGAAAGAAAAAGACTACGAATAGACAATTAAAAAAAACTCTAAAAAGACGATTAAAAACTCTCAGAAGACTACCAAAAAGACTTTTAAAAAACTACTAAAAAGACCACTAAAAACAATTAAAAGACCACTAAAAACGATTAAAGAGTCATTAAAAAACGATTAAAAGACCACTAAAAACAATTAAAAAGTCATTAAAAGACGATTAAAAGACCACTAAAAACGATTAAAAACCACTAAAACGATTTAAAAAAATCTCTAAAGACGATTAAAAAAACACTAAAAACGATTTGAAAATCACTAAAAGACGATTAAAAAACATTCAAAAACGATTAAAAGACCACTAAAAACACTTAAAAAGTGACAGAAAACTAACAAAAGGACAAAAAAAAAACCACTAAAAAAACTGTTAGAGAGACGACTTAGCAAACCAAAAAACTACAAAACTAAAAGAGAATTCCATAACAAAATCTTACTTTTACTTTACACACGTACATAATTTGATTAAAAAAAAATGGTTCATCTGGCTCCAAAGAATTGAATACTTGAAAAGGTTATCAAACTTTAATAGTTCAACAATTGTATATTTATCCAATTCAAAATGCGCACGACATCGAGTAAAACTCATTTAGTTTGTAAAAAATAAAATAATATTTCTCTCCCATTTTTTTTTATTTCGTACTAGAAACTATTTCCTGTGATTTTCGATGAAAACGACAAAAGGTTCTCAAATTAGACAAACCTATAAAAGACTTGGAGTCGTTATATATCGAGAGATATAACTTTCAGACTATTATTTGGTGTTCATATGAACACTTAAAATATTATTAGAAAATCGTTAAAAACAAACAATAATTTCCATCTAACAACTAATCTTGAGTTTTCTTCATCAAAAGTGTGCGACTATTTTTTTAAATATATAATCGATTAAGTTTTCAACCCAAAATAATACCAGTTTCACGCTGCTTCTTTCTTGTCAATCTTTTTGTTTTCTTTCAAATTCAGATTCCTTAAAATTCCCTGAAATTCAGATTTACAAAATTCTCGTGAAAAGGTGAATTTCGTTTTATTTTCGCGCTTTGTATGCTTAGAGCAAGAAAACGAAAACTTTCTTTACAAAAAAAAAAATGTCAACACATGAGCAGAATAATATCGATATGTCGAATCCAATTCGTCGGGTAAAATCCCGTAAACTCCCACGTTTAGTTTTACCGAACAAAACTATAATTGGAACTCCAACTAAAATGACCCACGGATCCGGAAAACCCGCTGCCAATTCGACAGCCGTTCAAAATATGGTCATACGAGGTAAGTGTGAAAACAATTTTAAAATCGCCTTCTTTATTTTCAGTGTCACGCAATTTGTTTGTATATAAACTCGTTTATGGCGGTTCCTTGATTGTTCTTGGTACAGTACCTGGGTATGTCAATTTCCATCTTTACCTAGCTGCTACCGCTTTATAGCTACTACGAAGAAAAATATTTGAAATTCCGTTGAAAAAATACGCCACTTAGTATTTGCACGAGAGAGTAAGTAACTAAGATGAATGTATTTACGCATTTGTTTATTGAAAAAAACACATTAGAAACTGTTTATAAGCAAAAATAATTCGCTTTCAATTAATGCCGAATATTCTTTATTTCTACTTTTTTGCGGATTATTAAAAAAAAGTCACTTACTTAAAAAAATATTTATGTAATGTATGTTATCTTACTATGTTATGTTCATGTCTTTAAATTCATAAAAC
Organism: Sepiola atlantica; assembly: GCA_963556195.1. Taxonomy (NCBI): domain Eukaryota; kingdom Metazoa; phylum Mollusca; class Cephalopoda; order Sepiida; family Sepiolidae; genus Sepiola; species Sepiola atlantica. Next base: position 202,914,551 of record OY744521.1, read on the forward strand.
ACGTATTCAGTTTTTAAAAAATCCTTAAGACTTACGTGAGATTCGAACTCAGGTGCTGGCATCGTAAAACTACTGCCTTAGCAATGTGTACTCCGCCTATTCCTTTTTTGTCAACCAATGACATGTGTCTATTTTCGTACAAAGGGACAAACTTTTTTTTAATAGTATACACATGCTGCGGAGTTTAATTGCATTCATAGTTTATTGTTTTAAGCTGGTGTTAACAGCTGGTAAAACCAGACCGATAATGTAGAATTTTAGACCAATTGGAAAACCTGTGTCTGCACACGAGCGAATGCAGGCGTCTGTCTGCCGAGACAAAGATTAGAATTTTAAAAAAAGAAGAAATTGTGAAGTAATGGTCTTTATAAAGTTTCGCCTTCTCGTAGAACATTTCTTTTATTATTACGAAATGCAAATACATTTTAGATCATGGATGTGTAAACGTGGCATTCTTTTAAGCTTCATTGATAATATGATTTTTTTACATATGCATCAGTCATAAACATTGACATTTCTTTCCACTTGCGAAATTTTAGCTTTTCCTTCTCTAACTTCTTTTCTCAAGTAAAACTTTCATGAGCTCTCCAGACAAGAGAAAAGATTCATGTGAATAGTTCATTTAGAATACCTATTATTCTCAATAAGAAACTTTAGTCTCGAGTACTGCTTAAAAACAGGGTCATACCAAACCGCATTTTCTTTGACTGCTAAAAGTCCATAGCAGACAATTTTCTATCTTTCTCAATGTGTAATTGACAAAACAGAAAAGTTGAAGGCGAGTCAGTTCAGACGATCGCCACTGTCCATCGACAGCAACCGAATACAAATAACTAAGAGAAGAGAAATCACGCACTCCTACATTAAGACAAGTGGAGATCAATGTAGACAAGTGCTTAAATTATTCACCTTCCTGAACACAGTAACGTCTATCCATGTACGATGACAATGTTTTACAAAGTTAATTATGTGCTTAGGCAGATTTGTAACTTTGGTGTACTTATATAAACATACGCAATGCTGCATATAGATGCATGCTACAAACGGCAGGCCGGCAATGGGAAAGATGTTTAGCTAAGTGAAGAGACCACCCGAAAAATTGGTTAGTCTCTTTGAAAAAATAATAGCTTCTTGTAAACGAATGGTAATTGTGATAAAGCAGAACAACTTGAAAGTCTATAGAATTTATGTCCGCTCCAGATAATAGGCAGCCTGGTCAGTCAGCTTGTATGTCCAGTGATGAAACATCGTTAATTGTTATAAACTTCAGCTGTGATTTTGTTTGGAATGAAAATCCTTTTGTTATAGAACTGACCGAGACCACATGATTGACACTATGACTAGTATCAGAATCAAGCACCAAATTTGAACGATGACCACATGATTGACACTATGACTAGTATCATAATCAAGCACCAAATTTGACCGAGACCACATGATTGACACTATGACTAGTATCAGAATCAAGCACCAAATTTGACCGAGACCACATGATTGACACTATGACTAGTATCAGAATCAAGCACCAAATTTGACCGAGACCACATGATTGACACTATGACTAGTATCATAATCAAGCACCAAATTTGAACGATGACCACATGATTGACACTATGACTAGTATCAGAATCAAGCACCAAATTTGAACGATGACCACATGATTGACACTATGACTAGTATCAGAATCAAGCACCAAATTTGAACGATGACCACATGATTGACACTATGACTAGTATCATAATCAAGCACCAAATTTGAACGATGACCACATGATTGACACTATGACTAGTATCATAATCAAGCACCAAATTTGAACGATGACCACATGATTGACACTATGACTAGTATCAGAATCAAGCACCAAATTTGAACGATGACCACATGATTGACACTATGACTAGTATCAGAATCAAGCACCAAATTTGAACGATGACCACATGATTGACACTATGACTAGTATCATAATCAAGCACCAAATTTGACCGAGACCACATGATTGACACTATGACTAGTATCAGAATCAAGCACCAAATTTGACCGAGACCACATGATTGACACTATGACTAGTATCATAATCAAGCACCAAATTTGAACGATGACCACATGATTGACACTATGACTAGTATCAGAATCAAGCACCAAATTTGAACGATGACCACATGATTGACACTATGACTAGTATCAGAATCAAGCACCAAATTTGAACGATGACCACATGATTGACACTATGACTAGTATCATAATCAAGCACCAAATTTGACCGAGACCACATGATTGACACTATGACTAGTATCAGAATCAAGCACCAAATTTGACCGAGACCACATGATTGACACTATGACTAGTATCATAATCAAGCACCAAATTTGAACGATGACCACATGATTGACACTATGACTAGTATCATAATCAAGCACCAAATTTGAACGATGACCACATGATTGACACTATGACTAGTATCAGAATCAAGCACCAAATTTGAACGATGACCACATGATTGACACTATGACTAGTATCAGAATCAAGCACCAAATTTGACCGAGACTACATGATTGACACTATGACTAGTATCATAATCAAGCACCAAATTTGAACGATGACCACATGATTGACACTATGACTAGTATCAGAATCAAGCACCAAATTTGAACGATGACCACATGATTGACACTATGACTAGTATCATAATCAAGCACCAAATTTGAACGATGACCACATGATTGACACTATGACTAGTATCAGAATCAAGCACCAAATTTGAACGATGACCACATGATTGACACTATGACTAGTATCATAATCAAGCACCAAATTTGAACGATGACCACATGATTGACACTATGACTAGTATCATAATCAAGCACCAAATTTGAACGATGACCACATGATTGACACTATGACTAGTATCATAATCAAGCACCAAATTTGAACGATGACCACATGATTGACACTATGACTAGTATCAGAATCAAGCACCAAATTTGAACGATGACCACATGATTGACACTATGACTAGTATCAGAATCAAGCACCAAATTTGAACGATGACCACATGATTGACACTATGACTAGTATCAGAATCAAGCACCAAATTTGAACGATGACCACATGATTGACACTATGACTAGTATCAGAATCAAGCACCAAATTTGAACGATGACCACATGATTGACACTATGACTAGTATCATAATCAAGCACCAAATTTGAACGATGACCACATGATTGACACTATGACTAGTATCAGAATCAAGCACCAAATTTGAACGATGACCACATGATTGACACTATGACTAGTATCAGAATCAAGCACCAAATTTGAACGATGACCACATGATTGACACTATGACTAGTATCAGAATCAAGCACCAAATTTGAACGATGACCACATGATTGACACTATGACTAGTATCAGAATCAAGCACCAAATTTGAACGATGACCACATGATTGACACTATGACTAGTATCATAATCAAGCACCAAATTTGACCGAGACCACATGATTGACACTATGACTAGTATCAGAATCAAGCACCAAATTTGACCGAGACCACATGATTGACACTATGACTAGTATCAGAATCAAGCACCAAATTTGACCGAGACCACATGATTGACACTATGACTAGTATCAGAATCAAGCACCAAATTTGAACGATGACCACATGATTGACACTATGACTAGTATCATAATCAAGCACCAAATTTGAACGATGACCACATGATTGACACTATGACTAGTATCATAATCAAGCACCAAATTTGAACGATGTCCACATGATTGACACTATGACTAGTATCAGAATCAAGCACCAAATTTGAACGATGACCACATGATTGACACTATGACTAGTATCAGAATCAAGCACCAAATTTGAACGATGACCACATGATTGACACTATGACTAGTATCATAATCAAGCACCAAATTTGACCGAGACCACATGATTGACACTATGACTAGTATCAGAATCAAGCACCAAATTTGAACGATGACCACATGATTGACACTATGACTAGTATCAGAATCAAGCACCAAATTAGAACGATGACCACATGATTGACACTATGACTAGTATCAGAATCAAGCACCAAATTTGAACGATGACCACATGATTGACACTATGACTAGTATCAGAATCAAGCACCAAATTAGAACGATGACCACATGATTGACACTATGACTAGTATCATAATCAAGCACCAAATTTGAACGATGACCACATGATTGACACTATGACTAGTATCAGAATCAAGCACCAAATTTGACCGAGACCACATGATTGACACTATGACTAGTATCATAATCAAGCACCAAATTTGAACGATGACCACATGATTGACACTATGACTAGTATCAGAATCAAGCACCAAATTTGAACGATGACCACATGATTGACACTATGACTAGTATCAGAATCAAGCACCAAATTTGAACGATGACCACATGATTGACACTATGACTAGTATCAGAATCAAGCACCAAATTTGACCGAGACCACATGATTGACACTATGACTAGTATCATAATCAAGCACCAAATTTGAACGATGACCACATGATTGACACTATGACTAGTATCAGAATCAAGCACCAAATTTGAACGATGACCACATGATTGACACTATCACTAGTATCATAATCAAGCACCAAATTTGAACGATGACCACATGATTGACACTATGACTAGTATCAGAATCAAGCACCAAATTTGAACGATGACCACATGATTGACACTATGACTAGTATCATAATCAAGCACCAAATTTGAACGATGACCACATGATTGACACTATGACTAGTATCATAATCAAGCACCAAATTTGAACGATGACCACATGATTGACACTATGACTAGTATCATAATCAAGCACCAAATTTGAACGATGACCACATGATTGACACTATGACTAGTATCAGAATCAAGCACCAAATTTGAACGATGACAACATGATTGACACTATGACTAGTATCAGAATCAAGCACCAAATTTGAACGATGACCACATGATTGACACTATGACTAGTATCAGAATCAAGCACCAAATTTGAACGATGACCACATGATTGACACTATGACTAGTATCAGAATCAAGCACCAAATTTGAACGATGACCACATGATTGACACTATGACTAGTATCAGAATCAAGCACCAAATTTGAACGATGACCACATGATTGACACTATGACTAGTATCAGAATCAAGCACCAAATTTGAACGATGACCACATGATTGACACTATGACTAGTATCAGAATCAAGCACCAAATTTGAACGATGACCACATGATTGACACTATGACTAGTATCAGAATCAAGCACCAAATTTGAACGATGACCACATGATTGACACTATGACTAGTATCAGAATCAAGCACCAAATTTGAACGATGACCACATGATTGACACTATGACTAGTATCATAATCAAGCACCAAATTTGAACGATGACCACATGATTGACACTATGACTAGTATCAGAATCAAGCACCAAATTTGAACGATGACCACATGATTGACACTATGACTAGTATCATAATCAAGCACCAAATTTGAACGATGACCACATGATTGACACTATGACTAGTATCAGAATCAAGCACCAAATTTGAACGATGACCACATGATTGACACTATGACTAGTATCATAATCAAGCACCAAATTTGAACGATGACCACATGATTGACACTATGACTAGTATCATAATCAAGCACCAAATTTGAACGATGACCACATGATTGACACTATGACTAGTATCAGAATCAAGCACCAAATTTGAACGATGACCACATGATTGACACTATGACTAGTATCAGAATCAAGCACCAAATTTGAACGATGACCACATGATTGACACTATGACTAGTATCATAATCAAGCACCAAATTTGAACGATGACCACATGATTGACACTATGACTAGTATCAGAATCAAGCACCAAATTTGAACGATGACCACATGATTGACACTATGACTAGTATCAGAATCAAGCACCAAATTTGAACGATGACCACATGATTGACACTATGACTAGTATCAGAATCAAGCACCAAATTTGAACGATGACCACATGATTGACACTATGACTAGTATCAGAATCAAGCACCAAATTAGAACGATGACCACATGATTGACACTATGACTAGTATCAGAATCAAGCACCAAATTTGAACGATGACCACATGATTGACACTATGACTAGTATCAGAATCAAGCACCAAATTAGAACGATGACCACATGATTGACACTATGACTAGTATCATAATCAAGCACCAAATTTGAACGATGACCACATGATTGACACTATGACTAGTATCAGAATCAAGCACCAAATTTGAACGATGACCACATGATTGACACTATGACTAGTATCAGAATCAAGCACCAAATTTGAACGATGACCACATGATTGACACTATGACTAGTATCAGAATCAAGCACCAAATTAGAACGATGACCACATGATTGACACTATGACTAGTATCAGAATCAAGCACCAAATTTGAACGATGACCACATGATTGACACTATGACTAGTATCAGAATCAAGCACCAAATTTGAACGATGACCACATGATTGACACTATGACTAGTATCAGAATCAAGCACCAAATTTGAACGATGACCACGAGCGGGCGACTACGACTTGTTCAGTGAACGCGCATAAACGAAAATTCACACTTAAAAGATTGCAGAAAAAAATAACTGACTTAACAGCATATCTGGACTCATTTATCCTGAAATCTATTTAGCAGAGCTTACTAAGATTAGCAGCAATGCTCTTGTACTTTAGATGACAGTTCATCATAACCATATCAGTGATTTGACATTAAAAACAAAACAGGATACAAAATCTCTAGCGAACATAGTCTTGATTTACCGATCCTTCTTTCAGGTCTGATTTATACCTTATCCTCCAGAAAGAAATGAAAATTTGCGACCGGAAAGGATTATTTTTCGTGCAAGAATAATGCGAGAAGATTTTTCATTTCTCTTGATTTCTAGTGGATTTGAGCTCAACATGTTGTTGAAGGAAAAATCTGTCCTTTTATGCATTCGGGGTGGATCAAAACAGCAAATTTGATAGATTCAGACGAATTGCATCTGATTGGATTGAAATGTTTTTATTTGTTTTTATTAATTCAGGCGAGTGTATGCGTCGAGCTACATGTGCAGAAACGAGTTAAAGCATTTCCATTTTGGGCACCAAGGGGTAAACTTTGTCGCTACAACCTTGACCTTTGACTTACATATCCCCAAATTAAATCAGCTTTAAGTTAAGCCATGACCGATATTTTAACCAAGTTTCGTAACGATTGGTCAAGCGATGTGAACGCTAGGCTATACACAAACAGACAAAAATAGTGACAAACCAACAAACACGATTGAAAACATAACCTCTTTGGCGGATGTAAAAAGTGAACGAAAGTCGTTTTTTTATTTCATAATTGTCAACAATAATTTATTCGTAATATGCAGCAGCGTTGAAGAAATGGTCATTAATTGTAAATTTGCATTCCTCCTAGATTTTAACTTTTTCATAAATTTCTAAATATTAACAGTATTGGCGTTGTTACTTTGAGCCGAGCTTTGTTTACTTCACCAAATGATGATACTTTGCATGTATTTCTCTATTATGTATCATTGGAATTTATAACACACTCATTAATTGAGCAGTGGTTGCCTCCCTTTAAAGATCGCGTGGATTGCTCAAAGGGTAACACAATATTTGCTCCCTTAGGCGTCACGTGAGTCAGTATATATAAACCCAAGCACCACTGGACTTCGACCTTCTTTTAACTGTTTCCTCTTTTCTTTTTGGGAAATTAAAAACATTCTCCTCGTGCTATTTCTTCTTTTCATGAAAATTAAAAACCTTCCCATACTCTATCTTCGAGGGGAAATTAAAAACATACACATATTAGTTCTAAAAAAACTTCTCTTTCTACTTCGAGTGAAAATAAAATTTTAAAATCCTCATGTTCGTGTTGTTATGAGGGGAAATTAAAAACCTCGTCATATAATTTTGTTTTCGAAAGGGAAATTAAAATCCTATTTGTATCCTTTAAGCAGAATTTAAAAATGTCGTCGTATTATTTCTACGATAAGAAATTAAAAATCTCCACGCATTTCTTCTTCGATAGAAATTAAACGCACCCTCGTATTCTTTCTACTTCGACTAAAAATTAAAAACCTCCTCGTATTCGTTCTTCGTCGAGGAAAATTAAACACCCCCTTGTAGAGTAGAGTCTTCAGTTAGGTAGGATGCTTTATATCCAGTTTAGACCGCTCCTTTGTACCTCTTATTTAGCCGACTGACACTGTAAGTTTCTGTGGGTGATCCAGGGCTCTGACGTTGTATTTTACAAGATGGCTTTCAATAAGGCGGTCAAACCTGGCTTTAAAAGCGTTCACCGAAGGGACTTTGCCAACCTCTTCTGGCAATCCGTTCCACCAGGGAATCACTCTGTTACTAAAGAATGAAAAGAGTCTTTTGCTTGTCTTAGTAGCATTTCTTGTCACTCGTAGATTATGTCCTCTTGTTTTAGAACCACCCTGAATTTCTGATATGCATGTCGTAGTGTCATACAGGCCATGGACATATTTATACGTGTTGATGAGATCTCCCCTCAGTCTTCTGTACAACAGCGATGGAAGCTTCAAGGCTTTGAGCCTTTCCTCATATGAGAGGTCACGTAGACCGGCCACTCATTTGGTTGCTCTTCTTTGCACATTTTCGATATGTTCAGCGTGTCTCCAGGTGCATGGTAACCATATAAGAGCACCATATTCGAGGAGTGGTCTAACCAGTGATTTAAACAACAGGGTAAAGACCTCACTGACAGTGTATTCGAAAGTTCTCCATAGCAGCCCGGCCATTTTGTTTGCCTTGGATACTGATGTAGAAATATGTTTGTCAAATGTCAAACCATTGTCCACGATTATTCCTAGATCCTTTTCCTGTGAATTCCAACTGCACTCTCTTTGCACAGTGGTCCGTCATATGGTATATGAACTCTGGATGACTATTACCAAACCTTATGTTGGTGCATTTGCTCGGGTGAAATTTTAGTTGCCAGATGTTGGCCCAGTCTAACCTCACCCACTGTACGATACAGGTTTGTATCATCAGCGAAGAGTTTCAAGTTACTACCCACTGCTTCGAGCATATCGTTAACAAATAACGTAAATAAGACCGGCCCTAGTACACTCTCCTGCGGTACTCCGCTAGTCACTGGTGCCCAGTTTGATTATTTCTACCTCGCGGGAAAATTAAAAACCTCTTCGTAATATTGAGGGGAAATTAAAAACCTCTTCGTAATATTGAGGGGAAATTAAAAACCTCTTCGTAATATTGAGGGGAAATGAAAAACCTTGTTGCGTTTTCTTCTTCGAGGGTAAATTTTTAAAAAACTCTCGTACTCCTACTTCAAGTGAAAATTAAAAACCTCATTGTATTCATTCTTTTATGAGGGGAAATTAAAGACCCTCTCGTATTCTTTCTACGATAGGAAATTTACTTTGATTCTCTCTTAGGCAGCCCAATTAACAACCTTCTTGATTTTTTTTCGATTTCGAGGGGAAATTAAAAACACCTTCGTAGTCTTTCTACTTCAGTCATAAACGCAGATGCTTTTAATTTCACCTTGAATTTAAAAAAATTCGTAGTCTTTTTGATATGGCTGAAAAATAAATAAACAATATTCTCGTAAGCGTTCTTCTTCGAGCAACAATTAAAAAAACTCCTCTTCCTAATTCTTTCTTCTTTGATAAGAAATTAAAAATCTTGTATTCTTTCTGCTTTTAATTTATAAAAAAGGTATCGTATTGCTTCTTCGTTGAGTTAAAAGAAAAACAAAAGAAAAACGTATTTTTCTTCTCGAAAATAAAATTGTACTCGAATTAGTTCTTCTGCGGCGGAAAATTTTAAACCTCTTCAAGAGCGAAAATTAAAAACCCTCCTTTACGTATTGTTTCTTTTCCCAGGAGAAATCTCATCCTCCACCATATCCTTTCGTAAAAATTAAAACCGTCTTCATATTCAGCGTTTATAAACGTTCGCGTATTTTTCTTATCCATGGGGAAATTAAAAATCTCTTCGTATTCGTTGTTTTTCGATGGTAAATTTACCCCACACCCTCCTCGTCTTGGTTCTTCTTCAAGTGAAAATTAAACTCCTCTTCGTATGCTTTCTTCTTCGAGGGAACACTTTCAAAGATACTTTTCGTATTCTTTCTTTTTAGAGTACAAAAAAAAACTCATACCGTTTCTTATTCATGTGAAATTAAAAATAACTTCTTATATTCTTTCTTCGTCAGGAAATTAAAAGAATCTTTTTGTATTCTTTCTACTTTTAGTGTAAATGAAATTCCTCATCCTATTATTTTTGCAACGAGAAAACTTAAATTCTCTTTGTTGTCTTTGTTTTTTGATAAATTAAACATCTCTTCTTGGTGCTTTGCCGCGTGAAAATTAAACTTTCTCCTATTCTTTCTTTTTTGAGTGAAAATTAAAAACTTAAGCTGAGATTACGGCCTTTCTGTGTCATTTATTGCCTCGATTAGAATGGAAACACAAACTAAACACGGTTAAAGTTGTTATGCTCAGACGAAGAAAGTTTTGCTAATGTATCGCTTTTATTTATAACAACAACAACAACAAAAGCGCCATCTAGGCAAAATGATATAAAAACAGGTATACAAGAGCCATAATTTCGGCTTAAGCTTTCTACTGTGAGGACGACAACCTACGTCCTTGATGTATATTACACTCTCCGTATTCTTTCTTCTTTGAGAGAAAATTTGTAAAAATCGGATCCTTTCTTTTTCGTGTTAAATGTAAACACCTTCGTGTGTTCTTTCTTCTTTGAAGAAAAATTAAAACTACTATTTGTTCTTTGGATGCGTTTTCCCTTTTCGACGGGAAATTAAAAATCTCATTGCATTTATGGGATCAACATGCATCCCAATTCTCCAATGTTGACTGACCGACGGCGTAGGCGAAAACGCAGAAGCCACGCCCAAAAATTCTATCGAAAATGAAATTAGATGTCGTTTAAAAACCCCCAGCTCCCAGCACCAATATTACAAAATAAAAAATGGCTTTCACGTGGGTGCCGTCAACTACGTCCGCTACACCACGTGGTTAAAATCCCATTTTCGGGCCGAACTCAAGGTACCTCGTGGGAGCCGATAAAATGTAATAAAATCCTAGATTTTCGTTGAGAAAATAAGTTGGGAAAAATATCAGCACTCTAACATCCATATTACGCTAAGCTTCCCTTCCCCTTTTTGGGACAAGGGACGCCGCATTCCAACTTACGCACACACAATCGTACACTTACGCACTTTGACAAAATCTCAACTCACATGCACACACACACACATTCGTACAACTACGCACGCTGACACAAGGTGACACGCACATTCATACACTTCCGCTTTCTACCGCAAAGCACCACACTAATGCCTACACCTTTGCACACACTCTTAAATTATATTTTATTGCATTCCTAACAGAACTTTCAAATGAAATATTAATGTATATATATATATATATATATATATATATATATATATATATATATATATATATATATATATATATATATATATATATATATATATATATATATATATATATATATATATTGAGCACTCTCTCCACACTGCTCCCACGCAAAGAGTTTTCTTCACATTCTACAATTCATTTGACTTCTTTTCAACGGAAATTTACCACCCGGACAATCTGCATATATTTTCACGGAATTTTTCTTTTCATTCACTGCGTTTTTTTAACAAAAATTCCTTTAATAATAATTTTCATATTTTTCAAATATTTGAACTTTGGTTTTTTCGAAAGCCAACTTATCCATCTGTATTTCTCCTCTGATGATAAGATTTCAATCTTTGAAAAGCCTTGGCTTAAGGAAAGAATAATAAACACTAGTTTATTACAGAATACACCTTGCATTGAACAATCGAAATTTGAAATAAATTTGGACATTCGTTACATGTTTATCACTCTTATTTCTTCTATCTCTACAATTGCTCTATCTTGTATATTGAGCTTAACCTTTTCACTATAGGTTCTATCTACTAAAAGTTTACTTTTGGTTTATATTTGATTCTATATATATATATATATATATATATATATATATATAGTCTCGGAAGTTTCTCAACCATTAAAACTATATAAAAAAAAAAAAAAAAAAAAATTATATATAAAAAAAAAATATATATATGTATGTGGGTGTGTAGGTGTGTATATACATATGGTGTGTACGTGTTTATGCATGCCTGTGTATGTGTACGTGCGTGAGGTCGTCTCCGACTTTGGTCTGTGTCTATTTTCAAATCCCTTTTTTAGGTCCCCCCCCCCTCCCCCACAATATACATTAGTCGCTAGACAGTAAGTGTCATTCTCCGAAGAGCAGACGGAGGGTTAATACTGGTGATTTTTGACACGACCTGATTTTTGAGAAACATAACCCCCCCCCTCCTCCTCTTCCACTTTTACAATTTCTACTCATACATATGGCCTCCCCTTCCCTGTCTGTAATCAATTTGCAATTCCCTTCTCACCACATACTTATAGATTAAATATGCTTCAAATTTCCCCCTCTCTCTAAATATGTATTACATAGGTTGTTAATCCCCCTTTGAACAATCGTCGCATATTTATCACTCTTTTTTCTACTATCTCTACAATTGCTCTATCTCGTATATTGAGCTAATCCTCTTCACAATAGGTTCCATCTACTAAAAGTTTTTACTTTGGTTTATATTTGATCCTATATATATATATATATATATATATATATATATATATATATATATATATATATATATATATACAAACATTTAATGAATTCAAACATTACTATTGTTCCAAGAATTAGAACATTAAGTCCATTATGGCGTACGATCGTTTCCAAAATAGTTTGGAAATACTTTATTTTATTTTGTAATTTGATAAAGTTAGTCTAAAACGTCTTAATCAGCGCCTATACCAACACGTCTTATAGAAAGAAAAAAAGAAGTTCTAGAGAAACATCACCTGACAGAAAGAATCACCGGTGGATGTGTTGGTAGCATAGGAGGGGAAAAACAATGATACCTATAAACAATTCATTGGTACATATAACAAAAATAAAACTTTCCAAAGATTTACCCTTTACAATTTCCGCAAAAAATTAAAATTAAAAATTCTTTTGTCAGAGGGGTAGTGAAAACAATAAAAAATAAGATAGAAATAAAAAATAGTAAATAAATTTTTTTTTAAATTAATTAAAAATAAAAAATAAAAATAAAGAAATGAAATAAAAATTTAAAAAATATTTTTTAAAAATTAAAATAGAAATAAAATAAAGGTTGAAGAAGGTCAAGGGTGTTTTGCAGAGGTTTTTTTTTTAAGAAACCATCTTGCATGAGGATGTGCAGAGTAAGAGGGTAGGAGGAAGAGTATAGAGGAAGATATGGACAAAGATAATTTTGGAAGAAAAAAACAACAACCCCATAAAACTCTTATGGGGAACGAAACAGGAATAATAAGGAAATAGAGGGGGTAATATAATACAGAGTATAGTTGGGATTATACCAACAGCACTGGACATTGAAGTGTATGAATTTATATGAGATATGAGGAAGGGGAAAAAGTTCTTAGTAATTTCACTGATGCGTGAGGAAGAGAGAAGCTGCCTTACAGGAAACATATAATGTCTATTTCCAATTATGTCCTTAGACCAACGCCGCATTTAAAGCAAAATGGAATATATATATATATATAGTCTCGGAAGTTTCTCAACCATTAAAACTATATAAAAAAAAAATATAAAAAAAACAAACTTATAGTCTCAAGTCTTCCAGTGGAAAATCACTCATGTAAGTCAATTTATTTTTTACAGTTATTATATTAGTTTATTTCTAACACTATTTTAAGGGATCATCAGTTGTTTATCATGAAAAACTGTTTCGGGAATTTAAAAACAAGACATTATTTAATTTCATGGCTTCCCAGCAGAGTTGATCAGACCCCACTTCCCTTAAAAGACAAAAACATAAACGTTCCTTATACTAAATCTACGTTTTGTTCCATATAAATGTTTTGCTAACTTATATTAGTTATTTAAGACACAAAAAAAAAAAAAAAATTCTTTACCTGTGCTGTTCGTCTGTCTAATAAAATTTATCCGTTACTTACAAAAATGTTGCTGCATTATAAAGTGTTTGGACGAATCCATGACACTATTATTTAAGTGATTAATGTATTATTTTTAGTTTTATATTATAAATACATAAAACATCAGCACATCAAAAAATAAAAGATAAATAAATAAATATGTATGTATATATATATATATATATATATATATATATATATATATATATATATATATATACATACACACATACATATATATACCTTTAGTTCCTCCTTTTCTCCCTCGTCCTACTTTGTTGTCCATCTCCCCGTTGTTGTCAACCTCAAATAAATATTAATCTGCCTTGTTCACTTTAGTTTTTCTAATCTGCGTTCACAACTGTCGACTTTTTTCTTTTCTCATTGTTTCAAATCTGCGTCTATAAGTTAACCGTTAATTTGTTCTCTTTTTCTTTCTTTTTCTTCTTCTTCTTTGCCAACTCCCGGTGTTTAAAATCGGCGTTCATAACTGTCGGTTTTCTTCTTTTTTAACATTTCTTTCTTTCTTTCTTTCTACTGTATTTTTATTGTTTTTCTTATTATAATTAGCAGATGTGTTATATATACGTTTATACATATTATACATTATTTATATTCATATATACTATGATTTGTTCTATCAGTTTATTTTGATTAATTTGATAAGATTTAAAAGCATCAGGATGGCGAGTAATTGCCTTATTTAATTGTCCAAATATTTTATTTTGATCGCCACCTTGGTTAATCATTCTTATTATTAGATCAGAAATTGGGGGCATGAAATCTACTAATTTTAAGGTAACACGAGCAATTCTCAGAAATTCAGACATAATACTCCCGTAAAATATATACACAGGGCTAGTACTATTTTTATATGGCATTCGCACGATACGAAAAGGGAAAGAATTTCTTTTATCAAACAGTTTATAGATAAATATTTTATCTTCAATTTTTATATCCAAATCAAGAAAAGTAGCTTGTGTTCCCTTATGTTCACAGTTTAATTTTAACTCTTTAGGATATATTAAATGTTTAGTATTTGCAAACTCTTCGCTATCATTAATGCAAACAAGGTCGTCAATATATCGCCTACATCCATTATAACTATACGCTCTAGATATATCATTTTTTATTAATGATGACATATATATATATATTCCAGTCTATGTAAATATAGATCTGCCCAAAATGAAGACGGATCCAAACCCATTGGAATACCTATTGTTTGGAGCAATAATTTATTCCCTATTTGAAAGTAACTCTCTTTTATAAGGTGACTTATAAGCATTATCAGACCAGTTTTGGATACACTCGTCTTACCATTTTTAGTTTTACACCAAAAGGCTTTAGATTTTGCAAAGTCTATGTATTTACCTTTTCCTCCTGCAAAAGCTAAATCTACAGTATTACCTAATTCTTTAATAAGTTCTTTATGGGGTATTTTTGTATATAATGTACTAAAATCGTATGTCGAGATTGATTTAGCCTGTTTACGAGAATTAATACGATCTAATTTTTCTTTTACTAGATCGGAATTATTTACCACCCAAAATAGGTTTATATTACTATAGAATTTACTTTTTTATGGAAATTATTTATTTGGTTTATAATTAATTTAAAGATTTTAGACACAGTCTTACTTAAAGGTTTAGTGATGCACATTTTTGAGGCAACAATGAAACGGGCGCCAACTGGTGTTTTATGCATTTTAGGTATCCAATACATAGATGGAAGATTTTTGTATTTTTCTTCTAATTTTAATCCTAATTTTTCACAAATAACAGTATTGTTTATAATAATGTTATCGCTTTTATTATTACTTAATTTATAAGTATCTGAAACTTCACCTATTATTCCTACTTCTAGCAATAAGCGTTGTATATAATACTTTTTACAGATAAAAGCTATATTATTTGTCGCCTTATCAATAGGAACTATTACAAACCTATTTTGAAGCATTTCAAGCTCCGTAGTTATTTGTGGATTTCTAAGGAGGGGATTCGTTTTTTAGGGTGTTTAAATTCTTTTAAACGTTCTACTTTTTTATTTACGAATCTAAGTATATTATTTATCCATGCGTCAAATGTAGAGTGTAATAGTTTATGTTTTTTAGCCATGGATGCAGTGAAATTATCTAACGCTTTATTTATTTCCTTAATACATTTCGCATAATTTAAACATTTAGGTTCTCTATAGTTTGGGCCTTTACTTAAGAGTTTTCTTAATTTAGAATTTTTAACTATCGCTAGATTACCGGTAATTATATGCCCTATGTCAGTATTACATAAAGGGGAGGATTCACATTCACATGATGGTATATACATTTCATCATTATCATTAATATTTAATTCTCTACAGTTTTTTTATAGTTAAAAACCTTATTCCGGATAGTTTGCCCTAGTTTATATGTTACTATTCGTTTCTGTTCCTCTTTTTTAAGTTCATTGGGCAGTGACTGAATGATTTCTGGATTATTAAATATTTTAGGCAGACTTATATCATCAAATCCTTTATTTTCATATAGGACTACACAAACATTTCGAGGTTTATTTTTATACCCTCAGCAGGTGGCTTGTATAATTTTGTATCGATTATATCCATGATATACTCATACCATTGAGGAAGTTCTTCTATCCTATATATCCTATATATCATATATATATATATATATATATATATATATATATATATATATATATATATATATATATATATAAATATATATATATATATATATATATATATATATATATATATATATATATATATATATATACAAGTATCATTAAAAATAACAGACATCTTGTGTCTAGATATTTTGTCTAAGATCCTTTCCGTTTTTCTGATTAGGTTCTTAGTTTCAGACGGAAACTGGCTGATAAAATTGCCATAGCTTCCCAAAGCGCTTTCGGACCCTTCCAGATCCATCGTCAGTGGAGTAATGTTAACCAGGCATAGACCTAGGAGTGAATATATATTCTATTGCTATGGCAATTTTATCAGCCAGTTTCCTCCGTCTGAAACTAAGAACCTAATCAGAAAAACGGAAAGGATCTTAGAAAAAATATCTACACACAAGATGTCTGTTATTTTGAATGATACTTGTATAAAAGAAAAGATGCTGCCAAGATACATATATATATATATATATATATATATATATATATATATATATATATATATATATATATATATATATATATATTGTTTGGAAAAATATATAAGCTGTTGAAATATCAAAAATATATTTCCTGGCTATACCTTGATGGAAGCTGAGGCAGCAGTCGGAAGGGTAAAGGATTCTGAACGAAATTCTCCTTAGCGACCCACTCAACAGGGTCCGGTAACAATGGAGAATGATAGCTGGGAACGAAGTTCTCTGGCTGGAGCAAAGTCGCACACTCTGCTTGACTCGATCTTCTGTCTGTCGATTTACTGTAAGTGGATCTGTAGCAGACTAAAATAGGATCTATTTCTTCTCGTCCCCTGTGAGCAAATTGGTCATACGCTGACCAATCGGATTGCAGGGCGTATTGATATCAACTGACCCCTCATGGACTATTTTCTACCAGCTGGTCAGTTGAAGAATTCAGCAGAGAGAAACCGGCCAGCAACGAAAAAAAATCTCTCTCCTGCCTTCCCCTGCATCGTTCAAACAGCAGCAGCCATCTCCGCTGGGAATATATTTGCTGACGACCCGGCAGTCTCTTTTCTTCACTGGGACACATTTCCAACCCTCTGTTGAATAAACCCTTTTTTGTTGCCTGTTACTCGGTTGTTGTTCGTTCAATTCATTTCGTGCGATAAATGTAAGGAAAGGACCCCCCCCCTCCCCCGTTCAATTACAAATGGTAACCCGAACGTGATTCAACACAGACCTTGTGAAAAACAAAACTGACACGAAATTGAGTTGAACAACAAAGTACAAAAAACGCATTTAAAACAGCACGAGGTTTTAAACAGAAGACAACTTCAGCGACGACCAAGAAAACTCTGCCGTTTGAAAGAAGAAAAGAACAAACGAAAGAAAGAAAACACGTTTTCGAACTCGGCAACTTCCAAAATACATTTTGTTTTTATTCGAAACTAAGGAAGACAAAATTTAAGACATTTCTTTTTAACGCAAAAAGAAAAGGGAAACTATTGAAACGCATTCCTTTTTCCTTTCGCACTTAAAAACACATGCCGCTAAAAAAAGCCAACAAGACCATCTCAACATTTTATTTTGAAAGCAGATAACTCTTTTCGCCTTCTAACACACAAAAAAAGAAAACCTTTATTTACGGATATTTTTTAAAGGCTCAAAAAGACGTGAGTACACACATTACTTTTTTTTCTTCAATACACAAAAAATACACTCACACATTTTCTCTTTGCTACAATTATTTATTTATTCTTTATTGGCTCTAAACACATATTTCCCCTTTCGTTGTGTTCCTTTTTTCCCCCTCAAGTGCTTTTTGTAATAACGTTTTTCCCCCACTTTTCGAATTGATTCTTTTGTCTGTTGAATATTCAGTAATTTTTTTTTAAAGTAGGAGACTGGCTCCGTGGACGTTATAGCTTCGTCGGCGGATAAAGTGATGGATTTCACTCAAAGAACTACCACCGCTTCTGACCCTCAGCTGCAGGCTGAAGTCTCTGCGTTCTCTGCCACCGCTAGAGACCGAAGCCAACTAGCCACGTCTGTGGCTGTACTTGAAGCGATAGAGCGGCTCACCAGAGAGGTCAGAAGATTGAGTGTGAGGTCACAATCGCCTAGACGACAGTATCAAAGTCGTTCACCATCCCCGCGTCGCCGCCGCCACTCAAACAAGCTAGGACTGTGCTTTTACCACAGTCGATTTGGCGCACAAGCGCATAAATGCAAGAACCCCTGTTCATTTTTGAACCAGGGAAACTAAAAGCTGGAGACCTGAGCACGAGACAGTCTTCACAGAAGCTACACTATAGTGCACTTTTTATTTTGGATTCCATTTCCCAGGCACGTTGCTTGGTTGACACGGGAGCCGCTTGCAGTATTTGGCCACTGAAACTTCTCAAAGAGAAACCACCAGTGTCGCCCATTTCACTGCAAGCCGTAAATCATTCTTCAATTCCCACGTACGGTCAAATTTCTCGTTCTTTGGACTTGGAATTACGCAGAGACTTTACGTGGGTCTTTACGGTAGCGGATTTACCTTACCCATTTCTGGGCTCGAACATTCTGCACCACTTTAATCTTTTAGTGCTAATACGGAACTTTCCGTCTGTGGTTTAAAAACAAACACCCCATCTATTACCGGTATTTTTCATTGCCGCTACCGATGACCCATACCAGACACTTCTACACTCCTACCCGGAGTTGACTAACCTAAATTTTGTTTTGAGCAAACCCACTCACTCAACAAAACATTATATTGAGACCACAGGAGCTCCCGTGTTCTCACGCCCTCGTCGTTTACCTGCTGAAAACTAAAAGCGGAAATGGCAGAATTTAACCATATGCTGCAGCTGGGAATTATACGCCCCCCGTCCAGTCCTTGGGCTTCCCCTTTGCATATGGCCCCGAAGCGTTCCGGTGATTGGCGTCCGACTAGGGACTATCGACGACTCAATGCCATGACGGTACCTGATCGTTACCCAATCCCACATATACAGGACTTTGCTTCGTCTCTGCACGGTTGTAAGATCTTCTCCAAACTGGACTTAGTAAAGGCTTACTAAGATTCCACTTAATCCGGCCGACATACCCAAAACAGCGGTATCAACTCCATTTGGAGCGTTCGAATTCTTAACTATGCCTTTCGGTTTGCGAAACGCGGCTAGTACCTTCCAACGCTTCATGGACGAAGTAGTGCGAGATCTCGACTTTGTCTATAATTATATAGACGACATTCTGGTGGCAAGCGCCTCGCGTGAGGAACATGTCACTCATCTCCGCCTACTGTTTGAACGGTTTCAGCAATACCAGGTGAGGATTAACCCTGGTAAATGCGTTTTCGGTGCTTCGTCACTAGTTTTCTTGTGCCACATTATCAGCCCGGAAGGCATATCTCCTTTGCCTGAAAAGATTAAGGCTCTACAAGACCTTCAACCACCTACTTCACTTCGCCAACTAAGGCACTTCCTCGGTCTGCTTAATTATTACAGACGCTTTATCCCACACTGTGCGGATCTTCTGTCTCCTCTTTCCGACCTGTTACGTAACAGGAAGAAGAAAAACGAGCAGATATCACTGAATGATATTCAGCTGAAAACATTCAACCAAGTGAAGGAAAAGCTAGCGACGACATCCCTACTTGCACATCCTGTTCCCGATGCCCAGTTTTCACTGGTCGTTGATGCATCGGGCACAGCAGCACCAATGCCAACTACAACATCTCGAATACTTTTCGAGACGGCTGAAACCGGCAGAACAACGTTACAGGACGTTTGGCCGTGAACTTCTGGCAATGTACCTCGCAGTGAAACACTTCCAGCATTCACTCGAGGGCCGTCAATTTGTAATCTACATTGATCACCGTCCGCTTACATACGCACTGCGTACTAAGCCGGACAAATATTCCCCTTGCGAAACTCGCCACTGGGATTTTGTTTTGCAATTTACTAACGATATCCGACACATCTCTGGTGAACAGAATGCTGCGACAGACGCCTTGTCCCGCCTTATCATAAATTATCTGTCCTCACCGTCAGATGGCTTTAGACCAGCCACGTCTGGACACTCTGGATCTGTCGTCACCTGAATTTGCAACTTGCAAATTCACATACCTACCCGGGCCCACTTCGGACACGCAGATCATCTGTGACACCTCAACAGATTCACCTCACCCTTTAGTTCCATTGACTCATCGTAGGGTTGTCTTTGATACCCTTCACAACTTGGCACACCCCGGACTCAGAGCCACAGTGAAGTTGATTTCGGATAGATTTTTCTGGCCGAATATGACGTGCGATATCACTGCTTGGACACGTTCTTGCGTATCTTGTCAAAAGTCAAAGGTGCACAAGCATATCGGTGCACCTCTCGGAACATTCAGCACTTCAGACGCTCAGTTCAGCCATGTTCATATTGATCTGGTTGGACCATGGCCTGCCAGTCAGGGATTTACTTATCTCCTGACCTGCATAGACCGCTTCACATGGTGGCCTGAAGCCATTCCCCTAATCGACATTTCGGCTGAATCCGTAGCGCGAGCCCTTATCTCGGGCTGGATATCGCGTTATGGAGTCCCTACGACTATTACCACCGACCGTGGTGGGCAGTTTGAATCCCACCTTTTCCAGGAACTTTCCAGGATTTTAGGGATTAAACGTATTCGTACGTCTAGCTATCATCCAGCTTCTAGCGGGATGATAGAACGCTTCCATCGCCAATTGAAAGCCGTGTTGCGTGCTTATCCTGACCAGCAGCGATGGAGCACGTATGTACCAATTGTCCTCCTTGGCTGTCGCGCTGCGATAAAAGAGGACCTCGGATACACTCCAGCCGAACTTGTCTATGGAATGCATCTATCTTTGCCGGGTCAGATGTTGACCCCGATAGATTTAACGGCAACGGACCCAGCTCTGTACACAGACAGACTGCAAGCTTATTTTAATGAGCTCCCACCGATGAACGCTAGGCAACAGACCATACAATCTTCGGTCCCTACAGACATTGCTTCGTGGACTCATGTTTTTCTTAGAAAGGACTCTGTAAAAGCCCCTCTAACTCGACCTTACACTGGTCCTTATCGCGTACTTTCACATACTGATAAGCTATTCACTATTGATATTAGTGGCAAAAAAGAAACAGTATCAATAGATAGGGTTAAAAGAGCCTTTTTAGACACTAAAACACTAGAGCCACATATTCCCCCTATTTACACATTGTATACACCAACTCTGCCAACAGTAAAGGGAAATAAAATTTTTAAAGACAATTACATCACCACCACACGCAGTGGTCGGCGAGTACATTGGCCAAAAAGCTGTGTAAGACTCTATATATATAGAATTAGCTTGTTTGATCCTTTGTACTCTATCATACTATTTTCAGACACAAAAAAAAAAAAAAAAACACTTTTTATGGAAAATAACATTAAAAAAAATTTTTTCTCTGCTTTCGTAAAAAACATTTTTTCAAACATCAATTTTTTGCCAAACAACTTTTCTGAAAAGTAAAGAACAATTTTTCAAAAAACAAAAAAAACAACTTTTCACCGAAAAGTAAAGAACAATTTTTCATAAAAAAAAAAAACTTTTCAAATTTTGTAAATTTTTTATGATTCTGCTGGTTCTATCCAGCTGCTACACTAGCTTTTTCTCTGTCGGCTTTCCGCCTAAGCAGGGGGTGATGAAGCAGACTGAAATAGGATCTATTTCTTCTCGTCCCCTGTGAGCAAATTGGTCATACGCTGACCAATCGGCTTGCAGGGCGTATTGATATCAACTGTCCCCTCATGGACTATTTTCTACCACCTGGTCAGTAGAAGAATTCAGCAGAGACAAACCGGCCAGCAACGAAGAAACATCTCTCTCCTGCCTTTCCCCTGCATCGTTCCAGCAGCAGCCATCTCCACTGGGAATATATTTGCTGACGACCCGGTAGTCTCTTTTCTTCACTGGGACACATTTCCAACCCTCTGTTGAATAAACCCTTTTTTGTTGCCTGTTACTCGATAAATGTAAAGAAGGAACCCCCCCCCTACAATGACAGATCAAGCGTAAGAGAATGGTAGAATCTAATATAGGCTTCTGAACTGTTCTTGGCCTTTTGGCTAAAATCAAAGTGTAGTATCTGTTCCGATGGATACTGCACCCCATAGACTGGTATTGTCTTGGCCTTCGGGGCTTGATTTACGCCGGTCTATGGGTCTGTCCTGTGCAGTTCTAGGAGGTCCGCCCTCCCAGGCTTCGCCTCCCCTCTTTGAGGAGGAGTAAGTTTATTGCTTACTGCCTGAGGCGCCCCTACCGGGGAATGCCGACGGGACTACCCAGGCAATTTTTAAACCCCACTTTCCCGACCCGACCTTGGGTCATATCTTACTTGTGGGAGTAAGATAAAAACTGGCTTTGTGCCTAACTCCTGGAGAGGAGTAAATCAATACTCTATTCCTGACCATAAATGCACTCGTCCAACTTCGCCCCTGTCAGGTCATCCCCCTCCCCAAGTCCTCACTCCCATCAGGCACAACCCTTAACTTTTTTTCACAATATATATATATATATAAATTTTGTGTTTCGTTAAATATTCTTTCTTCTTCCATTCATCTTTTATTTATTCATGTTTTCCTTGTTTTGTTTTTTTTGTTTTTTTTTTACTCTGTTTCTAACAGTTTATAACAATTCATGGGACCACTTCCCGACAAATTCTTTGTTCTTCGATGGGAAATTAAAAACCTCTTCGTATTCTTTCTACTTTGAGGAAACATTTAAAATCTCCCCGTATTCTTTCTTCTCGAAGGGAAAAAACTTCTTGTATTTTTTTCTTCGTCGAGAAATTAATAACATATTAGTATTCTTTCTACTTTACGCCAAATTAAAAACCTCCGAGTATACTTTCTAATTCGACTAAAAATGAAAAAAAACCCATCGTATTAGTTCTTTAAGAGTAAATAAAGATCCTTCTCTCTTATCAGAGTAAAATTTAATGGCGTCGTTGTATTCTTTCTTATCAGAGTAAAATTTAATGGCGTCGTTGTATTCTTTCTTATCAGAGTAAAATTTAATGGCGTCGTGTATTCTTTCTTATCAGAGTAAAATTTAATGGCGTCGTTGTATTCTTTCTTATCAGAGTAAAATTTAATGGCGTCGTTGTATTCTTTCTTATCAGAGTAAAATTTAATGGCGTCGTTGTATTCTTTCTTATCAGAGTAAAATTTAATGGCGTCGTGTATTCTTTCTTATCAGAGTAAAATTTAATGGCGTCGTTGTATTCTCTCTTATCAGAGTAAAATTTAATGGCGTCGTTGTATTCTTTCTTATCAGAGTAAAATTTAATGGCGTCGTTGTATTCTTTCTTATCAGAGTAAAATTTAATGGCGTTGTTGTATTCTTTCTTATCAGAGTAAAATTTAATGGCGTCGTTGTATTCTTTCTTATCAGAGTAAAATTTAATGGCGTCGTTGTATTCTTTCTTATCAGAGTAAAATTTAATGGCGTCGTTGTATTCTTTCTTATTCGAGTGAAAATTAAAACATCCTTGTATTGTTTTTCATCTTGGGGACATTAATCACCTCGTATTATTTCTACTTCGAGTGAAAATTAAAAATAAAAACTCGTTTTTTTTCTTTTTCAAATTAAAACCATCTCGTATTCGTTCAATTTCGCGGGAACATTGAAAACCCCAATTTTATTCTTTCTTCGAGTGAGAATTAAACCCTTTGAAGTGATTTGGCAAGAGAACGGTAAATTGCCGCTTGCCGAAGTTGGTAAGATGCTGAAACAAAGCATATAGAAGAAAGCACACAAGACTTAGATAAAGGGATAATATATGTATTAAACAAATTCAGGAAATGTCATGCAAAACTAATTGTATTTTGCGTTTTGATAAGAAAGCTCAACTATGAAAATATAAGAGTTCTTTTAACGTCCGTTTATAGACGGCCCCCTGAATTGTTCGTATTCAATTAAGTCGCATTCAAATTAAGGAGAAAATCCCTTACGTATTGACTGGACTTCGATACGATTCAAAAGAGAAGGAACAAATCATTTTTGCATGCATCCAGCCCGCCAAAATTAGGAGTTTGTTGATTAGTCAAAGAGAATTGCATTCGCCAATCAAATTAGAATATTTGAGAAATCAAGGGAGCTCATTCATCGTTACGATAAACGAAGGGAGATAACTGATTAGGATAAAAGAGAAGATAACTCTTTCGTTTTTATATCCTCCTATTTTTTTCTTCTTAAACGAGAAATTCAAAATCTCGTATACTTTTTTTTTCTTCGTTTGGGAAATTATTTTATCCTTCTTTAAGTGAAAAGTAAAACCTCGTATGCTTTATTATTTGAGTGAAAATTAAAACCTCGTATGCTTTATTATTTGAGTGAAAATTAAAACCTCGTATGCTTTATTATTTGAGTGAAAATTAAAACCTCGTATGCTTTATTATTTGAGTGAAAATTAAAACCTCGTATGCTTTATTATTTGAGTGAAAATTAAAACCTCGTATGCTTTATTATTTGAGTGAAAATTAAAACCTCGTATGCTTTATTATTTGAGTGAAAATTAAAACCTCGTATGCTTTATTATTTGAGTGAAAATTAAAACCTCGTATGCTTTATTATTTGAATGAAAAGTAAAACCTCGTATGCTTTAATTGAAAATTAAAACCTCGTATGCTTTATTGAAAATTAAAACCTCGTATGCTTTATTGAAAATTAAAACCTCGTATGCTTTATTATTTGAATGAAAAGTAAAACCTCGTATGCTTTAATTGAAAATTAAAACCTCGTATGCTTTATTGAAAATTAAAACCTCGTATGCTTTATTGAAAATTAAAACCTCGTATGCTTTATTATTTGAATGAAAAGTAAAACCTCGTATGCTTTAATTGAAAATTAAAACCTCGTATGCTTTATTGAAAATTAAAACCTCGTATGTTTTATTGAAAATTAAAACCTCGTATGTTTTATTGAAAATTAAAACCTCGTATGCTTTATTGAAAATTAAAACCTCGTATGCTTTATTGAAAATTAAAACCTCGTATGCTTTATTGAAAATTAAAACCTCGTATGCTTTATTGAAAATTAAAACCTCGTATGTTTTATTGAAAATTAAAACCTCGTATGCTTTATTGAAAATTAAAATCTCGTATGTTTTATTGAAAATTAAAACTTCCTATGCTTTATTGAAAATTAAAACCTCGTGTTATAATAAATTACTGTAACTCTTCAGGAAATGAGTCATGGTTATTCCCCTTTGGTCGGAACTAAGGATTCCGCCATATTGACTTTGCCAAACACGTGTATATATTTTAAGCTGATAAAACCTTTACGAAAGGCATTCTTATTCATTCTTCTTTTATCATTACAATTTTATCAGCTTAAGATAAGAAAAAAAAAAAAAAAAAAAAAATGGACAAATTACTGCGGCCAGAAAGATTTAACACAGAACCAACTGCTCCGAATTCGGAAAAAATATACAAACATTGGAAACTAACATTTGAATATTACCTACGCACGTTAAATAACGACCAAATCGAAAACAATGCGCAAAATCTTTTCGCATTGATCAATTCTGTCTCGGCGACAATTTTCGAAATCATAAGCGACGCCACGGATTACAACGGCGCCATAGAAACGCTAGACGCTATTTATATGAAACCAACAAACATTGTATTTAACAGACATCAACTCCTGACAAGTAAACAGAAACCGACACAAACCATCGACGAGTTCATGCAACAGTTGGAAGTATTCGCTAAATCTTGCGAATTTCAAGCGGTAAGTGCCGAGGAAAACAAAAAACAATATATACGGGACGCGTTCATTAGCGGCATCTCGTCTTCGTCTATCCGTCAGTGCCTACTTGAAAAACCTTTCTCGACACTACAAGAGACATTTACAGTGGCTAGATCCCTAGAACAAGCGGAGAAGCATACGGCCAGCTTCGATTACCACCCGAGCGTAACAGCTACCGTAGGTCAACCAGAAGAAACTCCCTTAGCCGCTGTAAAAGGAAATACATTACAAAAAGGAATTTGTTTCTTCTGTGGGAACACACGGCATGCACGGGCGATGTGTCCTGCACGTAATGCCGAGTGTAGAAAATGTAAAAAAAATGGCCATTGGGCTAAGGTATGTAGATCATCCTCCTCTCCTGCTGCTGTGTTGTACGACCCGGACTCCCCCCCACCCAATCTCTCCTGACTAGGAACGGGTGCCAAAGACATCACCTACACCAAATGCGAAATAAATGGGCAGGTAGTGAATGCTATGGTAGACTCCGGCAGCGTGAGGACGTTCATTAGCAAAAATACAGCAAGAAAGCTGAAACTTTTTGTTATCCCCAAACTGAAAACCGTAGCATTGGCGGACCCGAATCATCATGCTAAAATCATCGGCGAAACTGTTGTTGACATCTCTCTAAACGGTAAAAACCACCACGCCATGACGGTGGAAGTAATTAAGGACCTGTTCACGGATATGATTGTCGGAAAAGACCTTCTAAAACAATATAAAACTGTGACGTTGAAATTCGACGGTCCCAGGGAAGAACTTGTTATTGGAGCGATGGGTAAGAGTAACAGTTTTCCATGTATCAAAATTTCTCCTCCTCCCCTCTTCTCTCATCTTTCTACTCGGACGACCCCTATTGCCACCAAATCTCGTCGTCACTCATTCACTGACAACATTTTTATTAAAGAGGAAACTGCCAGAATGCTGAGGGAAGGCATAATAGAGCCCTCTATATCTCCTTGGCGAGCCCAAGTTTTAGTGACCTCTAACGAGAATCAAAAAAAAAGAATGGTGGTCGACTACAGCGACACCATAAATAGATTTACAGAACTGGATGCCTATCCCATGCCTAACATTACTAAAATGATTGATGACATAGCTCGATACAACGTTTTTACAACACTTGACCTGAAGTCTGCTTACCATCAAATCCCAATTAGTCACGCCGATCGGAAATACACAGCATTCGAAGTAAATGGAAAACTTTACCAATTTACTCGTATCCCTTTTGGAGTCACTAACGGAGTGAGTGCCTTTCAAAGATGCATCGATGACATTGTAGAAAGAGAAAAATTAACAGATACTTTTGTGTATGTAGACAATGTCACGATATGCGGAAAGGATCAACAAGAACACGATTACAACCTTCAAAGGTTTTATAATGTAGCAAAAAAATGCAACATCACACTCAACCAAAGTAAGAGCATCATTTCTACTACTTCTATCACACTTCTTGGGTACACAATCCAGAACAACCAAATTACTCCTGATTACCTGAGGCTAAAACCACTCCTTGAAATGTCACCGCCTCTAAATCTACAGTCGCAAAAACGAATAATTGGTATGTTCTCTTACTATAGTAAATTCATTCGAAATTTTTCTGATAAGATACTGCCGCTGAACCATAACAGGGAGTTTCCACTACCCCCGTCTATTCTAAATTCTTTTCAGACGCTGAAGACCGACTTAAGTAATGCCACCCTTATAACTGTTGACCCGGACAAAGAATTTGTAGTGGAAACTGATGCCAGTAAATACTGCATTGCTGCTACGCTGAACCAACAGGGTAGACCCGTTGCATTCTTTTCTCGGACACTAAGTCCGAACGAGATTAGACATCACGCGGTCGAAAAAGAAGCTGCTGCGATTGTCGAAGCTCTTCGAAAGTGGCGACACTTCTTACTCGGGAGACATTTCAAAGTTATTACAGATCAAAAGAGCGTCAGTTTTATGTTCGATAATAAGAGAAAATCAAAAATTAAAAATGATAAGATATGTCGTTGGCGGATCGAACTGTCACAATTCAAATTCAGCATTACTTACTGCCCAGGAACGGAAAATACAGCTGCTGATACGTTTTCTCGCATCTCTGCATTAACGCACACTTTGCAAGACCTCCGCGACTTGCATGCTACACTATGCCATCCTGGAGTCACGCGACTCAGCCACTTCATCCGGACAAGAAACCTTCCTTTTTCTTTAGAACAAATTAAAAACATAACAGACTCGTGCCCCTCCTGTCAGTATTTGAAACCTAAATTTGCCAGTTGTAACAAAGGAACACTCATACAGGCTATATTACCTTTCCAGCGACTAAACATCGACTTTAAAGGCCCTTTACCTACCTCTGTACGTGGTAACAAATACTTACTCACCATAATTGATGAATATACTCGCTTTCCCTTTGCCTTCCCCTGTAAGGATATGACTAGCAAAACCGTGATCCATTGCCTAAACCAACTATTTGCTATTTTTGGCATGCCCGATATGATACACACTGACCGAGCTGCTGACTTCCTTGCAGGAGAAATCAAAGATTACTTATGTGGCAAAGGTATCGCCACCTCTAAAACAAGTAGGTATCACCCTGAGGGTAACGGGCAAGTTGAGAAGCTCAATGGAACTTTATGGAAGGCCATCCAAACGACCGTACACTCTAGCAACATGAAACTGCCTCATTGGGAAGAGATACTACCAAACGCTCTCCATTCAATCAGGTCGTTACTGTGCACTGCCACCAATATGACTCCTCATGAGAGAATGTTCAAATATAGTCGTAGATCTTCCTCCGGAACTTCTGTTCCCACTTGGGCGAAACCAGGCCCAGTATATGTCAGAAACCATACTAAGTCTAGTAAGCTCGACCCTCCAGTAACCCCTGCTACCTTATTAGACATCAACCCCTACTATGCTCATGTACGACTACCCTCTGGTGCGGAAACTACTGTCAATGTGCGAGACCTGGCCCCTAACTCCTCAAACCAAGAAGACGAACACGATGAAAACAATACTGCAAGCCCTGAAGCCCATAAAGAACCGCCACCTGACGAAAACAATATCGACGTGGAGGAGAAGAATCCCTTACCTGATCCTGAACATATCCATACTAGCCACGATGTGGATGCTGAGAACAAAAATCCCTGTGAGTCAGTGCGGAGATCGTCCAGAATGCGGCGATTTCCAAGTAAATATAAGGACTTTTTAACCTAATACAGAACAGACTAAATTTAACTTCTGTAATTACATACTTGATTATTGTTGAAGGGGAAAATGTTATAATAAATTACTGTAACTCTTCAGGAAATGAGTCATGGTTATTCCCCTTTGGCCGGAACTAAGGATTCCGCCATATTGACTTTGCCAAACACGTGTATATATTTTAAGCTGATAAAACCTTTACGAAAGGCATTCTTATTCATTCTTCTTTTATCATTACACCTCGTATGTTTTATTGAAAATTAAAACCTCGTATGTTTTATTATTTGAATGAAAATTCAAAATCTGTTTGCACTCTTTCTACTTTAAATGAAAATATAAAAAACGTCTCCGTATTCTTTCTTTCGAGGGGAAACTAAAAATCGTCTCGTATTCGTTCTTCTTCGAGAAAGAATTAAATACTTCCTTGTGTAGCAGTCACGTGATTGAGATCTATTTAATCTGTATGTACACGTAATCTTTTGCGTAGTAATAAGTTCTGCTTCAATTGCATGAAACAGGCATATCTGTAGAAATACATCAAGTGATTAGTGCATCACTGCACATGCACACTCTCGGCCTTTTTCCCTAATTTCCGTCTAGCTATTTTCGCGGGCAATTACAATTCAATTCTATCCGAGATGTAGATAGACATTTCCTCTCGCATCTCGTCACTATGACGAGAGGCGGGAATGAGCCCCAAAGGCGACACTTTGACTCAATTACATTTCTACTACTGCCAAACCAACTTGCCTTGTTGCCTAACATGCTTACGTTCCTGTATTCTTATGTTCCTATTAAATAAGTTGATTTTATTGTAGAGAAGACGTTGGTATTCTATTTTGAACTCTGGTGACCTTATATTCTTTATTTCAAGCCAGCTCAGTCAGATCAATACAAACACGGACGACTCAACAAAATGGCTACCTCCTATCTCGACGTTCAACATACACCAAACAACTGTACACTGCTCTCACTATTTCCCTACATGAAGTGGCGGATTTAAAGGTATCACATTGAGGCAGTTGCCCCACGGGGCCAACTCTAAAGGCCAACACGGGGCCAATAGTTTTTTTCAGAGAAAACATTTTTTCCTTCTATGTTAATAAGTTGACATTATAATTATAAATTAAACGTGAATGTTGATAACCTTGCTACGGTAATATAAAATATAACATGGTATATTATAAATATAAATACTATACACCTAGGTGGAATGCTTCAGTCGAGACCTCAATGTAGACAGACATTTCATCTCACATCTCGTCACTATGACGAGAGGCGGGAATGAGCCCCAAAGGCGACACTTTGACTCAATTACATTTCTACTACTGCCAAACCAACTTGCCTTGTTGCCTAACATGTTTACGTTCCTGTATTCCTATGTTCCTATTAAATAAGTTGATTTTATTGTAGAGAAGACGTTGGTATTCTATTTTGAACTCTGATGACCTTATCTTCTTTATTTCAAGCCAGGTCAGTCAGATCAATACAAACACGGACGACTCAACAAAATGGCTATCTCCAATCTCGACGTTCAATATCCATCAACCACTCTACACTTGTATTATTTTTACTCCGATGGAAAATTAAAAACCTCATTGTATTCTTTCTTCTTCGATGGGAAATTAAAAACCTCATTGTATTCTTTCTTCTTCGATGGGAAATTAAAAACCTCATTGTATTATTTCTACTCCGATGGGAAATTAAAAACCTCATTGTATTATTTTTACTCCGATGGGAAATTAAAAACCTCATTGTATCATTTTTACTCCGATGGAAAATTAAAAACCTCATTGTATTCTTTCTTCTTCGACGGGAAATGAAAAAACTCCGAGTGAAAATTAAAAACTTATATTTTTTTCTTCTGATCCTAGTTACTGACACGAGTCATTAACCGTGATCGTCGCTAGCAATAACACATGGTAGGCATTGGAATCTGAATGACAACAGGTCTTCTTAGATTTCCAGCAGTTTTCGCCTCTTTCTATAATCGTTGCAAATCACGTTTCGTTATCGCAACAGCCGTTCATAACGATCGTTGACTTTCTTTGGAATTTGAGTGGCAATAAGCCTCTCCAACATTCCAGTACTTTCCGTGCCTGCTCAGTGGAAACCTGGATGGCACAACCCCTCGTCGATCTTTCCATTATACTTGACCTTTCACGACCATTCTGTGTGGTACAAACCGAGGCTGGTGCCACCATTGAGGTGTTCGATTATTATTATAGGATTTCTGGAAGTTTAAATTCTCTTATATCCGTATAATGTTATTTCTGTATATTTTGTTCGATTTATACTTCCCTGTTGTTGGTCAGCGTTACCTTGCCGTGTGAGTTGGTTTCTGCACTCGGGGATTTCCTTAATATGTCACCTGTTTTCATTGGTGCTGTGTGCTCTATGGTATCGATCTGTCCTTTTATTTCAATTTCTCGTAGTTCTTTTCGAAACTGTTCCTAGTGCTCCTACAATTATTGGGATTTGCAGACATTTTCGTCATGTTCCATATTTCTCTCAGCTCTTAGGCAACTTCATTGTTTTTGCTTCGATTTTCTATGATCTGATCTATGATTTCTATGATTTTCCTGTGATCTGTGGCAGTTTTTATTTCTTCGTGTTGATTATTATTACGTCTGGTTTCCTTGCTGGTATGAGTTTGTCCGTTTCTGCTTCCATCTATAAGAGGGTTTTATGATTTTCATTCTTCACTACTGGTTCGAGTAAGGTAAAGTAGTGAAGTCTATTTAGTATATTAAAAGATCAATGAAATAAATCGATAATGTTCAGTTTTCTTATTTCAATTACTTCAATTTTTTTTTTAAATATTTAAATGCGTCCTCTCACCTTTCAAATCTGATTACTTGTGTTATTTACTCGATATTTGGAGACGATATACATTTCTTAACGTTATAACCAGTAACTATAGCGTCTGTTGGCTTCAGAGTTTTCTTCCTTGGATTATACCCAAGTTCTCTCCCCCGAATCATACAGGTTAACGGAAAAAAATGCACTCTCTTGCTCCAGTAATCAAAAATCTAATTTCACCCACGTCGCGAATTAAGAACGAAGCTCTCTTTTTTTTCTGGCCTGGCAGTCAAAACCGTCGGACGCAGTCC
>OY744521.1:202949972-202997472 GCA_963556195.1 Sepiola atlantica
ATTACACCGGTATTATTGATAGATGCAGACATCACATCATTTTAAGTGGCACTGTCTGTCGGTCGCCTGTTCCATTTAATTTTGTCCCTTAACGTTTCCGTTTAAACTAATGCGCTCGCTTTGTTTTCTTAAGCTACGAACGGGTACGATTGAATTTAGAAAATATAGAGTTAACGAAAGAAAATTACCATCTATATACTTTTAAAAAGTTATGATGTTTTTTTTTAGTTTGTGTGTTCGTACGCAAATTGAAACGTGATTGTTTGACAAAAAAGGAATAGTCAGAGTACACATTACTAAGGAAGTAGTTTTTACGCTGCCAATACACAGGTTTGTCACGTGAGTCTAAAGGATTTTCTTTTTTTACTGGATACGTGTTTTATAAATTTAAAGAAATTAACATAATAACACAAAAAACATTACATAAATATAAAAAAAACAAGGGACCTGTTTGTTGATAATCCGCAAAAAGGTAGACATAAAGGCATTAATTTAAAGCGAATTATTTTTACTTAAAAACATAATTTCTAATATTTTTGCAAGTAAAATCAATATGTAAATACATTCATCATAGTTACTTACTCTCTCATGCAAATACTAAGTAGCGCGTGTTTTTTTTTTGCCAAATTTCACAAATATTTTTCTTCGTACTAGATAAAAAGCAGTAAAAGCTAGGTAAAGATGGGAATTGATAAAACGGTGTACTGTACCAATGCCGCTCAAGGAGTGGGTAAACTAGTTTTAATTTGAAAAAATATGCTCAGCAAGCCTCACGCTAGTCTTATCCGATTCAGTATTTGGCCCATTGACAAATAAATCAGTTAATAAGAGAAGTTCTCTAACCTGGTAAAGCGAGCATGCCTTCTTTGCTGATTTGTAATATTTCGGTTTAAAAGCGGAATATTTATTTTTTTTTGTTTTGGTCCCTTCAGATACAATATAAATGTTGTATATCCTTGATAGGTCCTTTGTTATCGTCTATCTCCCATAGGACATCAGCGAAACTGTTATTTTGGTACTTTTGGGGAGAGGATTGTATATTTATAAAGAAGGAGATGATGACGACTTAAATATTAACTATATTTTATTAATTTAACTAATAGATCTCCATTTCCTTAACTAGAAATTTCTTCAGGCTTTACCATTTCCACATGAGGTCTAAGCGCCTCTAATTATATTTACCTCATATCATGTCTAACCACACTAAAATCTTGGCAACAACTAGCTCTAATTTAAAATATTTCCTATAATACATGATTAAGCTAAACAATTTACGCTCTACTCTTATATGGGGTTTGTAGCTGACCTTAAGATAATCCTGGTAAATTCATGTTTTGTTGTTTGATAACATTTTTTTATCTTTCAGGTAAAAACGAAAAAAAAAAAAGAATTGCAACCCCTTTGCTACATGATTAAGCACAGAACTTCCGTACAGGGGGGCGTTTTTTTTCTATTTTGTCAACACATGTGTTAATTAAAAGGTTCTACTGAAGAGCGTCATGACGGCATCTTCAGGGCTGTTTTTGTTTTGTTTTTGTAGGGAGGTTTTGCCGTCCTTCCATATGCAGGGCCTGATATCCCAAATGGTCACCCATCTGGTACTGGCCAAACTCAACGTCGCTTAACTTCGGAGATCTTACTAGTACCGGCTGTCAACATGATTATGCCGTATCTTTCAAGTATTGATTTACTCCTCTCCAGGAGTTAGGCACAAGGCCAGTTTTTATCTTACTCCCACAAGTAAGATGTGACCCAAGGTCGGGTCGGGAAAGTGGGGTTTAAAAATTGCCTGGGCAGCCCCGTCGGCATTCCCCGGTAGGGGCGCCTCAGGCAGTAAGCAATAAACTTACTCCTCCCCAAAGAGGGGAGGCGAAGCCTGGGAGGGTGGACCTCCTAGAACTGCACAGGACAGACCCATAGACCGGCGTAAATCAAGCCCCGAAGGTCAAGACAGTACCAGTCTATGGGGTGCAGTATCCATCGGAACAGATACTACACTTTGATCTTAGCCAAAAGGCCAAAGATGAAAACATGAACTAGTATAATAGAATACGCGCGACAAGCTTCGCGCTATTTTTATCGAGTCTCTTATTTTGGCCCATTCACAAATAAATCAGTTTATAAGAGAAAACGTAGGTGAGATAAAACCCGGCTCCACTAGGAAAGCAATAAATGATTAAGTAAATGGTTTCTACGTTGATTTACAACCAACTCTGCGCCATTTTCTCCCCAGTTTTACTATGTCACGACTTTAAAGCAAATTTATAGATTTTATACTGATTTAATTTTTTTATTTATTTTTTATTTGTAATTGTTTTTTTTTTTAACTTTTATTCGCCTCAAACAAGGCACATTGTCACTGAAGCGTAAGGTGCAACTGTGGTAGGGGCCATATTTTTAGAAAGGGGCAGCCTGGGTCAAGTGTTGGTCAGCAACATGGTTCTACACATTATATTTACATTTCTGCAGAAACAATGGACAGGGAGAAGATTCCAATGGCAAACTGTTACAGTAAAGAAGCTATCAGAGTGAACATCTTCCGACATCTAGGGACCTCTTCAGTGAAGGGGGGGGGGATTTAGCAACCAGTTGGATGGTATAAGTGCAGTAAGTTCATGATGGAACATTCTGTTGGAATACTTATAAAAACAAGTACAGGGTGTAACGCTGCGGTGATGCAACAGGGGCTGGAGTTTGGCAGCCTATAAGGTTATAAATTATATTTTGTACTCTGTACAAGAGGGAGAGGTTAGTCATTGGTACACCAGATCAGATGTGGTAACAGTATCCCCTGTACGAGCAAATGGTGACTTGGTAGAGATATAGGGTACTAGCAGGTGTTAAAAATGTTCTATCCCGGTAAAGGGAGCCTACTTCCTTTGTTGCTTTGTAATGTTTCGATTTTAAAGCAGAATATTTAATTGTTTGTTTTGTTCCCGTCAAATACAATATAAATATTGTGTATGTATATCCGTGAAGGTTTCTTGGCTAGTGTCCATCTCTCATGGGATAGCGGTGAAACTGTTCTTTTAATACTGTTCTTGGGAGGCGTGTATGAAGAAAAAGACGTCGACGACTTTAATATTTATTATATTTTATTAACTTAAACGGGTCTTCATTTCCTCAACTAGACATCTTAACATGAGATCTAAACGCTCCTAATAATATTTACCTCATATCATGTCTAGCCTCACTAAAATCTTGGTAACAACTCGCTTTAATTTAAAATAGTTTATATATCACATGCTAAAGCTAAACAGTCAACACTCTACTCCCATAATGGGGTTTCTAGCTGAATTTAAGGTCATTCTGATAGATTCATATTTTGATGGTTGATAAGAATTTTATCTTTCAGGTCGAAGTCCTTTACATCCAAACAAATATGGAAACTCTCTCGACGTTACAGCAATTACAGATGAGAAAAATAATGCCGGTAAGTTTATTAAATATTTGTTTAAAATCTCATTTCTAATTCGGATTAGATTTTTTTTTAATATGTATATATTCAAGAATTTGTTGAGAAATTATTTTATTTTACTTCACGATATATATATATATATATATATATGGGAAATGAAAAAGGAAAAACCAAGAGATATTTTTTATATATATTCATCAACGTTTCGTCTTTATTTGTAAGACTTCCCCAGGATAATAATTTTAAGAAAAATTTCATGCACATCGAAATATTGGGTTGACATGATGGGTTGATGAGAAAAAGTAGTAGTTGTGGCTACTGAAAGCGCTGGACCAAGGTCCGGGCTGAGAGAAGTCAGTAGCAGAGAGTGAGATGGATGTGGATGACTGTGAGTGAAAAAGGGTAGGAGTGTTAGTGAATTTGTCTATGGGTGGAAGAGAGGGGAGGGGATGCTGAGGTTTTTGTCGTGGTGAGGTGTAGCATGGATTTTGAGGGGCTGGGGAAAGAGGATGGAATGGGGGAACTCTGTGTCTCTGTATTGTAGGTAGTATCATAGTTTTAGAAAAAGATTTGAAGAAATGAAGATAATTTGAAAGTAGGCGGGGTGGGTGGGTAAGAGTGTGAAAGAAGTAGTCGAAAGGGTGAGATAGGTGTGGGGGGAGAGGGGAGATTTTGTTGTGGTTAGGTGTGACATTTTTGGAGGGTAGGAGTATTGACCAGCTGGCTATGTCAGGAATGTGTGAATATAAGTGAGTAAGAAGGAAAGTGTTGAACTGTACTGTGAATATGACAATGAGGGGAAGGAAAAAGAAAGAGAAGGAGAAAAGCGATATTAATTTTGGCGAGAAATAGGTGAAATATAGTTTTGTGCAAGCAGTGTTGTTGGTTTGAAATTAAATTGAGGGCAAAAGGGGGTTAAATATCTAAATATTTGTGAGGATGTCTTGATTGTGTTCATTGGTAAGGCTGTTATTTGTAGTTAAGTGGTTTAGATTCGTGGTGAATGAAAATGTATGTGGGGGGTTTGTGCGTGAGTTTGTATGTGGGGACTTGTATATAAGTACAATTGAGAACGAAGAGAAGAAAGGTTAGCCATGATCTAGGTTTAGTTTTTGTTCAGTCAGGATAATTATGCTTATTAAGGGGGATAGATTGTAGAAGCCATTTCGCTGTCTGATAGTGTTGGAGGCTGTGATTAGTGCAGTTTCCAGTAGTCTTCGCCGAGCTTTGTTATGAATGTGTTTGGTGATTTTGGCCTGTTCAAATTTGAAAGCATGATCGTGCTCTAATACATGGGAGAAAAGTGCACTTAGAGAGTTGTTGTTTTTTATGTCCCTTTTGTGTTCGCTCAATTTTTTTTTCAATTCACGTTGCGTTTCCCCCACGTAAATTTGATGGCAGTTGTTGCATGGGACAGTATATAAGCCGGCATGGGATGTGTTTTTTTTTTGGAAATATCTTGCTGTGTTTAATGTTTGTTTTATGGTTTGTGATGTGGTTTGTAATGTTGGAATGCCTAGTTTGTTAAGTGTGTTGCAGATGGATGTGTTATTGGAAGGCGTGGGTCTATGAGAGAGGTGTTTGGTGTTTGATGTTTTTGTGTGTTGTTTTTGGAGAATATTTGAAAGGCTTTCTTCTTGGCATTTAGTATAAAATGTGTGGGGTATTGCAGTGTTTTTAAGGAATTAATGATGTGTTTCATTTCTTCATCTATGTATTGAGGATTGCAGATTCTAAGAGCGCGTAGGAAGAAGCCTATAATCATACCTGTTTTTATCTTGCTATTGTGGTGAGAGTAGAAGTGTATGTAGTCGTTTTTGTCAGTGTTTTTGCGGTGTACTTTGAATGCTAGTTTGTTGTTGGAATTTATTATAAGAGTGTCTAGGAATGGTATCGAACTGTCTATCTCAGTTTCATGTGTGACTTTTATGGGGGGTTCTACTGTGTTGAGTTTGTCTTTGAGGTTATTGATTTGTATATCTAAGGGGAGGAAAATAAGAATATCATCAATGTATCTGAAATATTCGATGTTAGGGAGTAGTCTAAATTTGAAAGGACTGGATTCTAAGAATTCTAAGAAGAGGCAGGCTAATACACCGCTTAGAGGGTTTCCCATGGGGAGTCCAAATTTTTGTTTGTAGAATTCGTCGTTGAATTGGAAATATGTTACGTCAGTGATGAGTCTAATTATTTCTATTAAAGTATTGGGGGGAAATGGCAAGTCGGTTTTGATTTTCTTTAGGTGTGTGTGGAGTAAATTTAGGCATTTTTTAACTGAGGCATTTGTGCAAAGCGCTGTTACATCTAGGCTACCTATGTTTTTCTTTTCTACGTTAATGTTTTTTATTTTGTTAAGAAGGTCGCCTGTTTTTGATGTGGGAGGAGCTGATGGGTCCCATTAGTGGGGTGAGAATGTTAACTATGGCCCGTGCGATTTTGTGTGTGGTACTACCTATGTTTGATAGAATGGGGCGCGTGGGGATGCCCGGTTTGTGGGTTTTGGGGAGCCCGTATAGTGTAGGAATGATGGGGTGATACTCAATATATGATGTCCATTTTTTGTTGTTCTTAATTAGGTGTTTGAAGGGTTTGTTGAAATGTTCTATGTTTTTGTTAATAGCTTTTTGGTCAGTTTTAGTGTATGTGTTTTCGTTGGATAATAGAGTAGATATTTTTTTAAGATATGAGTTTTTATCCATGATTACTATGCCCCCTCCGTTATCTGATGGTGATATGATTATGTTATTATCGTTAGCTAGTGGTTTAAGAGTGTCTATGTATCTTTACGGTAAAACGGGTTCATTTGGTAGAGTGATTGTGGTTGAGATTATTCCTTGAATGAAGCCTTTAGTGAAGTGTGTGTCAGTGTGTCTGTAATTGTTTAGAACTGTATTGGTTGTGGTGTTAGAGTGTATTCCCGTAGCGAATTTTAAGCCGAAACTGAGAGCTTCAGTTTCTATGTCTGAAAGTTTATAAGTGGTGAAGTTTTTTATAAGTTCCGGGCGTCCTAATGCTTTCCATTTGCTGTCTAAGATTAGTTGGGTGAGTTTGTTTTTTAATTTCGTTGTATGTTGTGCGTTGAATCTTTTGATAGATTTCGTGATGTTAGTGATTGTGTTGGGCATTATTGTGTTGTTATTTTTTAGGTTGATGGCCAATGTTCTGGCCTCGTGGAAAAGGTATGAGCTTTTGTGTTTCAGTAGGTTTGCAGATGATATTAGAGTCAGGAAAAATATGGTGCGAGTGTTTTAAAAATGTGAAAGTACTTGCGGGTATGACCTTTTATTCGATGCATCTCAGCAGAAAAGTTCTCCTGTTGTTGTGGGAGTTGGCTGCGAATAGTTAATTAATATCGCTTTTCTCCTTCTCTTTCTTTTTTACTTCCCCTCATTGTCATATTCACAGTACAGTTTAACACTTTACTTCTTACTCACTTATATTCACACATTCCTGACATAGCCAGCTGGTCAATACTCCTACCCTCCAAAAATGTCACACCTAACCACAACAAAATCTCCCCTCTCCCCCTCTCCCCCTCTCCCCCTCTCCCCCTCACCCATCTCACCCTTTCGACTACTTCTTTCACACTCTTACCCACCCACCTCGCCTACTTTCAAATTATCTTCATTTCTTCAAATCTTTTTCTAAAACTATGATACTACCTACATACCAAAGACACAGAGTTTCCCCCTTCCACCATCTTTCCCCAGCCCCTACAAAATCCATGCTACACCTCACCACGACAAAAACCTCAGCACCCTCTCCCCTCTCTTCCACCCTAAGACAAATTCACTAACACTCCCATTCTTCCCCTTTTTCACTCACAGCCATCCACATTCATCTCACTCTCTGCTACTGACTTCTCTCAGCCCGGACCTTGGTCCAGCGCTTTCAGTAGCCACAACTACTACTTTTTCTCATCAACCCATCATGTCAACCCAAAATTTCGATGTACTTGTATGACATTTTTCTTAAAATTATCATCCTGAGGAAGTCTTACAAATAAAGACGAAACGTTGATGAATATATATTTTAAAAAATATCTCTTGGTTTTTCCGTTTTCATTTTCCATTACGTCGAATTACTCTCATCCTTCCTCTCTCATATATATATATATATATATATATATATATATATATATATATATATATATATATATATATATATATATTGGTACAGAAAGATTAGTACAACATTCGTACTGTCGGTTTCAAGCACGGAAGGACTTAGCCATCCGTCTCTCTAGCTTCTGTTGTCATCTGTTTCGGAAATGTGAAGTCACGTGTCACTTTCCGAAACAGATGACAACAGAAGCTGAAGAGAGCCGGATGGCTAAGTCCTCCCGTGCTTGAAACCGACGGTACGAATGTTGTACTAATCTTTCTGTACCAAAATAAATAAATATTGCGCTCTTAATTTTTAATTTTTAATTCTTAATTAATCGAGCACTCTGCTGGGATTTTCCTGCTATATTACAAAGAAGTATATATATATATATATATATATATATATATATATATATATATATATATATTACAAAGAAGTATATATATATATATATATATATATATATTACAAAGAAGTATATATATATATATATATATATATTGATCTTCGGCCTTCAAACTCTGTCGGCAACGATCTCAACCACATAATTGAACATTTCACATTCTTCCTGAATTAAACAAATATTAATTTCTCAGCGATCGGCGCTCATCTCCTTCCAAAAGATATCGTTGCAATCGTTTTTCATTCGCTGAGACTTTATTCATTCCAAACAAAGCCTTAATTTATTTTATGCCAATGTCTTAACATTTTTGAATTTGCTTTATTCACCAAATCTTATTTACTCCAAGCCAGAACATTATCTCTTTTTCACCGCATATATCTGTTCTCGTTATGTCTTGTTTTCTCGATATCACTGTTAAAGAATTACATATTTTATACAATCTACTGATTAGAACACGGACAAACACACGCACACAAATATATATATATGTATATTTAAATACATTTTTCGTGGTACAAAATGTTATTACGG
The DNA here is from genome assembly GCA_963556195.1 of Sepiola atlantica. Taxonomy (NCBI): domain Eukaryota; kingdom Metazoa; phylum Mollusca; class Cephalopoda; order Sepiida; family Sepiolidae; genus Sepiola; species Sepiola atlantica. Next base: position 202,958,432 of record OY744521.1, read on the forward strand.
CAAGGAATATAGACATTTGTGACATTTTTATTTTATGGGAGTATGAAACTGAAACAGTGATAGAACGAAGGAAAAAGTATAATTACATAAATTTACTTAGCCGGCTTTCGTCCACACTCATCAGAATAAATACGTGGAAGTAAATACGATTAAAACTTGAAATATCGAGTGAAATAAAGACAAGTGACAGTTCAGGGAAAAATGGGGGGAGGGGGGCATAAGTAGATCACATTGAGTTCTAGAAGCCACCCCTTTTGTTTATATATGAGTGTTAATGATTTAATATAGATTGTTTCCAGGACCTTAAAGTGGAATAACGAATGTGATCTACTTATGACAGAGAAACTGTCATTAGTGCAAGTCGACGCACATTCGGCGCTATTTATGAGATGTTGAGCAATAGCTGACCTGATATGTTGACTAAATTATTTAGATGACTCTGGCGTATTGTAGGGGGGGGTGTTGTTTTATTCTGGATGCCACCCTTTGCATCGTCCTTCCCATGGCATCGCACCGACATTTAAATTTATAAATGATATTACTAATATGATTATGTATGGAGTTTAACAAAGGTCGAGCAGAAAAAACGATTCTCGGGTTCGACGCCTTATAACAGCGACGTACAGCAGCAGACATTTGGTTAGCAAATTTGATGCTAACATTACCTAACCATGGTAATCTGAGGTACGTCGGACATTTTAGAGGACCAAAATGTTTAGGCTTATGAAAATTGGTGATCTTGGCAGCGATATTTGAATTCACAATATCGAGAGGGTAACCATTATCAATTAGAGTGTCTTTGATAAATTGAATCTCCGAATCAATCAGGGATTCAGAGCAAATCATTAAGATACGATGAACCAAACATTTAATTAGATATATTTTTCTTTGTTTGGGACAAAAAGAGTCCCAGTGGTAGTATAAGCCAGTAAATGTTGGTTTGCGGTAAACAGATGTAAGAAACAATGAATCAGATTTATGCACTAGTACATCCAGAAAAGGAAGGGTGTAATTATGTTCCTTCTGATCTGAAAGGTTGGGTGTAATTGATTTAATGCATTAAGAAATACTACAGAATCCGACTCATCGTTAAACACGCAAAATATATCATCGACTTATCGGAAATAGGTTAATGGTTTATTAATACGGGCCAAAAGATTATGCTCATGAAAACCCACGAAAATATTGGCCAAAGAAGGACCAAAAGGTGACCCCCCATAGAAATACCGTCAGTCTGCCGATACATGACGTTATCGAAACTAAATTCGACGGACATGGTAGCAAACTGCATAAGTTCTACGAAGACCTTCTCGGAGATAGGAGGACCCACTGCTAAACCACGATATAGTACATCAGCACAAATATCGAGGATTTCTTGCATGTGAACGCATGTGAACGAACTGCTGATGTCGAATGAATACATGAACTTATTTTCAGCAGAAAAGGGACAATTACGTATGTGTTCAGCAAAAGTAGATGAGTCTTTAATACAGTTGGACGAATTTACTTCAAGAACTGGTTGAAGCAATTCAGCAAACCGCTTGTCTAACTTGTGCTAAACCGAACCTATCATAGAGAGAATAGGTCATACGGGTATTTAGTTTTTATGTATTTTGGTAACCCTAACCCGACGTATTGGTCTATACAATCATATATGTCCCCAGAAAGAGCACCTTTCTTAACTATTTTAAGTAATCTTTTTCTTTTTTTTCAAAGTAAGACACTTTTTTTCTCTTTTTCTGTTTACTTGTCTTTCCTGTTCGATTGATATCTACTTCTTTTTGGCGACAGTAGTTCGTTAACGTCTTTCACATCAGACGATAAAGAAAAGTGAGTGTGCGTGGAACAAGAAAGACAAGTAAAAAAAAAAATTTAAAAATTAAAAAATGTCTTGTTTTGAAAAGGGCGTATTGTTTGCCGAAAGTAAGATTTAAAATAAATTTATTTATTAAAACAATTTCACATTCTTTATTTTAGTTTTCAAACTTTTTGAATATCATATATATATATATATATATATATATATATATATAGTTTATGAAAGTTATGAAAGTTGTTTGTAAGCGTGAATTGTTCAAAGTTTAATCGTGTGTAAAGACACTTGTAGAGTGAAGAACAGACATGACTGTGTAAGAAGTGTGTAGGAAGTATGTGTATAGTCATGTATTTTATCAGTGTGTGAACATGTGTGGCATCGAAGTAAGGGAGCTGATAGCAGTTTCGTTACTGTCCATGTCGAGCTAGGAAAGCAGAGCGTAGTTGTATCGTCTCTTTTGGCAGGTCTGTATGACTTCTTTTGACTGGTTGGTTTTCATAGCTGTTTGAATTGCTTTTATTAGCTACGATCGGCTCGCAGGACGAATTTGTTTTTGAGAGGCAGAAGTTATTTAATCTACGGACGTAATTGTAAACCGGTCACATGCCTGTTATTTTTATTAATTTCGTCTTTTTTCTGTTTTGAGCCGATTTTCGAACGAGCGGGAATCATTTTCATTTGGTGAAAATGTCGAGTTCGCACATTTATGTGAAATCATACTTTCTTTATTTCGAGACTATGAAAAGGAAAGGGTAAGCTAAACGAACGACAAAAAAAGAGAGTAGTTTATGTAAAATAGTATTTTTACGTTCGTTCTTATCGTATCTCTTGCTCCCCACCACAAGTTAATTAAATATTCAAAGATTTAATGATAGGACACCAAGTGAGAATTGAACTAATTGCTCTTGTGATTTAGTAACCAGAACCAACTTTGCTAATGCCCAACCGAAAAATCCAGTTAATCGACCGCTTGCTGTTTATCTATCTCCTCTCTTTCTTTTCTTGTTGTGTTTGTTTGAATTCAGTCTACGTAGGCAAGGTTACAGATGTTCCTATTTACTTGCCTCCCCACGATGGCAGAATTAGGCACAATGCCGGATTTTAGTATTGGGAAAATCCAGCTCCCCCAAAACGGGCAATCTGTATTGGGATAAAAATTTAAATTGTCTCAGTCTAAAAGGATTTCTCATTCACTGGCCAAGGACAGAAAAGCTGAAGTGCTGTGCCTATTACTTGCTTCCCCACAACAACAGGGTTAGACACAAGGTCGGTTTTTAATGCGGAAGAAAATCGATCCCCCTAAAAAGAGGACACTCTGGATTTGGACAAAAATTAAAAGATTGCTTCAGTCGTCACCGACTGAGGATAGAAAATATGAAGTGTAGTGTTAGAACAGATACAACACTTTGCTCTTAGCTAAAACGCAGATGAAGTGTAGTATTGTGGTAGGGGAAGTTGCGATTCGAACAAACGCCCCCAAAAATATAGTCTTGACTAGTCACCCTTTTTCTTTCTCCGATTCGTTTGGATCCGCTCTCCTCTTAAAAGCAAACAAAGAGTTTTCACATGTCCAAAGCAGCAGTTCATACACATACTCTCTCGATAACAAAACAGACACGCTAATACGCACACGAATCTTCGTGCCTATCCCATTTACACGCACATAAATGCATGCGGTGCAAGCCGAAATGAACAGGTGTACTTAATTTTTACTTACACACAAAGCAACTATTCTTTTACATAGAAAGTTCCTTGGACACTTTAAACTCTCATTCTTCACGAACACTTTATTTTGCAACGTCTTAACAAGTTGTCAATAAAGAGTAATTACTTTTGTATGGATAGACTTCGTCATCATTGCTTTTGACAATGTCCTATCACCCATCACGATACATGTAATACATAAACGGTAGAAAAATAAATAAATTCAGAAATGAATACTAAACAACGAATACAATCGTTCCGATTGCAAAAAAAAAACACTTGTTGAACGGCAATAAAAAGAGCGTATGTGCGATAGCACGAAATGTGTAAATTGCACTTATATTGAATTTGTCTCCAGCGGCGAGACACAGCGCCGAGAAAATGTACGACAAAGTCGTTTGGTTCTTTGACCGACATGAGAGTTGTTTTAGCTCTGGTGTTAATATTTAAAACGTGATTAAATTACAGCCGATAATAAAAACAGAAGTAGCAGCGACCACCCTCTGTCCATCGCGACCGTGGGCATTGTAAAATAAAGGTCTTCCACTGAGCCGCGTGTATCTGTGACGTAACAGTGATTGGTACTAGCATATAAAAAGACGCTTCGAAGGGCACGGTTACACGCTACATTTGGTTTGGTGGTGGACATATGACGGTGGTCATTTCTGTCTGAAATTATTTCATCTTTGATCTAGTAAGTGTTTGGTATTTAAAAAAGGATACTGATGGTTTTGTTAATGTCGTTTCCAAGTGATTTGAAGAGAAAACTATAAAACTATTTTTTTAAAACTCATTTAGACTATAAATCAAAGATGGAGGACCAAATCTGTTTTGACAGAAAAATCTTAAATAAAAAAAAACCTACTAAGTTGTTTTCCCTAAAATCTGAAATATTTTTACACAATAACAAGTCCGCATGACATAAAATGTGTTGGTTGTCCTAGAAACAAAATTCTAATTTATTTTTGAACCTATATAAAATCGAACTTTTGTGCCAACTTCTTATTCGTCGACACCATTTTTTTTTTACAATTTCTTAATCAAAAAATAATATCGACTAGAAACCTCTTCATTTTTGTTTTTAAATTCCGTTAAAACTTGTTTCCTTTTGTACAAAATGAATGCTCAAAGTTTATTTTTTTGTGTCAAAAAGTATTTGTGTGTAATAAAATTCTAAAACAGTTCAAATGTTTTGTGCACAAACAAAAACAGAAAGCGACTATGGCCGCCAGCGATTAAAACATTGAATTCAAGTGACGCCTGAACACTTTAAAGGGAATGTTATTTCAAGACAAGAAATACAATTTAAATCAAGTGAAATGGAAAATAAAATAACTTTGTTTATATATTTTTTTCAAAATTGTTTGGAATTTTTTGATCAATAAGTTTTATAACACTTATAAAAATCTATTATCTAGTCAGTTTTTAATTATCGTTTGTTTTTATCCTAAAATTATTCATCGTTTGTTTTTAATTTATTTGTTTATTTAATTACTGTTTGTTTGTTCGGTCCTTATGCAGATCAGCTCTGACATGTTAGACCGCTCTTAAAAATAAAATAGCTAAATAAATGTATAAACTTTGTTATGTGCTTACGTGGTAGCTGGAAAGAAGACTGTACACCAAAATTATTCAAATTCATCCAGTATTTATTTAATTATAAATAAAAAACGATTTTATCGCTCAGTAGACATTTCCACCATTTTGTTAACTTGGTAAAAAAAAACAAGTGGTTATCTCCCTTGTATACATAACTATCAAAATGTACGTAAAATCATTTTTTTCTTTTTCGTATAATTTAATAACTACTGGATGAATTTGCGTAATTTTTTCTGCACAATCTTATTTTCAGCTAACACGTAAGTGCATAATAAAAGTTTATACATTCTTTAAATATTTCAATGTCAGGGTTGATCTGCATAAGGACCGTTTGTTCCGTAAATTCATAATTGCAGTATTTGATTGTATTCTGCTTTAAAAAATCCACGTAATTACATACATTTTAATAACATAATATTCTCTATGCAACAAATAGATTGATATTATAACTTTAAAATAAATTATAATCGGCATTGCTTGACTTTTCATGTTTTTATTAAAACTTTCTGTAAATAAAATTGTTTTCAGATTGTTCACATAAACGAATTTTAGTCTTTAAAACTCACGAAACAACGTTAACGTAGAAACAATAAACGTTTATTCATTTTGAATTAATTTTTTTAGATAAAGTTCAGTTTGAGTATAAATCCGATCTGGTTCTTTTCTTTTTTTTTAATGCAATTTTTAAAGATTTCTAATATTTTTAAAGCTATCTCATTCATTATCGATAGCTTGACTTTTCGGCATGTCTCGCTTTTCCAAAAGTGTATGACGTCACGTTCCATCGCGATACGCTCGCAGATCCATTGTTCTTAAACCTTCAGACAGAAAATTGCATGAACTCCATGAACCCTACATATCACTCAAATGTGCAAGTGGCACTAAGAACCTCTTAACAGTTACGACGAAAATATGTTTATTTACTCCTCGCGGAGTTAGGCACAAGGCCAGTTTTATCTTACTCCCACAAGTAAGATGTGACCCAAGATAGGGTCGAGCAAGTGGGTTTAAAAGCCAGCGCTCGAGAGGTGAGCACTCTGGCCATTTAAAAATTGCCTGGGCAGCCCCGTCGGCATTCCCCGGTAGGGGCGCCTCAGAAAGTAAGCAATAAACTTACTCCTCCCCAAAGAGGGGAGGCGAAGCCTGGGAGGGTGGACCTCCTAGAACTGCACAGGACAGGCGTGCAGTATCCATCGGAACAGATACTACACTTTGATCTTAACCAAAAGGCCGAGAATTTATGTTAAACAATAAGAAATACTGTTAGTAAAATAGCCACAGTAAAAAAAGATGCTTCTTTTTTTTATAAACATACCAGGCAAATTGAGTAAATTAAAAAAAAACAACGTTTCTATTCAAGTTGTGAGAGAAAATACAAAGTTTAAGATTAAACAAGTTATGAAAGGAGACAGGTCATTAGGAGTTATTTTGATTGGATATATAGGGTGGATCACTTAAAAGTAGCCCGAATACGAGTTGGCTGGTAGAATGTAAGTACGAAGGTGGCTTCTAATATTTTGCATATCACGATCAAATAAAATATGTGTTTGTTATCGAATACAAATCATGAACAGCACAATTAAATCATAACTTGTGTCTTCAAACCTCAACCGGAGCGGTCTTCTGAGACTGATGACACTTCATCCAAGATCGTCTCTCGTCGTCTTCTGATAGCTACAACTCCGTGTGAGGGGGGGGGGGTATTCTCGCTCTGAAATAAAAGCTGGTACAATAACATAAAGAAAAGAACTAGATCCAGAATTCGGAGAGGACCATTTTAATAGGCTGTTGATGTTAACTTCCTTTCTGCTAGTGGCGAGGAGAAGAAATATCGGGGCTAAATGTTTCTGGTGCCTAACCCCTTAGTTTATAAACGATTCTTAAGTCATTTCTGATCACGTCATGTCTCTTCAAGCTTACATCTCAAAATCACTGCTCTTGGCGCCTATCCTATCTCGTATGACGTCATTTCCTCTAGCTCGTGTTCTCACAGGAGACAATTGACCCCAAAGGCCAGCTACTTAACCCCCGTCTGACCTTTAATTTTTGTTTAAGCGCTAAAGTTTACCCTGCAAATTTAAATAATCAAATACACTGCCACCAAAGTTATTTGTACATTTTCAATGACTCAACTTCGATAATTATTTCAAATGTAATCTAGCACTGTTATAAAGAAAAGTTATTTGTACATTTTCAATGACTCAACTTCGATAATTATTTCAAATGTAATCTAGCACTGTTCTAAAGAAAAGTTATTTGTACATTTTCAATGACTCAACTTCGATAATTATTTCAAAGGTAATCTAGCACTGTTCTAAAGAAAAGTTATTTGTACATTTTCAATGACTCAACTTCGATAATTATTTCAAAGGTAATCTAACACTGTTATAAAGAAAAGTTATTTGTACATTTTCAATGACTCAACTTCGATAATTATTTCAAAGGTAATCTAACACTGTTCTAAAGAAAAGTTTTTTGTACATTTTCAATGACTCAACTTCGATAATTATTTCAAAGGTAATCTAACACTGTTCTAAAGAAAAGTTTTTTGTACATTTTCAATGACTCAACTTCGATAATTATTTCAAAGGTAATCTAACACTGTTCTAAAGAAAAGTTTTTTGTACATTTTCAATGACTCAACTTCGATAATTATTTCAAAGGTAATCTAACACTGTTCTAAAGAAAAGTTTTTTGTACATTTTCAATGACTCAACTTCGATAATTATTTCAAAGGTAATCTAGCACTGTTCTAAAGAAAAGTTATTTGTACATTTTCAATGACTCAACTTCGATAATTATTTCAAAGGTAATCTAGCACTGTTATAAAGAAAAAGTTATTTGTACATTTTTAATGACTCAACTTCGATAATTATTTCAAAGGTAATCTAGCACTGTTATAAAGAAAAGTTATTTGTACATTTTCAATGACTCAACTTCGATAATTATTTCAAATGTAATCTAGCACTGTTCTAAAGAAAAGTTATTTGTACATTTTCAATGACTCAACTTCGATAATTATTTCAAAGGTAATCTAGCACTGTTCTAAAGAAAAGTTATTTGTACATTTTCAATGACTCAACTACGATAATTATTTCAAAGGTAATCTAGCACTGTTCTAAAGAAAAGTTATTTGTACATTTTCAATGACTCAACTTCGATAATTATTTCAAAGGTAATCTAGCACTGTTCTAAAGAAAAGTTATTTGTACATTTTCAATGACTCAACTTCGATAATTATTTCAAAGGTAATCTAGCACTGTTCTAAAGAAAGGTTATTTGTACATTTTCAATGACTCAACTTCGATAATTATTTCAAAGGTAATCTAGCACTGTTCTAAAGAAAAGTTATTTGTACATTTTCAATGACTCAACTTCGATAATTATTTCAAAGGTAATCTAACACTGTTATAAAGAAAAGTTATTTGTACATTTTCAATGACTCAACTTCGATAATTATTTCAAAGGTAATCTAACACTGTTCTAAAGAAAAGTTTTTTGTACATTTTCAATGACTCAACTTCGATAATTATTTCAAAGGTAATCTAACACTGTTCTAAAGAAAAGTTATTTGTACATTTTCAATGACTCAACTTCGATAATTATTTCAAAGGTAATCTAGCACTGTTCTAAAGAAAAGTTATTTGTACATTTTCAATGACTCAACTACGATAATTATTTCAAAGGTAATCTAGCACTGTTCTAAAGAAAAGTTATTTGTACATTTTCAATGACTCAACTTCGATAATTATTTCAAAGGTAATCCAGCACTGTTATAAAGAAAAGTTATTTGTACATTTTCAATGACTCAACTTCGATAATTATTTCAAAGGTAATCTAGCACTGTTATAAAGAAAAGTTATTTGTACATTTTCAATGACTCAACTTCGATAATTATTTCAAATGTAATCTAACACTGTTCTAAAGAAAAGTTATTTGTACATTTTCAATGACTCAACTTCGATAATTATTTCAAATGTAATCTAGCACTGTTCTAAAGAAAAGTTATTTGTACATTTTCAATGACTCAACTTCGATAATTATTTCAAAGGTAATCTAGCACTGTTCTAAAGAAAAGTTATTTGTACATTTTCAATGACTCAACTTCGATAATTATTTCAAATGTAATCTAGCACTGTTCTAAAGAAAAGTTATTTGTACATTTTCAATGACTCAACTTCGATAATTATTTCAAAGGTAATCTAGCACTGTTCTAAAGAAAAGTTATTTGTACATTTTCAATGACTCAACTACGATAATTATTTCAAAGGTAATCTAGCACTGTTCTAAAGAAAAGTTATTTGTACATTTTCAATGACTCAACTTCGATAATTATTTCAAAGGTAATCTAGCACTGTTCTAAAGAAAAGTTATTTGTACATTTTCAATGACTCAACTTCGATAATTATTTCAAAGGTAATCTAGCACTGTTCTAAAGAAAAGTTATTTGTACATTTTCAATGACTCAACTTCGATAATTATTTCAAAGGTAATCTAGCACTGTTCTAAAGAAAAGTTATTTGTACATTTTCAATGACTCAACTTCGATAATTATTTCAAAGGTAATCTAGCACTGTTCTAAAGAAAAGTTATTTGTACATTTTCAATGACTCAACTTCGATAATTATTTCAAAGGTAATCTAGCACTGTTCTAAAGAAAAGTTATTTGTACATTTTCAATGACTCAACTACGATAATTATTTCAAAGGTAATCTAGCACTGTTCTAAAGAAAAGTTATTTGTACATTTTCAATGACTCAACTTCGATAATTATTTCAAAGGTAATCTAGCACTGTTCTAAAGAAAAGTTATTTGTACATTTTCAATGACTCAACTTCGATAATTATTTCAAAGGTAATCTAGCACTGTTCTAAAGAAAAGTTATTTGTACATTTTCAATGACTCAACTTCGATAATTATTTCAAAGGTAATCTAACACTGTTCTAAAGAAAAGTTATTTGTACATTTTCAATGACTCAACTTCGATAATTATTTCAAAGGTAATCTAGCACTGTTCTAAAGAAAAGTTATTTGTACATTTTCAATGACTCAACTTCGATAATTATTTCAAAGGTAATCTAGCACTGTTCTAAAGAAAAGTTATTTGTACATTTTCAATGACTCAACTTCGATAATTATTTCAAAGGTAATCTAGCACTGTTCTAAAGAAAAGTTTTTTGTACATTTTCAATGACTCAACTTCGATAATTATTTCAAAGGTAATCTAGCACTGTTCTAAAGAAAAGTTATTTGTACATTTTCAATGACTCAACTTCGATAATTATTTCAAAGGTAATCTAGCACTGTTCTAAAGAAAAGTTATTTGTACATTTTCAATGACTCAACTTCGATAATTATTTCAAAGGTAATCTAGCACTGTTCTAAAGAAAAGTTATTTGTACATTTTCAATGACTCAACTTCGATAATTATTTCAAAGGTAATCTAGCACTGTTCTAAAGAAAAGTTATTTGTACATTTTCAATGACTCAACTTCGATAATTATTTCAAAGGTAATCTAGCACTGTTCTAAAGAAAAGTTATTTGTACATTTTCAATGACTCAACTTCGATAATTATTTCAAAGGTAATCTAGCACTGTTCTAAAGAAAAGTTATTTGTACATTTTCAATGACTCAACTTCGATAATTATTTCAAAGGTAATCTAGCACTGTTCTAAAGAAAAGTTATTTGTACATTTTCAATGACTCAACTTCGATAATTATTTCAAAGGTAATCTAGCACTGTTCTAAAGAAAAGTTATTTGTACATTTTCAATGACTCAACTTCGATAATTATTTCAAAGGTAATCTAGCACTGTTCTAAAGAAAAGTTATTTGTACATTTTCAATGACTCAACTTCGATAATTATTTCAAAGGTAATCTAGCACTGTTATAAAGAAAAGTTATTTGTACATTTTCAATGACTCAACTTCGATAATTATTTCAAATGTAATCTAGCACTGTTCTAAAGAAAAGTTATTTGTACATTTTCAATGACTCAACTTCGATAATTATTTCAAAGGTAATCTAGCACTGTTCTAAAGAAAAGTTATTTGTACATTTTCAATGACTCAACTTCGATAATTATTTCAAAGGTAATCTAGCACTGTTCTAAAGAAAAGTTATTTGTACATTTTCAATGACTCAACTTCGATAATTATTTCAAAGGTAATCTAGCACTGTTCTAAAGAAAAGTTATTTGTACATTTTCAATGACTCAACTTCGATAATTATTTCAAATGTAATCTAGCACTGTTATAAAGAAAAGTTATTTGTACATTTTCAATGACTCAACTTCGATAATTATTTCAAAGGTAATCTAGCACTGTTCTAAAGAAAAGTTATTTGTACATTTTCAATGACTCAACTTCGATAATTATTTCAAAGGTAATCTAGCACTGTTCTAAAAGTGTTGCTAACAAATAACCATAGACTCATAGCTAGTATTTGCAAGACAAAATATTTGTTGAAATCATTGAATGTTTACCGCCCAATGGTAATAGCTTTTCAATTAAAACATCCAAAATTAACGTTTATTAGTGAAAATAAGGAATAAATAAATAAAATAAAGATTAATGGCGGTTATATTTCACAATTAATTGATATAATGTTATAAATAATATATAGTTCAATACATATAATGAACAAATTAATTGATATAATGTAATAAATAATATATAGTTCAATACATATAATGTAATAAATAATATATAGTTCAATACATATAATGTAATAAATAATATATAGTTCAATACATATAATGTAATAAATAATATATAGTTCAATACATATAATGTAATAAATAATATATAGTTCAATACATATAATGAATAAATAATATATAGTTCAATACATATAATGTAATAAATAATATATAGTTCAATACATATAATGTAATAAATAATATATAGTTCAATACATATAATGTAATAAATAATATATAGTTCAATACATATAATGTAATAAATAATATATAGTTCAATACATATAATGTAATAAATAATATATAGTTCAATACATATAATGTAATAAATAATATATAGTTCAATACATATAATGAATAAATAATATATAGTTCAATACATATAATGTAATAAATAATATATAGTTCAATACATATAATGTAATAAATAATATATAGTTCAATACATATAATGTAATAAATAATATATAGTTCAATACATATAATGTAATAAATAATATATAGTTCAATACATATAATGAATAAATAATATATAGTTCAATACATATAATGTAATAAATAATATATAGTTCAATACATATAATGAACAAATACTGACTAGTAGCTTGCTGCAGTTTTAATGACGTCCCATAAGTCCGTTTTAGACGGACATTGACATTCATTGGCATAAACATCTCGTTTGATGATAGACCAAAAGTATTCTATTAGGTTTAAATCTGGGGAGCATGGAAGCCAGATTATCAACGTTGTACCTTTGATACCCAAAGATACTAAAAATGCTTGAGTGGCATGGACAGAGTGAGATGCGCATTGTCGTGCATAAAAACAAAGTCCCTTAGTAGAGCAAGATTTCTGTCATCTAATCAAGGTACCAGAGATTCTCTCAAGAGATTGCAATAGGGAGCAGACGTCATTTTTACTCTTTCGGATACTCTTACAGGAGCAGCAGGTGTATCTCCAATGATAGCCACCCATATCATGATTCCTCCACCCATTTGCTGTCGTCTCAAACGATGGTGACTCTCATCTTCGGAATAACCCCTCATTTTGCCCAGCCATCAGGTCCATCAAGGGATGCCCGAGTCTCATCAGTGAAAAGAACCTTACTCATTTCCATCTTCATATATTTCTTTGTCCATTCCATTCTCAAATTTTGTCTTGATATAAGAGGAGGCTTTGTAAGTGGAACTTTCACAGAAGCCATTGCTTGATTATCCAGGTTTTCTACAGAGTTGACGACCAATATTCCTCAAATCCCTGTTGGTGATAGTTTTGGATATTCCAGCATCTGATCGCTTGTTCTTTGGGTAATGGTCCTTCAGAAATCATATTTCCGTGTTCACATGACGACATTTTTCGAACAATTACACCCTTTAGCCGTTTCCTTTATTATAAATTTTTTTCTCCCTAACATAGTGATTTTGAACGTCCCATTGTTGTTAAGAAGTTTTTAAAAAAGCTATTATCTCTGGCCACCCTGAAATGAAAAAAGAAAACGTTAATTACTGTACAAACTATTAACACCAATATGTAAATCGATCAAATAATGTTATTATAATGTGCCAGAATTTCCGTAAAACAATGGCTGAAATTGGTTAACAGAAGATCAGTAAACAAAAATTTATTATTAGAAAGCTATTATCGCTGTCGCAGGGAAGTACTAGAAGACGTACCTTTATTATTTAACGACGCAAAAAATCGTGGTTGAGAGACCGGACGGCATTTAAGTCGGCCATCTTGTATAATAACGCGTTGGCTAAAATTCAAGTGTGAAATTTATACTATGAAAGATATGAAGCTGTCTGTATGTATGTCTGTTTTCAGCGATGTGAAATTCGGTAGGAATGATCCCTTACTTATGCACATTGTCATTAGGGGATTCGCACATCTTGAGTATCCTACCCTCTTAAAATATATATCTGTACTAATATGAAGGATATGATATGTTTGCGTATGTCTGGTTTTGTGTCTGCTAATTACTATTAAACTATCAGACCCAGAGAGAAATTCAGTAGTAATAACCTTTTAATTGTGCACATTGCCATAAGGGGGCGCACATCGTAGTCATCCTGCCCCCTTAAAAGTGCATCTATACTAATATGAGATATGTGTATGTCCCTCCATACGCCTATCTTTCCCTCTGTATATCCGCTATCTACTTTTAGGCGCTGAAACCCGTAAACTCAAAATTTGGTTTGAATCCTCCCACACCTATCACACATATTACTGTACGAGGGTATTTTTTATATATGTAAATGAGTCACCCAGTGAGCATGAAATGAAAACTATTTTACCTCTAATGTGTAATGGATTTTTAAACCATGGGTAAACCATATAAACTTTGAAGTATTTTCGAACCTGACCGTTGAAAATTTTAAAAGGGTTCCTAAATTAAACAGATTATCAAAATTTGAGAAAATTTCGATAATTTTAATTAATTTAAAATCCGATAACTTCTGTCGTGTAATCTATATAGTCACATCGTTTCACTGCTGTTTGTGTTATTTATTACTTACTAGTAGTATGCTGTTTCCGGGATGCGTATGTTTCGTAGAAACGTGTGCAAACCTCGGACAGCTAACGTAAATTCTTATCGACAATCAAGACTCTGAGGCATGGTATATTTTAGACACAGGTTTATTGATCATCGGCAAAGATAAAACTGAAAAGGAATAAAAACATTGTTTTATAAACACATTAATACAAAATGAAAACGTAGCAGAGACGAGGAGTTACTAAAATCTAAAGAGAGTCGTAAGCTTAATAAAATTACAGAATAGAAAATATTTTGAGCATAAAAATAATGCTAGAAGGGAAAAAATACAAATTATGCTAGGAGATAAGCGAATGACAAAGGGATTAAATGGAGTTTCACGCGTGGGGGGAAATGGTAAGCAAAGTTCGTAGATGACGCAAATATTACTAAAAAAAATAATACCCGCACTATTTCATTTTATTCTAAGGCAATAATTCTTACCGGCGATGCTCAAAATGTTGGGATATTTAAAGAGATATAAAACTCCACAATGAGGGATCGTGAAGAAGGCAGCTAAATAGATCAGGGACATGAACCGGGAGCCTCTCGCCGGCGATGAGCTTGGAGGAGTTCCCATAGAAAAAGGCCGGCAATGGGAGATAAATGCTAGGGGATCTATTCTACGCTAGACAGACAAAGTAGGGCTACTCGGTGTTGCCCGGGGAGTGGCGGAATAATAAGTAACTTATTTTATCAATAACGATTGATTAACAATAAACTTATCAAAAACAAACAAACATATAAACAAAAGAAATACGTAAGTTAAATTTTATTTAAACAACAAAGAGGCTAGTAAAGTTTTACAAAATAAAAACGCAAGATAAGTTTTACTTAAAATATATACTTATCCGCTCTCTCTCTCTTCTCCCTCTCTCTCTCTCTTTCTTCTGAATATATAATTAAAGCATCCGTATGGCCGTAGATTAATTCCTATTTTAGTCACAAAAATGTTAAGAACAATAGAATACTTTTTTTGCCGATCAAAAGTGAAAGAAATTATTTCCTTTTTTTATTATCAATTATTAAGATTAAGCCTCCTCTACTTTGCTCATTAAAATTAAAATTGGCATACGTGATTATTCTTTCCTTTCTTTATGTTTAAAAGTTATTATTAAGATTAAGATTACGCCTATACATGATTATTTAAGCGGGCTAGACACACGTACCTTCACTTTTATTATATAGAAAGGCACCATTCGCTTATGTATGGAGTATTGTTGTCACATCTGGTCTGGTGCACCAAACGCTAGTTTCTCCCTCTTGGACAGGGTCGA
Organism: Sepiola atlantica; assembly: GCA_963556195.1. Classification (NCBI taxonomy): domain Eukaryota; kingdom Metazoa; phylum Mollusca; class Cephalopoda; order Sepiida; family Sepiolidae; genus Sepiola; species Sepiola atlantica. Next base: position 202,974,064 of record OY744521.1, read on the forward strand.
AAAAAGAGTCTCTAATCTAATAAGGTTCTCACTATAGAGCATGCTCCAGCCTCTGTCCCATCGCCGAAATGTTGCATCCCTGTGCTTGTTTTATAAGTACTTGAATGGAATGTGATCTAACGAATTTGCTGCACTGGTGCCCCCTCTACGTAAATACCCCCGATCAACCCGCCAGTCAGCAAGATCCCACCCCTTCACTGTTGAGGTCCCCAAATGCCGGAGAAATTTCTACTCTAATAGCTTATTTCCTAGTACCGCTAGCCTTTGGAATTCCCTTCCTGTTTCCTGTTTTCCTGACCGTACTAACATACATACATTTAAATGTAATGTGAACAAGAATCTTGCTGCAAAATTCCCTACATGGGATTCCCCTAATTCACAGTAGACCCCCTACGTCCTAGTGGCATTGTGCCTTGTTTGAGATGAACTTTAGTAAAATATTTAAAAAAATAAAAAAGATGATCTCTTTACGAAAAAAAAAAACAGTATCTATTTATGATTCTTCGTAATTTGCCAATCGTCGGCCAATATAGACGCCACGCGATGAAGACAGTTTTTTTTTTATCGGTCCCACCCAGGAAAGATGGACATCAAATTCTCGCTAAGCAACGAGCATTATCAGATTGATTTTCTTGTCCCATCTTCGTTCTCTTTTATGTAAAGATAATCAATTTGTTTCGTTGGATCAACGATGGATCAAGTTGGATTTGCGCCCCTGTCTCCCCCCCCCTCTCTCTCTCTCTGACGACGGTCGGTGATGCCATAGTAACAGATGGATGACAGGGATGGAATCAATCAAAAGGATCCTCATCAATTGTATTGGCATCAACAAGACAACGCTTTGATAGACTGACCTACATTTTTATTCTAAACTGGACTTTATATCTAATTTGGTACAAGTTGTATAGGACCGTATTTTCTTGTTATGTGTCATGTTTGATAGCTTATAGAGCGCACGGGTGTATTAGACGCACGTATGTTGGGATAGGTATTGCCTAAAGGCCCATGCCACCTCCTACATCAAATAATAAACATACTAATGTATAAATTGTTTTTTTATCAGCGAAAATTCACAGAATTATTCAATTTTAATGCAATGTTCAGCATTTATTCAATAAATTATGTTTTATAAGGAATACAATTGTAGCAGTCACATATTCTAATTGTATTATATGCAGCTTTCTTTTGCCACACGTTACAAAGACTAACAGTTAGCTATTTTAATTGCTTTTTTTGGCACAGCCGAATAAAAAGATATTTTTAATTTAAAACTTCGATATCGTCTGCTAATTCACTTTTGGAGTCAGATAAACTTTCTATTGCAGCCTATCATTATATCTAATTACAATGGAGAAAAACCACACCCATTATACAAGTTTTCAAATTTAACATCATAACAATTTTTAAAAGAATAGAAGCTTGACGGAAGTTACATGTGGGTCAGATTAACACACACGCGCAGTGACGTTTTGCGTATGTTTTCTATGTTTTACTGTTAAAGTCGGCTCTGTATTATTTTTAAAGAAATAATTAATTACAGGTAGAAAATATAAAACTAAGTAAGCACAAAGAGTTACTGAAAGGATTCTTTCCGGATCCGTCCATCATACTTTAAGTACCGGAGTATGTAACACTGTCTTTGGAATTAGGTAGAAGGTCATACCAAGAATTCTAACATATCATTCTGAGCATCCGTAATAAATTCAGCATTGTCGGAAACCAGAGAGACGATACGAGCGAATGTAAAACAGTGACTAGCTTGTATAAGTTACTCTTTTTCTTTCTCCGTTCGTTTAGCTTACTCTTTCCTTTTCATGTCTTCCTTTCTGTATCAAGTGGAAATGGGAAACAGTCAAATCAATAGCTTCATGCTACGTCTGCTGTCCCCGAAATAATTAAAAAAACAAAACAAATGGCAATGATTCCCGCTCGTTTGAAACAATAAACTTAGCAAGCCGGCGTGAAATACCAATTTCTAATAAAAACAGCAACTGGACAACCAAAACCACAGAAGAAACAGAGTGTAACATTTACCCAGTGCGCACGAAATTACGCTTACCATCCTTCCCTTCGATGCCAGGATAAGCAAATTACTACTCAACTCGCACAAGTTCTCACATATTCATACTCTGCTTTCTATACCGATCTATACGTTTTTTTCTGGGGGTTTTAATTTTCTAGTTTTAGAGGTTTTCTTTCTTTCCTATTTCTTTTTTATCTTCACCGATTCATACGTATTATTCATACGTTATTTTATATGAACATAAATATTAGTGCGAACACGGGCAAAGGATAATTTCTCCCCGTCATTTTTTACTTTAATGAATAGCTTCTGAAAATTCCCTTTAATTAGGATAGCTCTCTATGTTTCTGTAAATAACTGAAATACCGCGAATAGTATTATTTTTTTCTCATCCTCGCTTTTCTAATTTTGTCCAAGGAACGATCCTTTCATCATCATCATCATCATCATCATCATCATCATCATCATCATCATCATCATCATCATCATCATCATCATCGTCGTCGTCGTCGTCGTCGTCGTCGTCGTCAACAACAACAACAATATCAACAGCAACATCAACAACAACGCACCCGACCAGTGTATGCTTCTCTGCGAATCACATAGATCGATCATTATATAGTAAACATGTGTAATTATCAAAGCTACGATGAATCGAAAAAAAAAACAGACGCAAAGTTGTCTTATAATCTTATTAATATTTATTATATTCAACAAATAAATAAATACCCGGAATTGCCCGGGGGTAGTTTTACTTTAATTCTAGATTCGCTTTTTTTTTCATAAATCGCATAAATAATTTCGATTTTATTAAAAAAATGTTAACTCTGAAATTTATAAATAATACTAATCTAAAATCCAGAGGTGCCAAAATTAGCCGATAGAGAAAGAGAGGGGGTTCTGGTTGCGTGTCGAATGCAGGGAAAAGGATTGGGCTATGTAGTGCCAGCCTGGTGTACGAGCGAAAGGAAGAATAAGGTTAAAATACATGAAGCATAAAAGAGAATTTTTTTTATTTCGTTTTATTTTGCCTCATTGATTTTTTTTAATTTCAATTAATTGTAATTCGATTAACAATAAACAAAAATAATAATTCAATGTGTAATTATCAAAGCTACGGTGAAACAAGAAAAAAACCCTGTGAAATTGACTCATGATTTTATCAATATCGATTCAACAAAACAACTCAAGGATAAAATGGATTTTCAACAAACAGGGTCTGTTCAATTTCTATTTTAACTTTTACAAACTCTTTGAATGGGGAATAATAACACAGATGAATACGCATGAGCAATAAAGGATACATTCAAATATTGGCATTTCAGGAAAAGCTATTAAAATGAAATGTAAAATTGTACCTCAAAAGGTAGAGTAACTGGAATAACTGTATTTACAAGACGAGTATTTACCCACTAGGCGTTCACATGTTCCACTCATTCATTGTGCTAAAATTTATTTTATAAATGTATAGAATACATTCAGAGGCGGATGAATGAATCCCAATCAAACTTTATTGCTGTTTCGCATCTGGGGTTGTGAGATTTTTTAGCAGGTAAATGTTCTATGGTGTATATAGAAGTAAGTTTAGACTGATTTGTAGCATTACTGTACCTTACTTGTAGCCCTCTCAACCTCTAACTAAGAACGTCTTTTGTGATAATAGTAAGTTAAAATGTAGATTGACTGGAATACCTTTGTTTATGGACGAGTATTTACTCGCAAGGCGTTCCAATGTCAGTCATCCGCTTCTGCTAAAACCTATTCTATGAACTAGTACTGAATGAATTCCAACCAGTGCTGTTTCGCACGCAGGTAACATGTGATATCTGTTAGCGAGTAGAGAAACAGCAGCAACAAAGAATCCGACCAGTGTATGCTTCTCTGCGAATTCCACAGATCGATCATTATATAGTAAACATTTCAGATCAAACGACAGCAAAATCAGGTTCTTAGTAATGGCGGTCCGTGTCAGATTTCGGGTTTCTTTATCAGATTTCCATTTGAAAAACTGCTAATTTATTATTGTGTTTTTTATAATTATATAAAATGACAGGTTGTGCTTTAGTTGGCCAGTAAACAAGAACAAAAAGAAAAAGGTCATCTTGCTAATTAATGTTGTTTTCAGAATTGAATTGATTCTATTTTTAATTTATAGAATGGCGAGAAGAATTAGTTTTCCTGCACTTGGAAGAGAACCCAGCCATTGTGGAAAAATACGTCATGGAAAAAGTGAGTTCAAGGCAAATCAGAAAATGGTGCCTCGCCAAAATAAACGGAAGACGTGAACGGGGCAGACATGATTGTGTGGATGGTAAGTTGATAGTGTACAAATAGTTGTAATAAACTATTTAGACAAATTAAACAAGAAGATCACTCAGCGTGAACTAATGTATTTATTCCCAGAACAGTTTTGCACCACTTTTATGTTTATTTATGAAGATTAAAATCAAGATATAATGATAATAAACGATCTGTCTAGAATCCTTAGTCTAATTTTGATCAGAGTCCATTACATGATTTGGATTCTGTAATATTTCTCAAATGTATGGCTTGAGAAAAATTGAAATTCAGGGAATCTTGCTTAACTGGTGTCTACTGACAATGGATCAAATTTAATGCAAATCTGAAATATTTTAATTTTCAAATGAGAGGTTGTGCCCATATTATGTCCCCTAAAATAAAATCCCTTTAAATACTAAAAAAAAACCCCTGAAATTTGGGGAATATCTATTAATGGATGTTGAATAATTATTGTTTGCATGCAACTAAATTAAACTAAATATAGCACAAATTACTAACTGTAACACTGTGTTCTCAAAATCATAATGATTGGTTAATTAGTTTATGAGTGAATCCTAAAGATAGCAATATATAAAAATATACGCATACCTAACTTATATATATATATATATATATATATATATATATATATAATACATATATTAAATGAATAAATGAGAAAGTTTTTTTCAAGCTATCTTAACTATATTAAGATCAAAACATATTATGCTTATCTAATTCTGTGATACAACATACGCTTTTGAAATACTGTATATATAGCAATCTGCAAACACCCACAAACAGTTTTAAGTATTGTTAATTTTCATATTTATTTTTGAAACCGTTTCTAAGAAATTAATATTCTGTAATATGCATTTGTAATTTGCATTGTCATATTTTTTTTTATATACGCAATAGTTTCGTCTTCAGTAAAACATATGATATCTGCGGGATACTGAGAACAGATACTATACTTTGAAAAATTTATTTGCATAAAATACGAAACAAATGAGGCACAAGGCCATCAGAAGTGTGGTGGTCATCCTTGGTAAAAAGTTATTAAAATGTTGATCCTACTCCTAACTAGAATCATCTCAGTCACCACAATACAACTTTTTTTTTATCGAAATTGTTCCAGACAAGGCATGAAGCCACTTGATATAAGGAGCTAACAAGAACAAATATGGAGACAGGAGATGCCTATTGGCCTTAGTCGTAAAAAGACCAAAGGTTATAGGTAAGAGGTAAACAGTCAGCAGGATAAGAGTTCCACAAGCCTGCGGTTCTTGTAAATAAGCTACTGGAAAAAAGCTGTATTGCAATGAGTTATCAGAACAGCAAATTGATGGAGACCACTAGACCAACGAGTCAAACGAGCTGGAACAAAAGAAGCGGGGAATAGATCACATAATTCTGAAGAACACATCCCATAATAGTATTTATAGAAAAGACTGTGATTAGCAACATCACGTCTGTGGGAGAGAGGGCACAAAGAAGAAGAAAGAGTAGGGCCAATCAAATTACAAATACGTTTCTGTACCTTATTAAGAACCCTCAAATGTGGCAGAGATTCACCGGACCAAATATGATAACAGTACTCCATACATGGTCTGATTGTAGATTTGTAGAGATAGAGAATAGCCTCAGGTGTAGGAAAGTGTTTAGAGCGATAGAGAGAACCGACTTTACAAGAAGCAGAAAGAGAAATGGATCTAATGTATAAACTCCAAGAAAGATTTGATGAGAGAGAAAGACCAAGAAATTACAGAGTCGATTTCTCCCTAAAAGCAGAGCCATCCATGAGAATCTCAGGAAGAAAAGGGGCACACACGCCTACGATTGAAAGATACGAGCTGAGTCTTAACCGGATTAAATGAAACAAGCCATTTCGTACCCCAATCCACAACTGAACCCAGGTCAACTTCTAGGTCAGCTGTATATTTCGACTGATCCGATGGAGATGGTTGAGAAGCAACTTTAGGGTCCGTCCTACTTAAGATGTCCCCCAAATTGTTGAAATTTTTTTTCATAAATATATTTATGTAAAATGATTTCATTGGAATAAAACAGAGAGTGGAGAAAAACAAAGAAATCGGTTTGTAAGACCCTCCCGACAATAAATAATAGACCGTTTTCAAAACTGTTCAGAACAGAAAACAAGCATGTCAATCTCTAAATGGGAGTTGGATCTAAGTAGGAGAAAAAGAAAACGGGGAATGGAGTTTGGAGAATGGGCGATGTCCTTCCAAGATAAATACAATTTGGAGAAGGCTGAGGAAAAAAAGTGAAGAGTAGGCATCTTGAAGGATTTCTATTAGAAGAGGGGGTAACACATTTACTCGACTAGCTAAGAAACTAAACGTACTCAAAGGGCTGAGGTTCGACAGGACGATGGAGCCACGTGCGCCATTCTCAAGCAGTGAACACATACTCATACTTGACTCATTTTCGGACACACAAGCTCGTTACTTATATCCACCTTTCAGGTGCGGCCAAAATAAGTAGAATCCAGAGGGTAAAACGTCCAATAGAGGGTTCGTTCGTGGATGCAACAAGGCTCAGTAATTCGTGGCTTATGGGAAGAATTTAATTGAATAAATTGCTTTTTTGCGGAATATACCTTGAATTAAACAACTGAATTGAAAAAGATCTGCCTCCGTCGCTTTTCTAATTCCTTTTCATCCTTCTACCTATCTATCTGCTCTATCCGGTATATTGAGCTGTATCTGTATACTTTTCACAATAGGTTTTACCTTTCCTAAATGTTCGCTTTTAGTTCTCCACTTTATATATATATATATATATATATATATATATATATATATATATTTTATATGCTTTGACAAGGAAAATTCTTATTTTCGAAAGCTTAGATTAAAATAAATGTTTTAAAATAAATGTTATTTATTTTAACAAACGCATTTTCTAAAAAAAAAATACTTTTACGAAACAATGGTTTATAATATGCCTACCCTTTTCTACTGATTCAAACTAGACATACCGGAGTTGTTCTTTCTAACCAAGAAGTCCACATAACATCAGACGATGAAAATGAAAAAGAAAAAAAACAAACAAACAATTTGCTTTGACAAGGAAAATTCTAATTTTCGAAAGCTTAGATTAAAATAAATGTTATTTATTTTAATAAACTCATTGTTATGGTTTTCTCAAATATATATATATATATATATATATATATATATATATATATATATATATATATATATATATATATATATATATATATATATACTAACGGAACCCGTCGCCCGGCGTTGCACGGGAGAAAGTCGAATAAAAAAAACATACGGCTTAGTGTTTTTTGTCCCCCGTCTACCGTGTTGGCGAATGTTTTAAATTAAAAAAAAAAGTGGTAGAGTAGAATGGGATCGAACGCTAAAAGTGACGATCATTAAACCTGCTTTCTTGCCGACTGCGCCACAAAAAATAGGCCAATTAACCTAAGCTTGATGATTATTGGCATGTGTGTTAAATTAATACCAGGCAAATGATAAATAAGAACCGGTGTTTTGTGAAAAATAAACTGTGTTTATTAGTTCCCGGTGTCGATTAGTAGTGTGACAGTACAGAATTGTTAGGGAGAAAAGTTTATGCTACCACCTATATGGAGTTGGTTTTTTGGAGAGACGTTGATGGTGGACCCAATGTAATATTTAGTGTTAGGTAGAAAAAATAATAACAAAGTTACTAAAACACGCTCGGGTGAATAAGTGTAGTATAGTGGTGAGTTTAGTAGCCTGTGATGCATGTGGTTATTTTCCTATACACTGAGAAGGTACAGGGGGAAATCGTCTCTACTTTATATATATATATATATATATATATATATATATATATATATATATATATATATATAATGGGGGGGGGTGTTGGAAAGTAACTCCCTATTATTAATTGCTCGTAATTTATTACTGAATTATAATTCTCACAAGAAATCAATTTAAGAAAGTGTGTAGTATGGAGTGTTATTTAGAATTCACTATGGGTACCAGCATTCGCTACCAGCTTCTCAAGCCACCTAGGAACAGCATCCACTGATTTCGGAAGGACCTCGTATTTTACTGATGAGTTATCACTTATCAAGGTTAAAAACACTCGAGGATAAGGGTTAATAAGATGGATAGATTGACAGTTGAATGATGATTAGTATTATGAAAGTATTGCAAATCTCCATAAACTATCGACTCAAAACAACAGCGGACCCCCAAAACAGCAATGTTTCCCTTTTTGTCAGAAACAACGCCCATGTGAAGACGAAAGGACACAAAAAGGGGGGGGTCTCGTAACTATCGCTTCTCTCTCTTTAATTTTTGTTTACCTCAAACAAGGTACATTGCAAGTGAAGCGTAAAGGACTATTGTGATAGGGGTCAGCTTTATAGAGGGCAACATGGAGTTTGGCAGTAAGATGCTTGTTCATATTATATTTAAAGTTCTATAAGTTGGTACGGTCGGTGAAACAGGGAGTAGGGATAGAATTACAAAGGCTAGCGGTCCGAGGAAATAACATATTAAAGTAGAAAATTTTCTGATATCTAAGGACCTCTGCATTGAAGGGTGGGATTTTGCTACTAGTAGGGTGGACGGGAGGGGATAGTCCTCACAGTCCATGAGTGATGTTTCTGGCAAATGGTTATAGACATTGATAAAGAAAGCAAGTAATAAAGTATTACATTTGCGTCAAATATAAATTGCTTAATACGAGAAATGATTTTTACGTGGAACTTATATATTTTTCGTTTTAGACGAAAGTACAAACCGAGAAAAGAATATCATGAAATGGAAGGTGAGTGTACTTTTGTTTAGCATAGGCTCGTTAATCGCGAAATCATACCTACAAATACAGACATGTATGCAAACATTGTTAAACAAAACAGAATTCTTCTGTTTAATTATACATTTTTCATTTTTTCATTTTTTTTAATAATCTTTTTTTTTTGTTTCAAAATCAAAAAGATTAATAAATATTCCATATGTATCACGAGTACTTTTGATTTTTCGCCCAATCATCTTCATGTAACAAAACAAAACGAAAATTTCCAAAAACAATAGCAACCAATTGAAGTCAACAACAAACCGGTGAGGTTTCTGACAAAGGGTTATTAACATTGATAAAGAAGGAAAGCAACAAAGTGTTACATTTACATAAATATAAGTTGCTTTATACGAGAAATGATTTTCACATTCAACTCATATGTTTTTTCCTTTTAGACGAAATCATATAGGAGCTTTACAATATACATTAATAAATTCTGTCGCTCCCCCAGAACATAAATTGCAAAGCTCCTAACACTGGTTTGGGTACTTAGGACCCACGCTAAAATCGACTTGGCGTCGGTACTTTCCAGATGTTTAAGTAAACTGCCGGAAAGTACCGAAGCGGTTAGCCAATCTAATTGCTAGAAAATAAGCAGATGACATGTCAATATTTTAATTGATTGAAACGAATAAGCAGACGACATGTCAACATTTCAACGGATTGAAACGCGATTGCAACTGATTGAAACACGAAAGTACTGCAAAGAATTGTCACGAGCTGTTGCGTCTTCTGAAGGAGTGATTAACTTTTCTCAGGAAGAAAAACTGATCACAAAAGAAAAAAATGTTCAGATAGAAAAAAAATTTTTTTGTTATACCTAACCCTAACCCCGAAACCCGAAACCCTAACGAAACCAAAAATAATTTTCAGTAAAATAAAAACCTAACTCTAACCCTAACGACGCCATTTTTACCTGCTTACAAACCAAAAATTATTTTCTATAAAAAAACACTTAAAAAATATAATTTATCATCTGTTTATTTTTATTTTTTCGTTAAAAAATAAATATTTCTTTCATACAATTTGACTAAATGTATTATTTTATTTTTATTTTTTTTGCTTTAAATGTTGGTTAATATTTGTTTTTCCCCACTTGTAAAACCAGCCTCGTTTTTGATTTTTTGGACGCAGGTAGGTCAACCGACTTGGCGTCGGTACTTTCCGGCAGTTAACGTAAACATCCGGAAAGTACCGACGCCAAGCCGATTTTCGCGTGGGTCCTAATCTAAGAAAGCACCCGGTTTGTGTTGACTTTAACGATCTAACAGCATTTTCGGTTGTTCTTGTTTTGACATTTTCTGTTTTAAGCTTGGATTTCCACAACGGGTGAGGGGCACGGCCATATAAGTGCGTAATTGTGTGTGTGTGTGTGTGTGTGTGTGTGTGTGTGTGTGTGTGTGTGTGTGTGTGTGTGTGTGTGTGTGTATGTGTGTGTTTACATGACCTCTAGAAATAAAAATAAACATAAAATAACTTATGCTATGTTATATACTTGTAATGAGTAAGCCAAAAAGGATAGAATAGAATGAGTTTAAGAAGACTGAGTTTGCTTGAAGAAGCGTTATTCGACAAAGATCTACGCAGGGATCTAGTCCCTACGAGAAACAATGGCTGACTAAAAAAAAGAACAATCAAGGGAAGTAATTCACTTCCGGAGCATAGAAGGGGATAGAAGAGTTCTCTTTTCATCACATTCTCTGCCCCCCAGGGAAGGACCAAGGCCGTATGTTCGACTTGGGAAGAAGAGTTCTAAAGACTCTCAGGTGGGCATCTCTGCTAAAACTGAAAAAGAGAAAATCAAACAAAAGTTTAAAACTGATAGTTTTCAGTTAAATACTGAGGACTCAGATTCAGCACATCTCCATCTTCTGAAGATATCCTCGGGCCAACCTCAGAGTGTGGGGAGTGAGGAGGAGTAGGAACTGGATTCTCGGCGATGGAGTTTTCGTGAGCTCTCGGCAGAGGATGAATGGGAAAAATATTAGACTGGAGAGGCGCAGTCTGTATCTCTTGGTTTTCTGGCATAGGATCAATTTCCGTATCCAGGATGCCCGTTCTATCACCCCATGGAGATATGTGGCGTAGGGGCACCGTCGTCTCTCGTCCATTATTAAAACGTATGTGAGCATAGCTGGGATTGAATTCAAGTAATTTGCTTCCACGTACATGCCGCTTTAAGAGGACAGATGTCACTTTCGTTAACCATGTAGGTATGGAATCTCCAGTAGCTGATTTCCTTTGGAAGTTGGAGAGACGTTCACGGGGAGTGCAATTAGTGTAGGTGGAGAGCAATGAGCGGATGCTGTCGATGGTTACATCTAGCACTTTTTCCCAATTGATAATAGGGAGATTTCTCGACCGGAGAGCCACACTTAGTGTTTGCCAGATGATACCGTTGTACCTCTCCACTTGTCCGTTATCATGAGGATTAAAGGTGGTCCTTCGACTGGTTGCAATGCCTCCGGAAAGCGGGAATTCCTTTAGTTCGTCTGAGATGAAAGCCGTACCACGATCAGAATGTACCTGTTACACCGGCTGTTCTAACAGAAGAGAAATTACACAGGTTCTCACTATAAATAGTGCGAATAGACAATTACCAGAGAGAAAAAGGACAGTATTGTAACTGTCTAGCCGAGTGCCTATCAGTTTCCTAACCTTTGTACCTTTTATGTTAATACACTTGTTATCTTAACCCAACCTCGACTTGACTTCTTTTTACTGTTGGACTACTTCACAACAGTACCAAAGAAGGATTTCCGAAAACAGAAAATAGATTAGTTAGATGTTTCCGGACAGTTGCGTCTGAGACATCGGCACAAGGGAAAGCGAAGGGGAAACGAGAGTATTCATCAACCACTGTTAGTATGTAGCGGTTGCGAGTATTCGAAGTAATGGTCTCTTGAAGTCTACGCTTAGTCTTTCAAATGGTTGACTCGCTTTTATGAGGGTCTCAGGTGCTGCATTAAGGAATCTCGGTTTTATCTATGAGCAGACTTTACAGGCCCTTATTACAACTCTTACATCTTCCACAGAGTATGGCAGATTCTTGCTCCTGACAAAATGTAGCATTCGGGTGACACCCGGGTGACATAAGTCTGAGTGCAAGGTGTGTAACTTGTCGGCAGAGGTTGTAGTAGAGCAAATACGAGACAAGACGTCTGCAGCGGCGTTTTGTTTCCCGGGCGATATGCAATGTCGTAGCTAAAACAGGCAAGTTCCAACTTCCATCTTGTTATCTTCTCATTTTTCATTTTGCTTTTGCCTTTAGGGTTGAAGATGAAAGAGACTAATTTTTGATCTGTGATTAGCTTAAAATGCTTCCCGAGCAGTAAGTGTCGCCATTTTCGGATCGCCTCGACAATAGCGTAGGCCTCCTTTTCAACATAGGAATGCTTCAGCTCAGCAGACGTTAAAGTTATTGAAAAGAAAGCCACGGACCGAGAGTTTTGGGTTAAACAGGCAGCAATCGCATGTTCCGAAGCATCGGTTTCGACCTCGAGAGGGAGAGAAGAGTCTATGACTATCAGGGATGATTTTGCAATTTCCTTCTGAAGATGTCTGCTTGTTCCCTAGTGAGGGGAAAATTGGTAAGGGGTGTAGTTTTTCAGAGAAGTTCGAGATCCAGCGAGAATAGTGAGAGAACATCCCTATTGCTCGTCGAAGAGAAGGAAGATCTTGAGGTATTGGCAAGTTGATCAATCTCTTGAGCCTATCAGAGTTAGGTTTTACCGAGCCCGTGCTTATGGTATACCCAAGCAAGTCTACAGAAGTGAGTAGTGACACTTGTCTTTGTTCAGCGTCAGTCCGTACTTCGCTACTGCATTCATGAACTCTTTCAAATTAGTATCATGCATAGCCTGATCTTCTCCACAAATGGTAACGTTGTCGATGTAAACATAGGTTCCTCGAAGGTCTTCTCGCTTGATGATGTCATCGATGACTCGTTGAAAACTAGCTACTCCATTGGTTACTCCAAACGGGATTCGATGAAACTGATACAGAGATCCAGAAGCTTCGAAAGCTGTGTATTTTCGTTCTTCCGGCTTGATAGCAACCTGATGGTAAGCACTGGTTAGATCAAGAGTGCTGAATATTTTGTAAGTGGCAATCTCATTTACCATGTCCTCCATTCGAGGAAGAGGATAAACGTCAAGGAGAGTTAATCGATTAATTGTTTGGGAGTAATCCACAACAAGTCTCTTTTTGTGATTTTCAGGAGATACCACAAGCGTTTCGGATCGCCATGGGGATTGAGAGGGCTCTATGATACCTTCCTTTAGCATACGGGAGATTTCCGATTGGATAAATTTAGCATCAGGTAGGGTATGTCTCCTGGATTTAACAGCTATCGGGCGACAGTCCGAGGTTAGATTGGTAAACAGAGAGGGGTAAGGGATATTTTTATGGCGGTCAGTCTACAAACAGTGAGAAGGGGGAGGGGTCCTTTAAAAGGTATTTCCACTGAGGAGTGTTGGCATAGAAATTTATGCCCGAGAATGATGTCACAACATATGTTGGCCATAATTGATAGTTTCACATTCCTGTACTCTCTACCTCTCAGAGTGAAAGACACGACACATTGCCCGAGAGTAGAGGACGAATGAGAACTGCTAGCCATCAAAATCCTCTCAGAGCTTGGCGTGATCGCAAAATCGAGCCTCTAACCTTATCCGGATGAATAAAATTTCCGGAGCTCCCTGTATCGATGAGTATCACCTTTGATTTTCCCCGATAAGGACGAACGAAATAGACTCTCCGGTGAGTTAAAAGGAACCGATGAAGCAAGAAGGGACTCACCGTAATTGATAGCAGCTGCTGTAGGTGACCTGCCGACACGAGCAAAATTCCCTTTTCTTTTGCAATTTTTACAAATAGAGTTTTAGCTCTGTCATGTCTCGGGTTTCCATAGAAAAAACATTTCTGTCCGGAGAGTGCCGCTATCGTGGGTTGCTCCTCATATGTAGACTGGTCGTCCTTCGATTCTTCTTTTTCAGCAGTGGAGACCGAAGCAGCCAAGGAGACCAACTGAGCGTACGAAGTTAATTGTTTTGGGGCTGTCTCGAGTGCTAGTGCCTGGGTGTACGCCGAGTGTAAGTCGAGACGTTTGTTTTCTAAAAGCCTTTGTCTGGTGTGGGATGACGAAATCCCATTCATGAATGCATCCCTTATGTACTCATCCCTCGCCTGTATAGCTGTCACGGCCTGGAAATCACAGTCCTTAGATGTGATTTTAGAGACTGTAAATTTTGGTCTACGCTTTCGTTGGCCTTTTGCCGACGAGTTGCTAATAAATGCCGGCAGAAAATGCTGTTTTGGAGCTGGACGAAAACTTTTCCCATGACGTTCATAGTCGAATGATAATCACCGATGTCCGATATATGTTTAAAAATTGACGGAGACACGAAGTTGATTAACAAATTCAGTTTTAACTCGTCCGTTAGTTGAGAGCCGTTGACGGCGCCAAGAAAAATATTGAAAGACCTCTTCCAGTGTCGCCACGTGTCGGCCGCGTCCAGTTTTGACGGGTCTAAGTCCAATCGTTCAGTCTTGAGGTATTTTTCCATCTTAGATTTTTGTTGAATAAATTGTAATGAGTTAGTCAAAAGGGTGGAATAGAATGAGTTTAAGAAGACTGAGTTTCCTTGAAGAAGTTTTATTCGACAAAGATCTACGCAGGGATCTAGTCTCTACAAGAAACAATGGCTGACTAAAAAGAAAGAGCGATCAAGGGAAGTAATTCACTTCCGGAGCATAGAAGAGGATAGAAGAGTTCTCTTTTCATCACAATACTAATTTATATTATAGTCTAACTTATATTATATATTTTTGTTATATATAATTTGTATTATATACACCATTTAGAGAGAACCTTTAAACTTTAAACACAACTCATTCAACTCAGGGGAAAACTTGTAAGGAAGCGACGTTGTCTCTATCTTATGTTTAAGTTCGAGAGGAAATAACAAAGCCTCTGCTTACAACAACGAAAATGGTTTATTCAATAAAGTTGCCTATACCGTTTGGTATAGGTGGAAGAAAGTTGGACAGTGCCCGAGTGAGGAAGAGGAAAATAAGTTTTTGGGGCTGCCGAAAGTCTGAGTAGGTCTCTTCAGGCGTCATTGGTGCGCGTTTAACTATTTGAAAAAGAAAAGAATAATAAAACGCGCGTGCGGAGAGACGTTAAAAATAATAAATAGATAAAATAGATAAATAACAAACATACACTACATATAATACGACATATTTATGCCGTCCTAACCTGTTAGTCCAATATATATAATAATATAATTACTAGCACACACATAAATAAACATCCGCGAATTACACAGACACAGAGAATAAGAGAGAGAGAGAGAGAGAGAGACACACACACACATATATATATGTGTGTGGGGGGGGGGCTGCGTTACGTCTTGCCTTATTAAAACACGTTCTCAAAATCAAAATTACTTCAAATGTTGTCAGTAGTGTTACGTAGCTTTCTGTTTACTGACGCGCCGGCGCTGTCCCCGCCATCGTCGCCATCATCATCATCATCATCATCATCATCATCATCATCATCATCATCATCATCATCATCATCATCATCATCATCGTCGTCGAGTGGGCTGCATTTCCCTTGACTGGTTCTAGCCGTGTCCGAAATCAAGAACTTCTCATGCACAGAAAGGAAAGAGCGAGATCGGCGAAGAGTTTAAATCGGTCTTTATTTTGGAGAAAAATTCTCGTCATACGAATACAAGTCACACATTAACATTAAATGGAGAGAGACCAAATTGTTCTTTTTAACTTAACTACTTAGTTACAGGGAAGGGTGGAGAATGTGGGCATACAATAGACGCTATTAACTTTATTTATATATAATATATATGAAGAGTTCGAATGCAAAACGTGATAAACTCCATTTTACAAATGCGAAACTCACACTACAAAAAGCGTTACATTTCAACACTCGACCACATCCCAAAATCATGTTTTACATAATATGATACCGGCATCATTTCGTTTTGTTTTCAATTAAAATAATCTTTTTAGTTTATTGTTTCATATTTCAATTTAAACGAATTGGATTTATCACGTTCTGCATTAGAACTCTTACTATATATATATATATATATATATATATATATATATATATATATATATATATATATATATATATATATAACAATACTTATATATTTATATGTATATATAAATACCTATATATATGTATATATATATATATATATATATACCTATATATATACAATCATACATCTATATAACCATATACCCCCCTGCATATGTACAAATATATGGGCACTCCTAACTGATAATCAAATATCCACATTTAAATGTCCACCCGACAAAGCATTCCCATATACAATACGCACGAGAGAAAAGGTAACGAATCCTTATACATACCAGTACCCTTATATATCCTCAAATATATACATTTTACCACATATACTACGGCCACAGTAATAACTTACCCACAGCTTACTACCCCTTAAAGAGTTTACCTACTCATACAGAACGACCCTCCCATTTGATACATGCATTTCCCACCTAATGCATCAGCCCATTCACGTTCACATACACACACATACGCCCATGCACCTATATATATATATATATATATATATATATATGTGTGTGTGTGTGTGTATGGGTTTGATATATATATATATATATATATATATATATATATATATATATATATATATATATATATATATATATATATATCTTTTCACAATATTAGACCAAAGTGTTCAATAAGTCCATCAATTATATTGTGTCATTAAGAGCATAAATTTTGGTATAATATTGTGAAAAGTCGTTATCATTATTTTCATTGATTTACGTGTTCGATACAAATTATTATTAATTAACGTTTCTTTTCAATTACTTTTAATAAACTTTTTTTGAAAAAAATAAAATTAAAATACTGCAACATAACATTTGTTTAATTTTTATTTAAGACTTTCATGTTCTTTTGTGTTTGCTTTTTCAGTTTGGCTTTTATAAGAATAAAGACAGCCATGTCCAACAGATATCGACAGAAATCGCCCACCACCAAAGCAAATCCCTTCTGTTGTCACAATTTGCTGATTGTCTCGTTGCTGGTAAGCAGAATTGGCTCGGAACTTAACATACTCTCTCATTCTTCATTATTTAGAAACAATTCTAAAAAGTATCCATAAACGCAAACAAACATTTCCTTTTAGTTTTATTCATTACAAACAAGTCAATTGCCACTGAGACGTAAGGGGCTACTGTGAATTAGGGACCATACCTACAGAGCCATCCTAAGTGGGGAGTTGTGCAGCAAGATGTTTGTTCACATTACATTTAAATTTCTGCATGTAGAAGTCATGCAGGTAGAGTCAGGGGAAAAGAGGGCATGAGTGGGAATTCAAAAGGTTAACAGCACGAAGAATGAAGCTATTAGAGTAGAAAGCCCTCCGGCATCTGGGGACCTCTACACTGAAGGGATGGGATTTTGCTGAATGACGGTCGGTCGGGTGCATTTACGTTGAGGGGGCACAAGTGCAGCAAGTTTGTCAGAGCACATTTCATTCAAGCACTTGTAAAACTAGCACAGGGATGCACCATTGCAACGATGGGACAGGGGCTGGGACTTGGTAGATAGTGTGGGACGTATTAGATTAGCGGCTCTTTTGGGAGCCTGTCTAAGAGGGGGAGACTAGTGGTTGGTGCACCTGCCCAGATGCGACAACAATACCCCATGAATGGGCGAATGGTGTCTTTGTAGAGATACTGCCAGAATTTCTTTAGCACGGTATATGGAGCCCACCTTCCTTGCAGCAGCCTTCGCAATGTCTTCTATGTATTTGTTCTAATTCATGTTACCTGTGACAGCGGTAAGAAAATGCTGTTTCTTGGGTCGGTTGTTGGTTAGTGCTAGTTGGACGTGGAGATGACTTGAGTAATTTTTCCTTTCCTATATCTTTCCTGCCATGTCACTAATAAGGCCACTGGAGGTAAACGTTTTACCTGGGCTGATGTTATCCACCTGATAGTCCAAGGACCCGAACCTCGGATTAACTCCCAAGAAGGCTGTTCATATCAGCAGGTGCAAAATACCCGGGCTACTGTATTGCCATTTCATGAATAGAATCTGGACCATGTAGTTGTTTCCGGTGGGGCCTCTCGATGCCATAATGGTGGGAATTGTTACGCCTTTTCTTTCATCAGTGGTTTACTAAGATAATCTGCTTACTCATTCTCTCTGTTTCGTCTCGCAACCCATCTACCGATCTATTCCACAAATATTTCCAATCCCTACATGGAAAGTTATCAAACAAAAGCTTAAACCAAGTTCCACAAGGTTTAACGTGGATATCTACTATCAGGTCTCTTTTTTCAACATAAATGATATCTATTCCAACCTTCTAGAAGTGGAAATCCACTTACAGGAGACCAAACTGGACTTATTTTTCTGTGTGAAACTGGTATTAACACGTCTCTTCTACCGATGATTTTATAATTATAAGTTATTCGAACATGACATCAAAACTCGACCCTCAAGATCGTCATGAACATGAAATGTGTGCCTACATTAGGTACGGCATTCCATGTGGTAGGCACGTCTCTAAAAAAAAGACCCTAAATTGCCCTATATGTGTTTCCGTGTAGCACTTACAGTAGCGTCCACTGCACAGGCCGTGATCGGCCCACTCGTTGTGCTGGTCCAAAGTTGTTGTTCGATTCAGTCAGTGCGGCAATAAAGGAATAATCCCTCCAAATAAAACATTTTTTTTATTTAGAGGTTACGGTGGTACTCCTTTTCTTAGGTTGAATAGCAGACTGGCCAAATGAGATTTTTACCCGACCAAATCAAAACACAAGTCCCTTAGTTTAGAACCTAAAAGCCCACTTCTCTCTGAGAAGCACACAAATACAAATGACTCTTAGTCCAACTCTACCTGACTGCCTCATGCTCGGGGACTGACTCTAACTCCTCTCTCCATGTCCATAGGCTGGAATATATGTACTTTTGACCGGAAATCTTAGATTCCGGTCTTTCTCAGTCATCCCCATTCAACCACCGAGCAACTGACTGCTCGAGATATCCACTAGAGATAACGGATAACCAGTGTCCACTCAAAGGGGTCTATCTCCAGACAATCTATGAACATTATTTTTTCAAGTAAGTTGCTCTCATATTTGTCCTCTATCGTCCCCACAACAACGATTAAAAACGTTGTAAAAAAACATAAATATGTATCGAGGGTAAAAAGAGAAAAAATATTTTAAACAACAAAGAAAGAGACATTGTTAACGTGCACCCATGAGTTTCAAATTAACCGTCGATACTTATTTATAGTTCATTTACCACGTTTTTAATCGTGATTGCTCCTAATTGTCGACGGCTGCATTGAAAAGGATCGACTAAAAGACGTCGAGGTAGTTTTTTTCTCTGTCCCCTTTTCATTTTACTAATAATTTGTTTTAACACCAAATTCTGAAGTGATTCATCTTTGACCCCCTTCTTATGATTCTCTATTCATCTTTAAGAATAATATAAATTTTTAAAAGGAGAAGACTAACCTCATCAGCTTTGCGTCCAATATTGTTCTATTGTATATTAAGAGTTTTTCTAATTGATTTAATAATGTATCTATGTTTGCTAGGTGTTGGGATGTTTTTAAGTTATGTTTCTAGGTTAACTTTATATATATATATATATATATATATATATATATATATATATATATATATATATATATATATATATATATATTGAAAAAGTTAACCTAGAAACGTAAATTAAAAACATCCAAACACCTAGCAAACATGAATATATTATTAAATTAATTATAAAAACGAACGAACTAACACGACTTCAAAAGTCTTTAAAACGCAACACCAATAGAGCTTCGAAAATGACCTTTTAAATATATTAAAGATTTAGAGTTCTACAACTCTATGTTGTAATGTAATTGTGTTAGTAAATTACTGCGTTGTACATAATAATTTCCAAAAACAATAACAGGACATCGTTAGAAACATAAAAAAAAACTCGAACAACATCTTCGTAAAAGCAGATAAAACAAGAAACTTTTATAAAATAAATAAACAAGAGTATAACAAACTGCTTAATCGCAGAGATATATTTTCATACCTTACTATATTTATTTATTAAAATATTATTGTTTATCAGCCCCCCTCAAGGGCTGGGCACTTTCGAGTAGCTTTAATAACAAGCAGTACAAATAGCTATATGCGCGATCCGAACACCGTTTCGTAAGATCACTCTAGGCTGCCTGGTAAATAGCAGCCGCTTGTCGCTATTTACATTTAAAGTTACTCTATACTTACTAACTAATTGACGATGGCCGTTTGGATAAGATCACCGACTACGAATCAGTGGCGATTTGTGTTCGGGGTTCGCGCCTACCGACCGTCGGGTATTAGTCCCTAGACTGAAGATTGCGTTAGCATGAAACATCGATGTCTCTAGGTATTTAAATAATTAATATTTATTTATTAAAATATTATTGTTTATCAGCCCCCTCCCCACTTTCGAGTAGCTTTAATAACAAGCAGTACAAATAGCTATATGCGAGATCCGAACACCGTTTCGTAAGATCACTCTATCTGTCTACCGACCGTCGGGAATTAGTTCCTAGACTGAAGATTGCGTTAGCATGAAACATCGATGTCTCTAGGTATTTAAATAATTAATATTTATTTATTAAATATATATATATATATATATATATATATATATATATATATATATATATATATATATATGTGTGTGTGTGTGTGTTATTTTTCATTTTAAAGCAAAATGTAACAAAAAGTTAATAGTAGTAATTCTTCTTTTTTTTTTTGGCTTTTGTAAATTCTATTTCTATTTTTCAGTCTTTGATGCAGACGGATCAAATGTTTATGAAGTCGATGAAAACGAACAGGTAATATTTTATTTCCGCGAATGGCAATCTATTTATGCGTCAAAAGAAAGAAGTGAATTTGAGTTTAATTATACACCCATGTTTGTAGCAACACCTTCATCAAATTTGCGAGATCTTCAGAATAACATGCCGTATCCAAACACATCTGCTCAAGTTGCAACCGATCGACCATTACGTGTTATATTTA
The DNA here is from genome assembly GCA_963556195.1 of Sepiola atlantica. Lineage (NCBI taxonomy): Eukaryota > Metazoa > Mollusca > Cephalopoda > Sepiida > Sepiolidae > Sepiola > Sepiola atlantica. The sequence continues at coordinate 202,995,323 of OY744521.1, forward strand.
CACATCTCTTCCGATAGAGAGTGGATATGAGGCGAGGTCTCCCCAAGTAAACTAATTCCCCTCTCCCAAAGGAGGAGGTAATATCTGTGAGTGTGGCATCCTGACATCGTGCAAATCAATTGTAAGGCTCATAAAATAATACAATTATAATTAGATACATGCGCACGTACATGTAACGTTACGTTACTTAAAATTTATATACGTAACTAGTTGTAGTCACTTCTCTGTTACGCGTCTTTCGCGTTTCTTAATTCCTTTGTCCTCTACTTCTTTTTTTTTACTCGTCAAGCGACAGCCTGAAATGTTAGTTATAACTCTAGTGCGTGAAATACCATTTTCTCTGCTTTGTCCTTCTTTATTACTTGCTTAATCTCTTCGTTTCTTCGTCGGCTCTTTCTCTTTGATCGTCGCCGCATTCCGTGGGTGTCCGTCGATCGTCTCATCAGTTTAGCTAGACAAATTTCACTTTTTATTTATCGCGTATAGAAAAGGAAACTAAGACGTTCGCTGAGAGTTTGAGGTTTCATTCTGAAGAGATATAAATCACGCGGAGAGGCTAAATTTTTTTAACTAATTAGTTAAGTATCTTATTAAGGATAAGTCGACACGACGAACAGACATTTGGGGGGGGGGGCATTTCCCTCTTGGCGATTATCAAAGTTTTCCTTTCAGTTATCACAGCATTATTGGCGATCTGTCCCGCCTAACGTTCCGTACACAAATGAATCTCAAATCTTCGCTTCTCTGTCAACTCGACAAACGTGACGGCATTACTTTACTTTCATCTCATATCTCTTTGCTGTCTAACCTATTTAACCTTATACTTTGTGTTTTGGCCGTAAAGGTCATCTTATCTATGATTCATTCTGAGAACAGGTCTATTTTGCATATTTTGTGTCACCACGACCTGCACTCAAAGATTTATACTTGCTCATGTAATCGCCATCCGACATAGGGCCATCAATAATACACACAAACACAAAACACACACACACACATATATATAGCATTAATTTTAATTCATGCACATATTTCTGGCTACATATGTGCATACATGTTTAAGCTAAAACCTGATACAGACCAAAATCTTTCAATGAAACTGAATTTAAATGCGAAGAAAATCACATTTATAAGTACGAGACGACATGTGTCCAGAATTGGGAACTCAATTTAAGGGGGGTGGGTAATTTAGTTAGTATCCTGGATTAATTGAAGACTTTTTTATGATCATCTCCGACTTTGAAAATGTCATTTTCTTTGAATTTATATTTAATTTTAAGTCCGTCTAAGGTTTTAATTGAAATATTACCTTAACATAATTAGTTATAGTTATATAACAATTTGGTTCAATTAATAATTTAATGATCAAACGATACAATAATAATTAATTTTAACTTTCAAAATATAATTTTCAAAAAATGTAATTTTGTAAAAAAAAAGACTGTATAGTATAAAATAAACATAAAAGAGATGAAAGTAAAAGGACTCCTGGGAAAAGATATATATATATATATATATATATATATATATATATATATATATATATATATATATATATATATATATATATATATATATATATATATTCTCGGAAGTTTCTCAACCATTAAAACTATATAAAAAAACAACAAAAAAAAACTTATAGTCTCAAGTCTTCCAGTGGAAAATCACTCATGTAAGTCAATTTATTTTTTACAGTTATTATATTAGTTAGTTTCTAACACTATTTTAAGGGATCATCAGTTGTTTACCATGAAAAACTGTTTCGATATATATATATATATAACGTCACATATTCCATAGACATACCATGGTTTTATTGGCATGAATAGACCTTTACTGTTTCGAAAGAATTCCATTTTTCGAACTATCTTCAGTTCATGAGTCATTGACGATTTGAGATGGATTGTAAGGGCTTTTTTTTCTAAACAGTAAAGGTCTATCAATGTCAATGAAACCATGGCACGTTTCTGGAATATGAACCGTATAGTTTTTTAAAAAATAATTTGCATTTTAGCTCTCACATTCTGATGATCGAGCACTTTATTGATTTCTTTTCAACGTGCCAGACGCACTGTACACACACACACACACACACATATACATATATATATATATATATATATATATATATATATATATATATATAT
>OY744521.1:203002472-203022472 GCA_963556195.1 Sepiola atlantica
ATCATTGTACAGGCACACTAAAGCCTTCTCCCCAGCTTTAATAACTTCAATAACTGCTATCCTTGCCAAACACTTCTGCCAGTTTGAGAAAGTTTCTATTGTTCATCACCTTCCGAAGGGATGCTGCCTTCCCAATTCCATAAACACTGGATGTAGAATCACAACCCAGTAGTGCATAGATGAAAAGAATGTTGGAACAGACCACATCTCTCAAAGATTTCCTCATCTCTTTGATGTTCCAGACTTTCACACTTTTTGCACTATCCTTTGGTTGTGGCGTGAAGAAGATGTTATAACCATCATCTCTATTGGCATGATAACATAGAAGGACCAATAGTTCAGTGTCATCTGCTATCAAAATAGTTTCTCCTGTCTATGCCAGTTCTAGAGCAGTCTCCACAATCAATATGTCAGCGTCTCCAGATGCATGGACTACGTTACAACCTGCTTCCTCCAAACTCTTTTCCAGCAAGTTGATGAACAATTGTTTGTTTTCTTGATTAACTAGGAAAACATCCTTTTTTAATTTGAACACCATTAAAGGTGTCAGTGACACATTAACACCAACAGACACCCCTGCTCGACATCGGTGAGTCGCGTCTTTAATGGATAGACCACTTTCATACCGATCAAAGACAATGCATGCTTTTCCATATCTAGTTGTGACATATCTGCGGTATTGGGCACAGATCTCATCAAATGTGTAGCCTTTTTGCCATGGGAGGCGTTGAAGTAGTGCTCCACCTATTAAGAGATACTGTGGATTTGAAGACTGTGGGCCTGATTGTACAGGGGAAGTCAGTTCCCGTATTGCGTCGGCCAAAGCCGTTTTTTGCCTCTCGCAGTAATCCGAAAGAATCAAAAAGTGCAGGTGGGCAACCACAAAACTCATACTGGAAATGTTCTTGCTGCTGCTGAGTTGATGGCTAATTGGTAGATAGCACACACAGTCTCTGAAATAGGAGTTGTGAATCAGTCTCAACTGCTTCATCTTTGCTGAGCAAGACTTTTGACCCTAGTGTAATTGCCTGATCCTTTCTTTTAAAAGTGTACTCGTGGACATTTTCTCCAACCATTGAAGCTATGATTGCCTCTCCTATGGAGTTTGCTTTGTCCACATTCACCTTTTTGGCTCCAGTTACTTCACTTGAAATGCTGTGAATGGACGGATCTTCCGTAAAAGGGTCATACGTCTGGAGAAACGCAAGGAGCTCCCATGTATCCCTCACATCTCGCTTTTTTCTTGCTGAAGTAGCCTCCTGGTGCTGGTCACTAGTGCCATAACGAATGCCTGCTAGTTCTTGCATTGTAAACTTGATTTCAGCGCACGCTGGCAGTGATAGCGTCCAAACCAATCGTTGAATTTCGTCCATTCCTCTGCCATGAGTAAGACCTCCAGACGTGTTCATGCTTCTCATTAGCACCTGCTCAATAACCAGATCTGTCAACAAGGCAGCCCAGTAGCGATCACTCCGTCTAATCACATGAAATCCTTCAGAAAATTTCTGGTACATTTCAGGATGGCTTTTCGGCAGCCCCTCCATTTGCTGCAAGTATAAGTAGGCCAACTTTACATATAGGATGTGTCCTGTTGCAGCGAATATTGGCAGCATTTTCCTTACAGCGTCAAGGTGCAATTCCCAATTCCCGGTGCGCTCTGCCTTGATAAACAATTGCAGGATCTTTACCATATCAAGGTATTGAATCCACAATTTTGTTGTTTACTGGTCAACCATCGCATCCTTCACATGGTTGATTCTCTGGGCAATCCTGGTCATAGACTCTGACAGAACATTATTCAATGTCTCGGTCCCATCAAGGAGACCTTTCAATAGCTCCTGAGTTTCCTTCGGGTCTTCATTTTGAGGAAATGACTCTTCTGCATCAGTGTTGGGTTGATCATCCTCAGTGACATGTGAAACTGGCAAATCATAGGCTTTTGCTAACAAAATAGCATTCAGAGCAGCATCAACTAACAAGTGAGCATGAATGGCTCTTGCAATTGCTTTGCCACTTAGCATGTGCTTCACTGTGTTTTCAGCATACACAAGTTCAAAAAGTTCTTGCAATCTAGAACCAGTCATCAAATAACCAATTGACCCCAGAAAGCTCATCTGTGTATGGAGCCCACCAAGTCGCAAGATAAATGATTTCAGGGGACTGGAACTAGGCTGTGACTCAACTATCATCATTGCTTTGTACCAAAGTGGTTGATCGAATGTTGTTTTCCTGGCTAAAACACTAATGTAACATAACGTTGAGTACACGCAGGTTGGGTTACCAGGGTAAATGTTGATCATTGGCAAAAACTGTGGCTGATTTCCCAGGATATGTTCCTTTGTGCACTGACGGATGTGAAATTAGTGAAACCCCCCAAAGGATGTCAACATTAGCAGTGGAATCGACAACTTTCTTGGGCTGGAGCTCTTTAAATGCCACCGGTGGTTTGTTGGTGTGAATTTAGGTACTTGATGTTGATCCTTCCAACCCTTATTATATCTTCTGAAAGGACCTGAATCCTTGGAACTGGTTTTGCTTTAACTTTCTCAGGCGTAAAAGATGCTATGATGTCCATACCATGGAATGTGTTGAATCCATCAATACTCCTTACATTATGGTCCACATTATCAACTACGAACTGCACAAATTCAGTTTCAACAGGGGAGAGAGTTTCAGCGCCATGAACAAGAGCAGCACTTCTTTCGAATTTCTGGACTTCCGAGTAAGATGACGAGAAGCCATGCTTATTCAGAGTGTCAATTAAGAACCTCGATCCAAATTGGTCATGCATTTCCACTGCTAAACCAAACTGCAAAGGTGCAAGGAGAACTCTGGGTCTAGCAGCCTGCATTATCGCTTGATCAACTGATGCAAGTTTTAAATCATTGTCTTTGCCTGCAAATATCTTCCTGAGAAAGATCAACAATGTTTAGGAACATATACAAGAATCGCATCCTGTTCAAGATTATTCTTTAAATGGGTAATATTCTGAACTTGTCTGGATACCTTTAATGTCATTCTTGATAAGCTTGGCTGCCGTCTCTATGATTCTAATGGCCTCTGATTCTGAATTGTCTGTTGAGCAGCTCTGTGTATAGAACATGGAGAATACATTTTACTGTACTTAAGAATGTAACAACATTGTGTTTCCCATTAATTTCAGTTACAATGATTTTGTCTTTGAAATGTTCTAACAATCGAGATTTCATGTATGAGAGACTGTATGGTTCAAAGCCAGTGTTCTCGAGAATTTCCTCCATTTTAAAATTTTAAAATTTTTTTTAACAAGATCGACAATGGTGAGTTGCTCCTCGTCATTTTGCTGCAAATATTTAGCAACTTACAGAAATGCCTGCTTTCTCTCTGAATCCTCTGGTCTACCAAGGTTCTGTTTTTTAAAAGAATCAGCAGAAGAGAATGCCTTAGGAATGTTTTTATTGGAATCAAAGTTTGCAAAACATGTTCTGTGATAACATGCTTCTTCTGAAACAAGGTCAGCTACATAACCTATTCTACCTTTAACAGTGGATGCCCAGCCATCATTTTTTCGGACTTTCTCACAAACTTTTAACACTCTGTGCTAAAACTCAATAGTTTCTACATGGGAAACATCAACACCTTTTCTTTCTATCAGATTTTACTCCAGAACCACAAAAAAGACAATGTTCCTTAAACACACACAAATGGCGGCTTGCACGGGATAGCATTTCATCATGAGTGGACCTGTTTTTATGGTCAATTTCTATGTATTTTGGGTTGATCCAACACTTTCTGCATTTCCTGTGAAGACGTGGACCAATCTGAATTATTATATTCTCTCCACGTTGTTCAGAAGCTCTGTTAATTGAATCGATTCCCTTCTGGCTGACGATGAATGTTTCTTCATTACTGGACAGTTCATTGTTGCAAATAGCACACCATAATTATCGGTACTTCACTTTGGCCAACCTGAAATTAGAATATGACAGAATATTAAGCTCCTGCAGTAATACATCAAAAGAGACAAAAATAAGGCATAAGAAGTTATAATTATATTTAACTTTATGAAAACTGTTGGTTTTATCCAATTTCACATTGCTACATTTGGTATTTTTGAAGATGAATTTACAGAAATTAACTTGAGAGAGGGGAGGCTATAATTGGCAGCAATCTTTAAAGATGGCGCCCGTTGACCCCTTTCCACAAGGCTAATTTTGGTAAACTTTTTTTTTATCTGAAAGAGAGGTTATTCATGCCCAATATCCAAGTTAAAGACCTTTGTTAGCAATTTGTTTGATGTTCAGCCAAAAAATCAGCTAGATTGACTGGACTATGTGTTATATTGGTGAAATGCCTACAAATATAAAATCCCGAATTTACAAACACAAACAGGACCTCAAAAACAAATTCCACCAACGCACTAGTTATACACAGAAACACATTTACCCATAATTTTGATTTTACAAACTGCACCCTTCTCAAGACCGAATACTCTCTCCCACGTCGCAAGTGCATCGAACGCGCTATACTACTTATTTCATCACCGTCTAACATAAACCCTAGACTCAGATTTCATTTCTTAAGCAAACATCTGGCAAATACCTTACTGAAACAATGCGTAACTTTTCTTTTTTACTACATTTCATCCATATTTTTCATTTCTTTTCCTTCTACTTCTTCCCTCCTTTTAACGTCTCTACGCACGCCTTTTATTATTATTTCTTTATTCAAATAGTTAAACACGTGCCAATAACATTTGGTAGTTGCGTTCTTCTTTTTCTCATGCATTTACCGTTACCGAATAAATTTTAAATTTTAAATTTTAAATCTTCACTTTCTCTGAAGACGGTCGTTGATCCGAACGAAACTGGTAAAATCTCTCGTTTCTTGACGATGTTTTCCTGTATTTAAATTTGTTTTTCCGTTTGTCTTTTTCACACTCGTTGTCTTTCACAGCATTTCATTTTATTATGTATCGTGTATCTTATCCTTATATATATATATATATATATATATATATATATATATATATATATATATATATATATATATATATATATAAATATACAATATATATGTATAAATATATATATATATATATATATATATATATATATACGGATTGCTTTTATATATATATATATATATATACGGATTGTTTTATATATATATATATATATATATATATACAAACATATAGATAGATAGATAGATAGATAGAGAGAGAGAGAGAGTGAGAAAGAGAGAGAGAGAGATTTTAATTAATTTATAAATTAATTTTTGCGTGCATAAAAAGAAGACACGTGCATTTATAAATTAATTAATTCACACATCTATAAATACAAAACATTGGTGACACGTCCCATTAAGGGCGAATGAATTCAGTCCTCTGCATATACTTTACAACCACCCAAAAGCGACACATAATAAACGCACCGGTAAACATTGGTCGACTATCGCAAGTAAAAACAATAACAAAACAAAAAATCAGCATAGTATTATAGGCGATAAAAAGTCGTGCATAAAACGTGGCACGTCATTAAAAAAATCTCTCTCTCTCTCTCTTATTCTGTCTTTCTATAATCCAAGTAAAGTTTCTATCCACAGGGTAAAAATATCCTGACTGTGTTTATATAATAGTGCTCAATAATGAATAGAGATGTTTACCGGTAATAAAAATTGTTTAATTATACAAGCATAATTTGGCAACACATTTGCCTACATGTTTGAATTCTAGCTGCAAACCAGCTGAACTGCGTCAAGCCACTGTTTTGGTATGAAGGTGGATATATATATATATATATATATATATATATATATATATATATATATATATATATATATATATATAATCAATGAAACAGACGAGTGGAAAAAAAGTAAGGAAAATTGTTAAAATTATCTTAAAGCCTTATCGTCTGACCCTCTGAGAGGAAACGTCAGAATGGTAAATTAAAAACTAAAAGTCGAATGAGATATGAGGGGAAAAAACTTATTTCAGTTGGAGGAAACGATTGAGAGGGAAAAAAAATATATATATATATATCCCATTCGACTTCTAGTTTTTAATTTACCATTCTGACGTTTCCTCTCAGAGGGTCAGACGATAAGGCCTTAAGGTAATTTTAACAATTTTCATTCCTTTTTTTTCCACTCGTCTGTTTCATTGATTATAATAATGCTTCCTCTAAAATTCATTCTACGATTCTGTTGTACATGAAATTTACTTATAAATATATATATATATATATATATATATATATATATATATATATATATATATATATATATAATTATAAATATTTGTTTTTATCTACATACGTATACGTTTCATCCTTACGGGAATCGTCAGTGTAGAGAAGATGATTAAATTCCGACGTCTTTGCCCACGCGGCCGTTATCAACAACCCTGTAAATAAACGAGACATTAATCCTATTTAAAGGCATCAAAGGGTTCTACTACTGAACAGAAACATGCATTGGAGCCACGATAACAGAGGTGTTCATACTACTCAATACTTGTTTTATCTACTTACGTTTCATCTTTACGGGAATCGTCAGGGTGGAGAAGAGTATTCATACCGGTCGCCGGACTCGAATCCTTGAACACGAGTCATGTTTCAAACTCAAATTCTGACGTCTTATCAACAACCCGGTAAATCAGCGAGCGATTAATCCTATTTAAAGGCAGCCGTCGTCATATATATATATATATATATATATATATATATATATATATATATATATATATATATATATATATATATATATAAATTTTATAATAAGGCCCTTTAAGAAATTAAAGTCGAGCACTCTCGGGGATGTTAAAAATAGACTGTCAAAAAACTCTAATGCAAAGTTCCGAATCCGTTCGTCGAACACTCTCGACTAGTCTGTTATCTATGCCGGCTTCAAGGTACATATCAATCTTTATTTCCCGTAAACACGTGACAGTTTCCGATGGTCGAGTGGATATGGCGACTGCTTACGTAGTCTAGGCTGACTCTGTGAACCGGGTTCGCGCCTCCCGATTGTCTGAAATTGTTACTAATGAGAGCAATAAGCTTGAAACGCTAGCATATGTAGGTATAAATAATTTAATATTTATTTATAAATATAATGTATACGTATATATATATATATATATATATATATATATATATATATATATATATATATATATATAGTCTTGGAAGTTTCTCAACCATTAAAACTATATAAAAAAATTTAAAAACAAACAAACAAAAAAACAACTTTTAGTCCCAAGTCGTTCAGTGGAAAATCACTCATGTAAGTCAATTTATTTTTTACAGTTATTATATTAGTTTGCTTCTAACATTATTTAAGGGATCATCAGTTGTTTACCATGAAAAACTGTTTCGGGAATTTAAAAAACAAGACAGTATTTAATTTCATGGCTTGCCAGCAGAGTTGATCAGACCCCACTTCCCTTAAAAGACAAAAACATAAACGTTCCATATACTAATCTCAATTTTGTTCCATATAAATGTTTTGCTAACTTATATTAGTTATTAAAATATAAAATAAATAAAATAAAAAAATAAAAAAAAATAAAAAATTCTTCCTTACCTGTGTTGTTCGTCTGTCTAATAACGGATAAATCCGTTACTTACAAAAATGTTGCTGCATTTTAAAGCGTTTGGACGAATCCATTACACTATTATTAAGGTGATTAATGTATTCTTATTTTTAGTTTTATATTAAAATTATTAAAAATATCAACATAGTGGCGATTTGTGTTCGGGGTTCGCGCCCGGTGACCGTTGGGAACTAGTTCCTAGACTGAAGATTGCGTTAGCATGAAACATCGATGTCTCTAGGTATATTTTAAAAATATTTAATATTTATAAAAAATATTATTGTATATATATATATATATATATATAAATTTTTTTAAAAATTTTTTTTATAAATAAATAAATAATAAAAAATAGAAATAAAAAATTTATGTATATATATATATATATATATATATATATATATATATATATACTTTTAGTCCCTTCCTTCTCCTTTGTTGTCCATATCCCCGTTGTCATCAACCTCAAATAAATACTAATCCTCCCGTCCACTCACAGCGCCTCCAATCGGCGTTCACAAGCCAACCGTCAATTTTTTTCTCTCTTTCTTCTTCTTTTTCTTCTTCTTCTTTGCCCACTCCCATCGCTACCAATCAGCGTTCATAAGCTAACTGTCGATTTTTTCTTCTTCTTCTTCTTCTTCTTCTTCTTCTTCTTCTTCTTCTTCTTCTTCTTCTTCTTCTTCTTCTTCTTCTTTGCCCACTCCCAGCGCTACCAATCAGCGTTCATAAGCTAACTGTCGATTTTTTCTCTTTCTTCTTCTTCTTCTTCTTCTTCTTCTTCTTCTTCTTCTTTAACATTTCTTTTTTCTTTATCCCTTTCTCTGTTAATTATTATTGTTTTTATTTTTCTCATTATAATTAGTATATGTGTTATATATACGTTTATACATATTCTACATTATTTTTATTTATATAGCTTTGGATTTGTTCTATCAATTTATTTTGATTAATTTGATAAGACTTAAAAGCATCAGGATGGCTAGTAATTGGCTTGTTTAATTGTCTAAATATTTTATTTTGATCGCCACTTTGTTTAATCATTCTTATTATTAGGTCAGAAATTGGGGGCATGAAATCTACTAATTTTAAGGTAACACGAGCAATCCTCAGAAATTCGGACATAATGCTCCCGTAAAATATATACACAGGGCATGTACTATTTTTATGTGGCATCCGCGCGATACTAAAAGGGAAAGAATTTCTTTTATCAAACAGTTTATAGATAAATATTTTATCTTCAATTTTTATATCCAAATCAAGAAAAGTAGCTTGTGTTTCCTTATGTTCACAGTTTAATTTTAACTCTGTAGGATATATTAAATGTTTAGTATTTGCAAACTCTTCGCTATCATTAATGCAAACAAGGTCGTCAATATATCGCCTACGTCCATGATAATCATACGCTCTAGATATATAATTTTTTATTAATGATGACATATACATATATTCAAGTCTATGCAAATATAGATTTGCCCAAAATGAAGACGAATCCAAACCCATTGGAATACCTATTGTTTGGAGTAGTAATTTATTTCCTATTTGAAAGTAACTCTCTTTCATAAGGTGACTTATAAGCATTGTCAGACCAGTTTTGGACACGTCTTACCATTTTTAGTTTTACACTAAAAGGCTTTAGATTTTGCAAAGTCTATGTATTTACATTTTCCTCCTGCAAAAGCTAAATCTATAGTATTACCTAATTCTTTAATAAGTTCTTTATGTGGTATTTTTGTATATAATGTACTAAAATCATATGTTGAGATTGATTTAGCCTGTTTACGAGAATTAATACGATCTAATTTTTCTTTTACTAGATCTGAATTATTTACCACCCAAAATAGGTTTATATTACTATAGAATTTACTTTTTTATGGAAATTATTTATTTGATTCATAATTAATTTAAAGACTTTAGATACAGCCTTACTTAAAGGTTTAGTGATGCACATTTTTAGGCAACAATAAAACGGGCGCCAACTGGTGTTTTATGCATTTTAGGTATCCAATACATACATGGAAGTTTTTTGTACTTTTCTTCTAATTCTAATCCTAATTTTTCACAAATAACAGTATTGTTTATAATAATATTATCGCTTTTACTATTACTTAATTTATAAGTATCTGAAACTTCACCTATTATTCCTACTTCGAGCAATAAGCGTTGTATATAATACTTTTTACAGATAAAAGCTATATTATTTGTCGCCTTATCAATAGAAACTATTACAAACCTATGTTGAAGCATTTCAAGCTCTGTAATTATTTGTGGATTTCTAAGGAGGGGGTTCGTTTTTTTAGGGTGTTTAAATTCTTTTAAACGTTCTACTTTTTTATTTACGAATCTAAGTATATTATTTTTCCATGCGTCAAATGTAGAGTGTAATAGTTTATGTTTTTTGCCATGGATGCAGTGAAATTATCTCACGCTTTATTTATTTCCTTAACACATTTCGCATAATTTAAACATTTAGGTTCTCTTTAGAGAGAGAGAGAGAGAGAGAGAGAGAGAGAGAGAGAGAGAGAGAGAGAGAAAGAAAATGTGATACTTAGAAGGCAATACAATGCAGAGGTGTGACGGATAGACACAAGTTGGAACAAATAGGACATAATGGTGGAACAGGTGAATACAATGTATACATACACACACACATATATATATATTTATTTATTTTTCATTTTTTTACAAACCCACACATATCTGTCTATCTACACAATGTTACAATGTTATGTAATATCTGTATCAGAATGGTCTGGTAGAAACTCCGTATGATATTATAATATTTCAGGAACTCTTTACTTCTTCAGACCCGTGCTCAACTACAAGTTCAAACACGCATATGAAGGAAGCAGTGACGAAGCAGTTCCACAAATACTGGTGAAAATATATATATATATATATATATATATATATATATATATATATATATATATATATGTGTGTGTGTGTGTGTGTGTGTATGCATACATATATATATATATGTATACGTATGTATATATATATGTATATATATATGTATATATATATATATATGTATATATATGTATATATATATGTATACGTATATATATATATGTATATATATATTTATACATATATATATATGTATACGTATACATATATATATATGTATATATATATATATATATATATATATATAGATAGATAGATAGATAGATAGATAGATAGATAGATAGATAGATAGATAGATATAGATTGATCTTTTTTATAGAGTGACGGATTGAGTTGTCATATCAATAGACGCCAAACAATCGTTACATTAAATAGTCTATATGGGTTACAAAATGTAATAATCGCTTAACAAAACATTTTAAAAGTTTGTGTTCTTTTTAATGATAAAATATAAAAAATATTTGATATTCAACATCTAAAGATGGCATCTATAAAATATATAATAAATAGATGCAACAAAGGATGAAAATCGAACATTTAAAGACCCCATCTTTGCATTTACTTCCGGGGGTAGATTTATTTCCAGAGTTTTATTTCTCCTACCGAGGCTTTACAGTCTACCCTATATTTTCACTCATAGCTAGGGGGGGGAGATGGATGTGTACCTTTTCGGGGGTATTAGTGAATTTGATGGAAAAGCTGCTACAGAATTCAAATCCACCCAAGTTAATAGTTTCAATTAGTCTTTCGTAATTATCCTCAGTCGGACTGTTAGAAGAGTCCATGTATATCGATAGATTGTTCTCGTTTTCGTATTCGATGTCCCCTCCCCCACATACGTGCATTTTGCACATGTGCGTCTTACAGAACTGTGTCGGGGTGTCTATGTCCAGTTCGCATAATTGTTCACTGGCTGGTAATTGATTTTCTTCGTTGTCTATTTCTTCAGTAAATATTTCTTCTAGTTTACGTTTTACCGTATTTAGCCTTGTTTTTTTTTCCGGTGAGTACGAGTCGGTGTCCCGTACTTCGTAGCTTGTTGACGGTGTTGGCGCTCCGAATTCTATTCCCGTAGATATGACATACTTTTTGTCCACATAGTCGTCGATATGTTGTCTCCAGATAGTCAACCACATTAGCGGATTCAATTCGATTGCTCCCCATTCGATAAGTTGTTTCTTACTTCTGGAATCAGTTGATGCTGTTTCCGTGCGGCTTGAGAAGCTGATGGCGAATGCGGGTGGCCATGTTGAATTCTAAATGCAATCCCGTGCTATACACTTATGTATAATTTACATTTCTTGTGAGAATTGTGTTTCAGTAATAAATAACGAGCACTTAATAATAGCGAGTTCCTTTCTATTCTTATCTAGTCTGTATGTTGGTTCGTATCCGGTATACTAATCTTAGACATTTTCTTTTTTCCATAGTAAATTAAGAGTAAAGACTACAAAATCCGTGACGCCATGGAGCGATGTCGCCAATTACGTTGCCTCCACCAAAACAACGGTGAGGATTTCAAACACAAAGGAGGTATGTCCATTTTTTTTTCACGGCAATCGTAACCACCTTATTTTGCTTTTCACGAATAGCTAGTATTGACAGAATCTGTGAAAGTTTTTGACTTTTTATATCTAACAAACGATCAACCGTTTGTAGAATAGTAAGTCGGATGTATTATACGGAGCGACGTCTTTTGAACTAACACCGGTAACCCCACCCCCTCCAACAATATTGGATAACTCGTCCACGGGCGACACTTTACATAACAGGTAAATGTGGCCAATATAAGCTAGCTTCTGTAAGACAGGATGCACTTTTCTTCCGAGACTGGAACACATTACACTCATCGCTCTGGTACACTTTAAACCGTTATAAATGTTTACCGTCATGTTTAAATTTCTGTTGATAGATTTTATTAGAAAAGGTAAATCTCTGTGTGTTTCTTTCTCTCTCTCTCACACACACGCTCTCTCTCTCTTTCTCTCACTATATATATATATATATATATATATATATATATATATATATAGAGAGAGAGAGAGAGAGAGAGAGAGAGAGAGAGAGAGAGAGAGAGAGAAAGAGAGAGAGAGAGATTTTTCACTTATAAAATAGATCATTCAGTGAAGACAGGGGTTGTGCCAATAAAAACAAGCTCGATGATACTCGATTACAGAGTACAGAGCATTTATATGCGATTTTATTAAGGTTTACCAAAGCATTCCTTTCAGGAGACCAATGATCACCATTAAAGACTTTTTCTTACAAATATTATTTATTCAAATTAAATGTTTTTCCTACACGTGTTTCACTACCAAGATGTTCGTTACAACTCGTCGTGTGTTTGTTTAAGGGGAAAAAAGTCAGCCCTGAAAATAAGGTTCGTCTGACAGCTGGCATTCCGGACGAACATTTATGTTGCCTTTCCTTGTGATGGAATAGATGTAGAATTCCCATACTATCAGTGGCTTGGAATGGTAACTTGTGAGCGGTGGCTTGAATGTTTTAGTTTTTTGTTGGGGGGGGGGGGGCAACATTGTGCCGCCCGACGTGAAAGTGTATTATCGCACATGGTTCCGTATTTTTGGGGGAGTTCTTTTTTAATGCATTTGGGACCGATTATTTTCTTGTTGGCTTGGTGGCAGATATAATGCACGAGGTACTTTTCTAAGACATTTTCTAGGTTTTCCTTTTTTTTCTTGTTTTTTAATTTTTTTTCCTCTTCTCTTCTTAAGTGACCTCAACTAATGCAACGCCACATTGTGTATTCCAGACATTTAATTTCTCTGGTGATCTGCCAAACAGGTACCTGTTTGGTAGTGAAACACGTGTAGGAAAAAACATTTGAATAAATAATATTTGTAAGAAAAAGTCTTTAATGGTGATCATTGGTCTTCTGAAAGGAGTGCTTTGGTAAACCTTCATAAAATCGCATATATATATATATATATATATATATATATATATATATATATATATATATATATATATATATATATATATATATATATATCTTCTTATATATAAAGTAGAGATATTTCCTCTGTACCTTTGATCGGTATAGCTTTCTAACCAAAGGCGTAATATACAAATCTACTTCGACATCGATTTAGGTCAATTATCTTTACTCCTGCTCGGTAGTTTCTTTTACGATAGGAAGTCGGAGGAATTTTGAATCTCACACTCAGATTTACTACAACTTCCAACCACGTACATCCGAAACCTTTTATAGAACACATACGTTAGTAGCACCCTTATTGTTTCATATTTCGATTTTACTATAGTATATTAGATATTCTTAATTTTCAACCTAAACAAGGGACGCTTCCTCTACCTACACTTTCTTTTTAATCTGAAAAGTGTTTTGATTGGCTGCTCCAAATAATTTATTTTACATTCTCGCTTACCGGAATCACAAATTAACAGATTTTTAATTTATCGAACACTTTCTACCTCTGATTACTCTAAACCAATTATGTCCCCACCAAATGTTATACCATTGCTTTCCATATACATTTCACTCAATATAATATACTGTATTCTATCGTTATTAAGAACATTGATGCGGTGATTTTCTGTTTTAAGTCATAAAATAATACGAACGTTTAAATGATCAGTTTTGTTTATACGATTAATTTCTATTTATTTTGAATTTAATTTTAATTTTACTTATTATTCAAATCCACGGCCGTTTTTTTTTTGTTTCACACAATATCCATTTACTCTCTTAATTCAACGCTGATCTTCTTAAAATAATATTTAGAAAAATAACTTTATTAATAATTAATCTATGTAATACTATAAAATAGTGTCCCGGTGTTTGGGTATAGACACTATTATGTAACCTCCACATCCTAATTTAAAAATACACAAACAAATTCGCGTCTATGTAGGTTGCTGCAAGGATGCTGTTCCTTGGTTATGAAATAATACGAACGTTTAATTGTTCATCATTATTGTTTATTAATTGAATAATTAAATAACACAATAATTAATACTTATAGATAGTTGAACTTTCGATTGAAATACTTATATGGGGTTCAGGGGTGGGAGCAGGGGTTTCTTGGGTTCTTCAATTTTCCCGGAAACACCAGTGCACGGTTCTGCTAGTGAGTAATACAATTTGTGTAGATTATTCTACTTACCAAACACTGGCGAGGAGTTTCAGTATTGACAATCAGGCTAGGGAATTTATGTAACTCATATCCAAATGTGCGCAATTTCCACATATTTTAACAGCTTATTTCTATTTTAAAGGACAATCGATTTCCAGAGGGAGTATTCATTGCAGGCGAACAGGTCCAAGATGTAATCGCTCTTCCCATTTTTGACGGAAAAGGCCAGATAATCAGTGCGTATATTATTATTATTATTATTATTATTATTATTATTATTATTATTATTATTATTATTGTTATTATTGTTGTTGTTGTTGTTGTTGTTACTACTGTGAAACAGTGATTGTAACCGACAGAGTCTGCCCTTTAGGGCGCACTAATATGCATCTTGAGGGGGGCCCTACGTAGAAACAAGTGGAGATCTAAGAACTAGTACATATTTTCGACTGTCCAAACATTGGCCAGAGTTGGTGACGAAATGTCTAGAAAAAGTGTTTTTTGTTGTCAGTTGTAATTATCCCCTCCCCAAGGAGTCGCATGCCAGATACCGCCTCGGAATTTGGTAATGGTCCCTTAACTACGCCTAGGCTGATAACAGGGCAGCTCTTGGGAGGTCGAGAACACTTTTGATAAAGACAAAGAAGGCGAAAAATCGTTTTTGTCAGGATAAGCAATGAAAGCTAAAAACAGAAAACTCTGTTTATCTTAATCGTTGACAGGGGCCACCACTCGACCCCTGCCAACCCCGAAGGAGATGAAGAAAGACTCAGAGAGAGGGAGGAGAGAGAGAGGGAGGAGAGAGAGAGGGAGAGTAAGTCAGTATACCCCACTCTGGCCCCGAAAGAGAAAGAAAGGATTTTGTTTTGAGTGGACAGGCAGTTAGATTTGGGGTTCCGACCCGTGTAGGTCGCAGAACCTCGCGGGCTCGTGTTAGCCGGACCTGAGACTCGAGCGGCCAACAAGCGGGAAAGGCTTCCCGTTTGGACAACGTTGCCCATAGTATTCCCCCCCCCCACAAGTTACAACTTAATTAACAACTTGAAAATCGTAACTGGAGTTTCACGCACAGAGAGAGAGAGAGACGACGACGACTAGTTTAGTAAACAAAGACAATTTATCAAAATAAGAGACTCTAAAATTCAAGTGTAAAATTAATCCTTCCTTTTGATTGTTTTTAATAATTAATTGATACAAAAGGAAACCGACGTTGTTGAATTATTCTATTGTCGAATTGTCCTGCTAAGTAATCTTGCCTTCACAGAATCACGAAATCGTCATTCATCAAACCCGGAGGAGATTCAACACATCTTTCTTTTTGTAAGCCGCTATTGACGATCACTCACCAAAGAGGGTGTTCACAGTCTAAAAGGATTCCTGCGCCGAGGACCAGACGTGTGAGTACCGAGATAAAGACACGAGTGGACCATCTATGTTACAAGTGGTTCAGTGACACCGGATCAGAGTGAGGTATCTGTTTTACTCGGCACCGCAACCGGGATATCAAACACCTGTGCGTGAGTGGCCGACGACGATACTCACGAGGAACAGGAGAGTGTGGGGTCCATTTTGTTCATACTACTACTACTATTACTATTACTATTACCACTACTACTACTAGCGGAACTCGTGTGTAATTACACGAAATCATGTTTTCAATACTAATTATATTGTTCCTAACCTATACATGTTTGAATAAAATATGATAAGATTTGACTTGTATATTTATTTTTAAAAATTACTATGTGTCTTCCCTACCCCCCCCCTTCGATTAGAGGTTGGTTGGGATTGAACTATAAACCAGTCGGACCGACGTCAAAAACCGACGTCAAAATCCTTCGTCGCTAACCGTTGCGCCAAAGAGAAACACTTGAAAATATTACGAAAAATAGGTGACTTGAATGCTTTTCCAAATCTAGGTGCGGCACGCATGCGCAGAACTTTTGATGTAAGCGTGACACACGAACACACACGCTATCGTATTAATATATAAATTATTATTATATAAATTATTATTATTGCTCACTAGGAGTTATCACACTGGTCATCGTCAGTGGTCACCCACTGCCAACAACCTGTGGTATTCCCTGGAGTCCGAGTGACAACAAGTCTCCTCAGGCCTCCAGTATGCTCCACCTCTTTTCGTTCATCACCGCTGATGACCTTGCGGTAATCGCAACAGCCACCTACCAACGATTTCCCGCTGATAAGGGTCATTGGTCCCCTCTGGGGCCCGAGTGGCAACAAGCCTTCCCAAGGTCCCAGAGCTGTCTGCGCTCTTCCAGTGGATGTCTGGTTTTGCGCTTTCCCTCCTCGACCCTCTGTCCATAATTTTCGTGGCGTCAGCCTATGCTTGCGCCTCTCTCGTGCGGTTGTATTTTCCCCGGTTCTGTTGTTTTGTGCTTCCATGTGTTTGTTCTCCATTCGTTGCTTATGTGGGTTGGTTTCCGCATTCGAGGACATTTTTCAGGATTGTAACTGTTTTGATCATTACTGTCCTTTGTATGGTCTCAGTTATCCCTTTGATTCCTATTTCTCCTAGTCTTTTCTCCATGTTTTTGGGGACTGTTCCTAGTGCTCCTATGATTATTGGTGTTATACTGACTTTCTTCATGTTCCATATTCCTTTCAATTCTCTGGCAAGTTCAGTATATTTGCTTCTCTTTTCCGTCTCTTTGATCTTCACTCTGTGGTCTGCTGGAACGGCAAAGTCCACGATTTTGCCGGATTTTTCTTTCTTGTTGATTATTATCATATCCGGTCTCCTTGCTGTTATGGGTTTGTCTGTTTGTACATTCATATCCCATAGGATTTTGTGTTTTTCGTTTTCTAGTACAGTTTCTGGTTTGTGTTTGTACCGTTTTCTTGCATATTCGAAATTCAGTTGTTTGCACATTTCCCGGTGTACTTCTTTCCCCACGCTGTCATGTCTGTTCTTGTATTCCCTTTGTGCTAGCTTGCTGCATTCACTTATTATATGATTTATCGTTTCGTCTCTTTGTCCACACAATCTGCATTTGCTGTTTTCCTGGGTTTTATCTATCTTCGCTTTAATAAAGTTTGTCCTAATCGCATTGTTCTGTGCGGCCGTCAGCAGAGATTCCGTTTCTCTGTTCAGGTTTCCTTTTCTTAGCCATGCCCAGCTATTTTCATTGGCTTCATCGCTTGTGAGTCTTATAAAGCGTCCATGTAGTTGTTTTTCTTCCCACTTTTCCTTTCTTGTCTTTTTGTTTCTGGGTTCAGTGCTTCCGGGGTTGTTTGTCTCTTGCTGTGGTGATCAGTCTTTCCGTGTTCTGAGTTACATATTTCTCCAGCTCTTTTTTGGTGTCTTCCACACAGTCTTCTATACTTACCAGTCCTCTACCTCCTTCATTTCTTTTCACATAGAGTCTGTCCGTGTCGTCTTTTGGGTGCAGTGCATTGTGCATAGTCATTAGTTTTCTAGTTCTTTGGTCAAGGTGCCTGAGTTCTTCTTTGGTCCAGCCTATGAATGGTCCAGTGTATCTTATTAGTGATACAGCCCATGTGTTTATCCCTTTTACTAGGTTTCTGCTATATAGTTTAGTTTCTAAGAGTTTCCTTGTTCTTCGTAGATATTCTTTTCCAATCTTCTCTTTCATTTCTGTATATTTGATTGTGTCTGCTTCCAGAACTCCCAGGTATTTGTAACTATCTTGTTCTCCTAGCGCCCTCATCTCCTCTTGGTTGGGGAATTCTATACCTTCTGTCGTTTCCAGTTTTCCTCTTTTGATCTCTAGCAGTGCACATTTTTCTATTCCAAACTCCATTTGGATATCCTGGCTGAATATCCTTGTTGTGTTTATCAGCTTTTCCAGTTCTTTTTTGTTTTTTGCAAACAGTTTAAGGTCATCCATGTACATCAGGTGGTTTATTCTTTGTTCTGTATCCGTAAACCTGTATCCGGCATCACACTTTCTGAGTATGTAGTTGAGTGGCATCATGGCTATTATAAACAGTAGTGGTGATAGAGAGTCTCCTTGAAAAATGCCTCTCTGTATCTCAGACAGGTATTGTCCTCCGGCTGTCAGTTTAGTCTCCATGTTTCCATTGCTTTCTGGATGAGATTAATAATCCTGTCTGGTATCTTGTATATTTTTAAGCATTCAATTATCCATGTTTGGGGGATTCTGTCGTAGGCTTTCTTGTAGTCAATCCCTGTCATGGTTATGTTCTTTTGTCTGCTCTTCACCTCCTTCAGAGTCTTTTGATCAATGTATAGTAGATCATGTGCCCCTCTTTGTCCTTTCCGGCATCCTTTTTGTTCCTCGGGGAGCAGTCCACGTTTGTCCAGGGATTGGTAGATTTGTTCTCTCAGTTGTGCTGTGAGAATTTTCCACATTATTGGTAGACATGTTATCGGTCTGTAGTTGCTGGGGGTCGTTCCCTTTTTGGGGTCTTTTTGTATTAGTGTTGTTCTTCCTTCCGTCATCCATTCTGGTATGTCTGTTTTGCGGATACATCCGCTCAGTTTCTGCGCTATTCTTTCATGCAGGCTCGTGAATTTTTTAAACCAGTATGCATGTATTCCATCGTGGCCTGGTGCTCTCCAGTTTGCCATTTTTCTTAGAGTTTTCTTGATCGTTTCTTTGTTGATTTCTGTTTCGGTTCCTTCTTCGATTTCTTGCAGTTCATCTTTCATGTTTTTCAACCATTGGGCATTCTTGTTGTGCTTTTTTGGTCCTTCCCATATCTTGCTCCAGAATTGTTTTGTTTCTGTTGGGTTCGGTTGCTCTGTCGTTGTTTTTTCTCCATTTACGTTTTTGTAAAACTGGCTTTCATTGTTTTCAAAGGTCCTGTTCTGTTTGCTCTGTTCTGATTTGTACCTGTATCGTCTCAGTCTTCCTTCTATTGCTGCTATCCTTTGTTTTATTTCTTCATGTTTCTCATTTAGTTTTTCCTTGCGTTTCTGATTTTTGCTTCTTAATCGTTTCATGTCCTCCTACCTTCTGTTCACGGTTTTAGCTTCTTTCCGAAGTTTGGTGATCTGGGTTTCCAGTCTGATTTCCCATCCAGGTTTTGTCGGTCCTCTCTTTTGTCCATTCTCTTCGTTTCTTAGTTTCATACTTACCGATTTTGCCCCTGCATATATCAGGTTGTTTAGGTCTGTAATAGTTTCTGTTGGGATGTGTGTGAGGAGTCTGTTTATACTTTCTGTTTCTGCTTGTAACTTCTTCGCTACTTCATTCCTGAGAGATGGGAGTTTTGTTTTGTTTTCTAACATGTATCGTCTTATGTTCTCCACTTCACTTGCTTCTTTTTCGTTGAGTTCTATCTCAGCAGGTTCTGTGGTTCCGCAGTCTTCTATCTCCCCTGGTTCTGTGATTCCGTAGTCTTCAATCTCTTCAGTTTCAGTGTATATGTTTTGCCTGTCC
>OY744521.1:203027472-203029972 GCA_963556195.1 Sepiola atlantica
CAAAGATAGCAATAAAAAAAAATCAGTTTATTTCCTAAATATTGAGTTCGAGTAATTCCTTTACTTCACTCTACGGAGAGCTGGCATATGACACATTTATTGAGATGCATGTCACAATTTTGGGTTCGATATATCAAAAAAGCTTTGAAACATTTTCTTGTATCCCAGCAAGCTATCGACCCCCTCCCGCACGGTTGAGCTTGACCCAAACAAAATTCAAATTCTTCTTTAACTTAACACAGTGACATTGTTCAATAATAAAGAACAAGCAACAACTTCAACTACGAGATTCAATTTATTTTGACTCAGCCACCCCAAAAAAGATGGTCACGACGCAACATACTTATTTTTAGAAGCCTTAGTTGAAAATGAACACAATCTACCTACTTTGTAAATGAAAGAAAAGAAATCTATTCAATAAATACATAATTCAACATTTGACAAAATATGAATATTAGATTTAAGTTTAAAAATTCATTAAAATCTTTTTCAACCATCAACTTTAAAATATCTATATTAGGAACATCAGTCCTGCTAGATTGGGAGGCCAAGAACAGGCTCAAGGCGTTCCTTCAAATAATGGTGATAGAGCGGTGCTCGTAGAGCCAAGTAATTCACGGTGGTCCTTGGTGTAGCTCATCATTAATAGACCAGGGCGATTGAGGAAGCCCCACGTGGCGGGGCCTATCGCTGCACTCGTCTCCGCGACGATCGGTTGGAACACAAATCTGTCGAGAAGACCGGCGAATTTTGATCGCTTGCGATCCTCCACTGACGCTGCTACATGTCCACAGTTTATCACTGATTCTGTTATTGTCGATGATACAAAAGTGTCGACTTGCCGTTTGAAAAGGGAAACTATCAAGCCATCGGACCGCTAACCACCCCTTCTGTCGAGGCCAACTGATTTGAGGATCGACGGGAAGCCAGCGATGTCTAGAACCTGTCGAACGATATCTAGGAAATGTGTCAGTGCTCCTTCTACATGATAGGGTGTAGAGTTCATGCACGTCAACCGACTGACTACAACGGCATCTGTGGGCGCTGCACACCCTCAAACCTGTGCGCAAGGCGACGGCGGATCTGAGGCAATCGGCATCAACTATGTTCTCGATGGACGATGACGACATGGCTGTTAGCTACGCACCGCTGTGTAGCTAACTTGCAACTGAAAGGCAAGCCAGACGGTGTTGGTCGCAGGACGCTCTCATTGATAAAACGCCACACGCAGGCAGGACGTAATAGAAAGTCGGTGTAATGTACGTGTCTATGCGATGGAGGCAGCGCCTTTAGACGTATACTCGTACTCGGTAACAGTACCTATACTAGCTAGGAGCAAAGTATAGTATCTGTTCTGATGCTGCGCCTAGTCTTTTCTGTCCTCGGTCAGTGAAGGAGAAGTCCTTATAGTCTGAGGCAATTTTTATTTTTCTTCTAATCCAGAGTGCCCCGTTTTTTAAGAGCTGTGTTTCCCCAACTTTAAAAACCGACCTTGTGTCTAACTCTGCTCTTGTGGGGAGGCAAGTAAATAGGAACAGTACCTATACTCCCCTTCTCTCATCAATAATGTTCATTCAAAAAATTACCTTAGTAAGACGAATTACCTTGATAAGTTACCCAGTCTATTATTATCTAACATAATAAAACGCATCGTGTATATCTTTATATATCTACATTACTAAAACAGGAAGATTTGTTGTAAAAATAGTTCAAGAATTGCCTTCATGTTTAAATTTATGAGTTTCAGACAAAATATACATTTACTAGTGTACAAAAATTATGCCACGCCAGTGTTGACGCTAATATTCATATAAAATCATAAAATTACGTCAGCAATTTAGTTTTTTATATATAAATTATTATTATCATTTCTGATGACCTAAATAAAAATTTTAAAAACAGTTACTTTTTATCTAGATTGGAGGAATTTTTGCCGATTTCATTCCAGGCAACGAGGGTTGTCTGGTTTGCTATTTGCTTTCTCGCCCCCTCCCTTGCCATTGGAAATGGTCTCATTCGAGGGTGAGACAACGGCATTTCTTTTATTTGGTCACTTTTGTGCTACTGTAAAGGTACCCCGCTCGCCGTCTGTGTATCTGTGCTCACGAAATTCCTCCAGGTCAGGATGATGATGATATCTGGCTTTGTCGATCTCGTCTCTGTGAAGGCAAGGTTATTCAAGCAGAACAAATCAACGATAATAATGCAACAACTCGGCGATTTCTTTTTGTATGAAATAATTATTAACAAGATAAAACAATTGTTTTTAAACGTTGAATTAAATTCGATAATGTCTTTTTTACTAAACTATTTCGTCGTCGTCGTCTCTATCTCTCTCTCTCTTTCTGTGCGTATCCATTTACAACGATTATTTTCACAAGTTGTACTCATTAAGTCATTACTATGTTTGGAAAACAATGGCTATTACTACGCACGCCTGAGAATCGGCGGCACGCTTCAGCCACGACTGGCCGTGTCGAGTCCCCAGCTCTAACCAACT
>OY744521.1:203032472-203039972 GCA_963556195.1 Sepiola atlantica
GTCCGATATCTTTCTAGTTAGAATTCTTTCTAGAAAGAGATCCGATACTTACAGGAGAAAGGTTGCCAATATCCAAAGTGAAAGTGTTTTTGTGGAACGAACTTGATTCGAACTTGGCACACCCAGGTTGTCCGTCCGTGTAGTTAACCACTGAGCCGCAGTCACCTCCCACCACCTAATGATAATTATAATAATGTTAAGAAAATGTAAAAGAACCTACAGAATATCGAATGTATTAATAACATTCATTGTTTGTATAATTCAAAAGTATGTGTTAACACGTGTTAAATATTTGATTTTAAAGAAAATTCCTGTTTTTTTTTGTGTTCGGACAACAGTAAAAAAAAAACGTTACTTGTGTAACATCTGGTGGAAGCCCAGCACAAAATACTGATTATTTAAATATTGGATAAATGAATGGGAGAAAAATTGGATAAATGAATGGGAGAAAAAGTAATTCTACATAATTTTAATAAATAAATTGTCAATGTGTGATTATTTATTATTTCTGCCTTCAGCACAAGCCAAAAACCATGTTTTATTTTCTTCATAAAACAAACTGTAAAAGAGTTTGGTTTTGTAAGTTTAGTCTGAAAGTCTTTTACATTTTACTAGCTGGAAGATCCGACGTTGCTCGGGGTTGAATGAAAAATACTATGTACGTTTTCACTATGCTCATAACACCATATAACTTTTTGACTGCCCCGCCCCCATTTTTCCATTAACATAATTGGAAGAAGCTGAAATTTAGAAAACTCTCTAAATTAGTGTTATATATATATATGTATATGGTTTAAACATTAAAATCGGATATAAGTATTTTAAATTTTAAGGGGATTCTGCCCTCATAATTCCCTTTGTGGGACACATAAGGATTCATCACGTAGATAGGCACATAGAGAATCGAGACCACTTCCATGGTCGTGCCTAGAGGATTTTATACATATGATTTAAATTTCATTAAAATAGGATGTATTTAAAATATTAAGGGAGGTCCGGCCCCCATAGCTCCCTTAGAGGGTACTACAAATTCGGGACCACTTCAAGTGTCTTCCCCGGTGAATCTTATATATATGATTTTAATTTCGGTACTACTCCAGGATTTGCGCCTAATTTCCGTGACTGCTCGGCAGCAGCGAGTCGACAGCTCGCGGAAGCGTCCGAGACCTGCCGAGTCGAAAACGAGTCTGTAAATAAAACTGGGGAAAAAAACTGACCAATCAGGATGCTGCAAACCAGTTTATATCAAGCAGCCGATTAAAATTGGAAGGAACGCGAACACTAACTGAAAAAAAATGAATTTTGAGCAATTACTTTGCCGGTTGACGGCAAGACGAACAATATCTGACAGATATGCCTGGAGATGCCCCACCCAGGAATGCCGGGCTTGGATTTCTTTGCGATCGGGGACATTTTTTTCGCGATCAAAGTTGGAGATAGCTACCATCCTAAAGATGATCTACCTGTCGTCCCAGGATATGGCGACAGGGAAAAATCTACAAAAAGAATGCGGTATACTGTCTCCAACTACTCCTCTTCTGCCTGTATTTCGCTAAGCCCCCCCCCCCCAAAAAAAAGCGCTACCTCTCCGGGAAAAGATCCCAAATTCCCCCCGCCCCATAAAAAATCTATAAGAAAATTTTAAAAATTGCCTAATTGCAAAAAAAAAAAAAGTAAAAACAAAAACGGTTCAAAACTAACAAAAAAAAAAAACAGTTTATTTATTTCAGCTATGGGTTTGTTCATTTCTAAAAAGTAAAAAAATGGTTAAAAAATAAACAAAAAACAGTTTATTTATTTCAACTATGGGTTTGTTCATTTCTTTCATTTTTTTTTTTTTGATAAAAATATATGCATTTCTTTTTCTTTCCGTATATTCATCGTCTTATATTGTTGTCGTCTGCCAACCTTCCATTTTTTTTTTCACGATTTTTTGCGGTTTTGTTTATACAGCCTCGTTTTCGTCTCGACAACCTCGTTTTCGACTCGGCAGGTCTCGGACGCTTCCGCGAGCTGTCGGCTCGCTGCTGCTGAGCAGTCACGGAAATTAGGCGCAAATCCTGGAGTAGTACCGAAATTTCATCAAAAGATAATATATTTTAACTTTTAAGGAGGGTTCTTCCCACATATCCCCCTTAGGAATGCACGTAGAGATTCAGGACCACTACCATTGTCTTTTCCGGACAATTTTACATATGAACCTACTTTTAGTTTTTATGTGGATTCTCTATGGGGAACACACACATAGACATTGACATTTATACATATAGATGATATCTCATGCCTCTGAAAGAAATAGAAATATTTAAAATTTGAATGACAAGCAACATTATTTTCGTATTTTTTTTTTAGTTAATAATAATATAGAATGTTTTTTTTGTAATACCTTTTGAAGTCGAAGGAGTTTTATGATGGCCGACATCGGCGACTTCAAGGTCTGTCAAGCAATTGAAAAAAAACGGAGCGATTTCATTGGATAACACAGGTTGACATTTTTTTTTTTTACTGAAATGTTACCAATCAATAAGCACATGTTTATCGGCTATTTTTTCATGCTGATTTAAAAAGATCAAGTCCATTTTGCCTCATCACATCAGGTTTTGTCTCTAGATATGTAAGCCTATTACATGGGGAAAAGGCTATATTGTATAATTTCGTAGGGATATTCGTAGGCATTATATTGTTAAATGTTAGCAGGACTTCTTTCAAATTTGAGTATATAACTATAAATTGAAGAAAAACACCCTTGTATCATCAACAAAGTACCATCAGGAATATAAGTATCTGTTTTCTTTATGAATAGTTCACACTGTAGTGAAAAGAATTGGCATTTCCAGTTCTGTATCAACTTTGGAGGCTTTTATTTAAGTTTTATGTAAAAGTTAACTTTTTATAGTCTCATTCCCCAGGTGGAGATATATCTTATCTAAAATGATCATTTGTGGGAGTATAGGTAAATTAAAAAAAGCTGACAATGATATTTAAAAAATAAATCAATTCGCATGTGGTATGCACATTTGTAACAATAATAAAATGTATGGATGGAGAATTTAACACTATATGGCGGGCATGATGATCCTAAACCCGAATTGAGCAGTGGAAGTGGCACCGAATTGTTTCAACCTCGCTATAAATCGAAGAAATGTCAAAATCATGGGTTGCTAGTGAGGATCGAACTCACAACCTATGATAAACAAAACGACTGGTGATTGCACTGCAATAAGCAAGTTTATTTGAATATCTGATTTCCATTGATTAAACATTCACTGGTCGACATTTTCTTATTACGACCTAAATGTTAGTAAACAAATGAAACATGTTTTTGAGCTAGTTTTTCATGCTGATTATAAAAATCATGTATGTTTTTCCCCATCATGTCAAGTTTTCTCTGTACAGATAACACCTGTTGACTAGAATTTGTCGAAAATAGACCAAAATATCTTATATCATATCGTTGATCTAGGACATACAGTCGTAACTGATACACTCTAAACGACTATTGTTAACCCTTAAATCTTTATTTTTATATATTGGTTTGACATCGAAGATAGTGATTACCTATTTAGCAGGTGTGCTAATGCAACATCATACTAATACCTACTCACACTTGCCAACAGGCTTGTTGCAGATGTGAAACAAGTTGCAGTTTGACACATTTTCGTTGAATAGGCATTTTGTTGGAATGTGTCATATTTGTAATAAAAAGGCATTTAAGCGTTAAGCTAGAGAAATCAGTCGTGAAAAAAATAGTTAATTAAAAAATATCAAAAGCGATTTTTTTAGTAGTTTCGATCTTCTTCGTTAGGCCTTAAAATACCTCATTGCATCTGAACTTCTTACCAGATGGCAGAAATCCAAATTTCTTCACTATTAGAGTCATTCACCGGGAGAAGTTAATAAAAATCGAATTGTAGTGCATATCATTAAAAATATGGACTAATAACAAATATAAGCTTCAACTACTTATACAGAAACGCATGCCAAAAAACTAGATTCAACATTGAACAACACCTGCCGCTTAATCACTGGCTGCCTGAAGCCTACCAACCTGAACAACCTGCATCTCCTCACTGGCATTGCCCCTTCAGATCTGAGGCGGGAAGTTGCCAGCGAGTAGTGATCACAAAGGCTATCAGTGATGAACGACATCTCCTTCATAGATGTGAACCAACGGTTCAAGGATTGAAGTGAAGGAGAAGCTTCCTCAGCCATGTCGAACCCCTAACAACATCTTAGGAAGAGACCAGACTACAGCTGTGGACCAGACGGCTAAAAATACCCCCTCTTACTTACATGGGAATCCCCCTTCTTGATGCCCTCCCTCTCGGTTCAGAGGCACCCTGATTCCAGTGGAAAACACCTAACTGCCTGAAAACGGGAATGAGGCGATCAAAAGTTGCTATGAGTAGATGAGGCTACAAAACTGACCCAACCATCTGTGAATGTGGAGAGGATGACCATATGATGAAACACTACCTTATCTGCCCTTTACTGCCCAACCGGAAAGATCTTGCAGAGTACAACAATAATGAAAAGGACTGCTTAAAAAAATGGGAAACCGTCGTACAACATGCTTACAAGGACACGCGAAGAAGAACCAGACAGAAACGAAATGTAAATAATAATAAGCTATGAAATTCTAATTGGTTCTTTAATGTTTATTATTCAAAGGCAAGAAATCCTCTCTTTTGGGAAATTCTTTATTTGTTTCTTCTTTTGATACTTCAACAGTAATCAGCTAGCACGTTAATGACCCATCTTCCCTTGTAACATTCCTCCATCACCTTGAGACCCCGATGGAACCACTCACCTTGTTCATCACTATAGTCACCAACATTATCTGGAAACTCTTTAAGACGACTAAACCAGAAATGTATCTTAATACTCATCCAAGCTTTTGGTAGGACATGAAAAGTCCTTTCACCAACTTTTCATAGTCCGCAGCTTTTCGATCCCCAAGAAAATATTGGACGAAATAAACGAACGCAGTCCAAGTCTCCTTTTCTTCTTGTAACATCGAATGAACAAATTCTTCATCATTAATAAGCTTCCTTATTCGAGGCACATCAAAGATACTTCCTCTCAATTTTTCCTCGCTAAGACTAGCTTGTGATGATCCCAAGTATTCGAAACAATGTCCTGTTTTGTCAAGTGTTTTGACAAACTGTTTCATTAGGTCAAGTTTTATGTGAATTGGTGGGAAAATGATCTGATCCCGGTTAACTAATGCCGCATTTACAATGTTTTGTTCACCTACTAAAAGATGTTCTCTGATTTGCCCGTCTTTTTGTATTTGTGCACGGTTATCCCATTAGCAGAGGAGGCAGGGTACTTGATATAACCTGCTTGCTGAACGAGTAAAAAATTCAATATTTTTTATCAACGCATATGACCTATCCATACTTATTATATTCCAACAAGGATAAGACAGTTTTTATCCTTTGCATGTACAAAATGGCCAATAGCTATAGAACCTAAAATATTACAATTGTGCAGTAAAATACATTTAAAACTTCGCTTAGATGAACCCATGAATAACCTCCATTCAGACGCATTGTAACCCTTAATGCTGAGTTCAATCAAAAGGTTTTCTACATTTGTACAAAGAACAAATGAGTTCTTCAACTTGAAAACAAAACCTGACAAAATGAGCCTTCTCTCAATTTATGGTAGGATACACTCGTTCCACGAGTCAACAGATTTCTTTTTTTTTAATCTTGATGCAAAAATTTGAGATTGATCTTTTCAGAGATTAGGTTTGGTTTGGTTTGGTTGTTTTGTTTTACGGCATATCAACCCTCCTCGGGTTATTTAATGCCGAGTCCGGTCATTTTGGTAAAAGTTTTTATGTGTCAAGTTCTTTATATGTTCAAGCATTTATTCATGGTGTTTGGTTTGGTTGTTTTGTAGAAGAAAGATTTTGTTTTTATTTTTGGCTTTGCAGAACATGATTGAGTTTTGCAAAGGGAATGGAAAAAATAATAACATCAATGTTTGGTGCATTTTTGGTCAGGAAGCCGGTATCTTCAGACAGCCTGATCTGGTAGCACCAGATTTCAGAGATTAAAATCACGAATTAGATTATTCGACTGTGAAAATAAATGAGAGGTATGTGATGATTGTGTTTTGCTGTATTCCGATTCACTTCCAGTGGACATGCTCGAATCAGCTGTTTTATTAGGATGTGAATCAAGTTGGTCATCTGTCTGGATTTTGGCATGAAGATGTTCGTTTTCCCTTAAATTTTGCTGAGAGGTATGGAATGATGCAACTTGCAACAAAGGTAGTTCCCTGAATACTGGCACTCGATTTAGATCTGTATGTGTAACAGGCAAAGTGGTAGATGATAGGCTCGGATATTTTCATTTGTGTCGATTTTTCTTTCTGAAACCCTTTATTTTCACCATGCAAAAATGTTGAGTGATTTGATGATTCACGCTACAACTATATGTATTCCTAATCTTATATGATGATTTGCCTTCTTTATGGTCCAGGAATTAAGAAACCTATAACAAATGGAGCAAACAAAATGTGGAGCCCATAGCTTGTCGTGATCCCCAAGGGAAATTCCTAAATATGCTAGGGAACTTTTAATAAAATATGAGATCGATTTTCTCTCTGAAGTATATGTAAACTTTCCACAAATATAACAGAAAGAATCTGGACTGTTTTTGTAACATCTTCTTGTGCATACTAAAGCTGAAAAAATAAAACAAAAAATTAAAAAGTCAGTTTCCAGAGAGAATATGAATGAACATTTTGCAAAAGCAACACAAATACAGTGTCAGAAGGCAAGGATTTCAAAACCAAGTATTTTCTCACTTCTCCCCTTTCTTCCTCTTTCCCTTCCTCCTTGCTGAACTAGCAGATTTTAAACATTAATCATATCTGTTGAGTATTGATTTACTCCTCTCCAGGAGTTAGGCACAAGGCCAGTTTTTATCTTACTCCCACAAGTAAGATGTGACCCAAGGTCGGGTCGGGAAGGTGGGGTTTAAAAATTGCCTGGACAGCCCCGTCGGCATTCCCCGGTAGGGGCGGCTCAGGCAGTAAGCAATAAACTTACTCCTCCCCAAAGAGGGGAGGCGAAGCCTGGGAGGGTGGACCTCCTAGAACTGCACAGGACAGACCCATAGACAGGCGTAAATCAAGCCCCGAAGGCCAAGACAATACCAGTCTATGGGGTGCAGTATCCATCGGAACAGATACTACACTTTGATCTTAGCCAAAAGGCCAAGCAATGCTGTTGAGTATCCAATGAAATAAACGATGAATCTCTGTAAGTTTGTGTTACTGAAAGAATTATCTGGTAGGATAGTATATACAATCGATGAAATCGATTGGAATTTTGTAGGTGGAGTATCTAATGAATGCAAATTGATAATTTCTGTATTTCACTAGCTTTATAGAATCAAATATCGATTTGTCAGATGCAATACTACTTAGAATCTGACTGACTTTTTTCTTTATATATAAATATATATAGCGGGTCACACTTAA
>OY744521.1:203042472-203052472 GCA_963556195.1 Sepiola atlantica
ATTTTTTAAATGTATAAAAAGTGATCAATGAAGCAACAATAAAAATAACACTAACAAGAACAATAATATAACAACACGAAGTAGTAATAATTCCAACTCTAATATCGACAAATGTAAAAATTGTGCACTTTGTCCACTACAAAATAACTGCCTAACCAAAAGGCATTGTTTATCAAGTCACCATATTTGCCAGACAAAACCCGAATAAAAATACTACGTAGCTATAACCTCCCTAGATTTTAAATCAATGTATAAAAACCATAAAAGCACATTCAAGAACAAAAAACGCCGATGCGAAACATTAATAGCGAACCATTACTGTGAACTCCAACAAAGCGGACGCTTACCAATAATTTGAGTGGAAAATAGTACGTTGGGCCAGAACATGTAGATATTTAGATGACCCGTGTAGATTATGTTTGCACGAGGAGCTTGAAATTTTAAACTTAAAAAATCCCCAAAACTTAATAAATTGTAGAAGCGAAAAGTCAATAAACTGAAGGCATATAATAGACTTTACTTTAAGATAACCACATACATAACAAATAAATAAAATGAAATAAATAAAAACAAAATATTACTACCATCTAAAGTAGCAATGAATAACAAAATAAATAGAAAATAAATTATCCCAATCACACACGTGCTAAATAAAATAAGGTCAACTATTAACTCGACACATTCACAAAAGGAATGCGCTGCATCCAAACAAAACAAAAGTAAAAGATGTCAAGTAAAGGTCAGCCATTGGCTAATAAAAACACCAACCCGTGAGAGGTAAATAACAACGAATCTGATTGGTTAGGTAGCTAGACTAAACACCACGTAGATATATAAAGACAAACAGTAACAAAAAACTGCGAACGATTCACGACGGACGCCATAAACACTTTACTATATATATATATATATATATATATATATATATATATATATATATATAGTAGGATCAAAATAAACCAAAGTGAAAACTTTTAGTAGATGGAACCTATTGTGAAAAGGATTAGCTCAATATACGAGATAGAGCAATAGTAGAGATAGAAGAAACAAGAGTGATAAATATGCGACGATTGTCCAAATTTATTTCAAATTTCAATTGTTCAATGCAAGGTTGTCAGTAATAAACTAGTGTTTATTTTTCTTTCCTTAAGCCAAGGCTTTTCAAAGATCGAA
Source organism: Sepiola atlantica (assembly GCA_963556195.1). NCBI lineage: Eukaryota > Metazoa > Mollusca > Cephalopoda > Sepiida > Sepiolidae > Sepiola > Sepiola atlantica. Next base: position 203,043,646 of record OY744521.1, read on the forward strand.
ATCTTATCATCAGAGGAGAAATACAGATGGATAAGTTGGCTTTCGAAAAAACCAAAGTTCAAATATTTGAAAAATATGAGAATTATTATTAAAAATTATTAAAATAATTTTTGTCAAAAAACGTACTGAATGAAAAGAAAATTTCGTGAAAAAGATATGCAATTGTCCGGGTGGTAAGTTTCCGTTGAAAAAGTTCGGTGAAATTGTAGAAAGTGAAGAAAAACTCTTTGCATGGGAGCAGGTTGGAGAAGGTGCTCAAAAGTAGATAAGTCCAGATGCACTTAAAAGAGGCTGAGAAGAGGAAAACAGGCCATTTTTTTGATTTACTTCCGGGCCTAGTAAAACGGTAGGATCTCATACAAGGATTAACTCAGAATGAGACAAAAAAAACCCAAAGTTGATGAAAGTTTCAGATTTTGGGTCAGGATGGGGGGGTTAGGAGGTGCGGGGTAGTTTAAAAAGTCGCTTTGTGAATTTGGGGGAAAAGAAAAGGAGGACGGGTTGGCATGGGGATGTAGATAAAGTGGCAGGTGGGTTAAGGGTGCGGGCGAGCGGTAGGGTGTAGGTTTTGGGGGTGGGGTTAATCTTAAATGGTGAATGGGTATAGAAATAGTTGATTCTAAAAATAGAAATAAAAAAATGTGAGCTTCCAACATTTCAGGCGGCTAAAGGCAGATTAAATTGTAGTTATCAGATATGGTTTCAGGGTGTTTAAAGAATAAAGAATAAAGTATAATTAGTGAAAGCATGGTATAATAAATATAGGAATGTGAGAGAGTGGATGATTAAAATTAAAAAATTAAAAGATTAAAATTTAAATTTAAAAAGCTAGGGAATAGTTAATTAAAAAAATTTATTTATTTATTTTTAATTTAAAACCAAATTAAGGGTTAGATGAATAATTTGGAGGGACATTAAATGACCAAGGAGATAAGGGGGGGGGGAATAAATTAATGGGAAAAGGGTTAGTGAAATTAAAGGTCAAGTCTGTTCTACTCAGGTAATTGAAATTTAGGAGAGGGGAACAATGTAAGGGATAAGGATAGATTGTTAGAAACAATTTGTTTCGATTTCTAGTAATAGGGGTGGAGTTGGGTTGGTTCAATCAAAAATTTGAGTGCAGTGTCAATTTTATAATCTATGGTTTAAATGGTGAGTGAGTCGTAACAGGGTAATAATTAACAGTTACAGTTTAAATTAAATTAGATATATAAGGGAAACTTGCAAGGGGTTTCCAAGTAGTATGAACATATGATTTGGGAGGGGGGGGGTGCAATTGGTCAAAGATAAGATAAGTTAAACAAAGAGAGAATGGGCCGATAGAAAGTGGCTCGCGAGTATTTAGAGGGATTAGGATTATACAAAAATAGGCCAAAATAAGTAGTTATGTAACTAGCTCGAATCAATCAAATAGTTAAAAGGATTACTCAAAGGGGGTTATGGAGGCTATTAAGGAGATAGGACAGAAATGCTAGTAACAGTTTATATAATATAAGTGTTATTAAGCAGACCTGCGTTTTGAAGCTAGTGTGTTAGAGAGCTGATAAGAATTACAGGGGGGTATTAATGGACCCAATTGGAGGGGAATTCAAATGTCGTAGTTAAAATGATAACAAAAAGAAGTTACAGGGGAATATGTTGCAAATAGGAAGAGTCCAAATATAAGGACTATATAGTGGAAGTGTAGGGGATAATAAGGGGGGGGAAGAGAGGCCAAGAAGGAGTTTGTAGGTGGGATTACGGACAGGAGAAACAATGAGATAAATATAAGGGGTTAGGAGTGGAGCTGAAGCAAAAGGATAAAAGGAGCCATATTGCAGGAGAGGTATATAAGTCTAGATATTAGGTATGTTAATGATCGGTGGAGAGTTGGAGGAGTAATGTTAGTTCAATCTACTGATAGTGTTCCGGGTAGATGTAGTTGTTAGGTGTAATGGGGATGAACAATTTATTGGGAGGGTTAATTAGTGAGATTAGGGGCGTTAAGAATAGAAGTTACAAGGTTCCCCTGGGATATAGTTTAGAGATTTGTCAGATGTTAAAGAATAGGGGGAGTTATTGGTTGGGAGGAGGAGTGTCAAAGGGAGTGATGAAATTAATGTATTTAAATTTTCGTTTGTGTCTGCAATTTGAAATAAGTTCATTTTTGGAGTTAATGACATTTAAGTTCTTGTGTGCTGTAGCTATCATATAAGTTTCCAAGGTACATAGTTGGCAGAATGCAGAACCAGGAGTATATGCGTTTGACTTTTTTAATATAGACCAACTTAGGGAGTAGGGGGTATTTTTGATGTGAAAGCTTTTTATTAGGTTGGAAAGAGAGGTGCTAGTGGTACCATTACTATTGTGTTTAAAAGAGTAGATATGGTTAGAGATTCGAGTCTTTATGGGGAAAGCACTGGCACCAATATAGGTATGCATTTTGTGGGGGGTTATTGTTGTATTATTTGAGTTGTTTATATTATTGGGGGTGCTTACGGTTTGTATGCTCGGATTCAAGTCAAAGTTTAAGTTAGGGTTATTAGTTGGGGACGGTAGGGTGTCTTGGGGGATGAGATCGGATCCATTATTAGTTGGTGGTAGTTGTTGGTCAGTGTGGAGAGTGTTATTTAGTGGAGGGGGTTGTTGATGGGGATTGTTGAGGGGAAAAGGGGGAGATTGTATGTTGGCATTATTTTGCATATTGGTATTAATCTGTGTAGTGGTGTATTGTTTAACAGTACAGGAATATATGACGTTACTTTGTATGCAATCACCGTTTAATGGTCATTCTCTGGATTTTTGGCAGTTGCAGTTCTTAGTGGGGTGTATGGTAGGTGCTGTTTGTTGGGCAGATTTAATTTTTTTGTTGTTAGATGTGATGATGGTTTGTGCTATATTGGGCATTGTGGTGTAAGAAATTTTAATAGAGTTCTTGTTTAAAATAGTGCTGTATTTATGTGGGTGCTTGAACGAGTTATCTAAAATTTTGAAAAATTCCCTAGCTATGTTAGTTTTTACATTGCAATTATAGGGTGGATTAAACCAAATATTATCCTTTCTTCTAGTTTTTTTATTTTTATTTTCACTGTGTTCTTGGGGGTTAGCTGTTTTAACTATATTAATAGTTTTAGTATGTCCATTTGCATATTTCTTAGGTTTCTTGGGTATCGTGGTGCTAGTTCTTTGTCTATCTTGTGTAGCCATTTTGTAGGTAATAACATTTAAAGGTTTATTCCCCTGGAGGGGGGGATTATTTTCATATTTAATTTTATCAGTGTATCCCGAGTTAAGAAGTGCGTTATTATAGAAACTAGAATTTTGATCGAAGATAGGTTTATTAGCTGAAAGTCTCGAAATTCTATTTGAAATTGAAGGGACTATTGAGTTAATGATGGATTTAGGGTGGTTAGAGTGCTTATGTACGTAAAATAAGGTTAGATTAGGTTTGTGGTAAGGGCTAAATGATTCGGAGTTTAGGTCTAGTGTTAGGTCAAGGAAATTAGATATTCTTTTCTCGGGTTCTATGGTTATGGTTAATCCGAAGTTTTTAAAGAACTTGTGTAGGTTTTTTTTTGGTGTTGTTGTATTGTCTGGGTCTCTCCCTAGAGATAAAGAGCGCATCGTCTCTGTAGAGTCCACCGTGTAAGTGTCCGAATTCAAGCTTTAATTGTCTCAATAAATATAATCCTACTAGGTCAGTAACTTGGGCAGAGTCTGAAGCTCCCATGGTGATATCAAAGTTGTTGGGGCTATCTTTCCTAGTCCAAAATTTATTGTCAAATTCTAAAAGGGATCTCCTGGCTAAAATTATTAGATTTTTTTCAGAGTCTGTGATATCTGAATTATTCTTAGCGAAAATAAGAGCTTTGTTTAGTAGGATAGGAGAGATAGACTGATAATAATTGTCAATGTCGAAAGTGATGAAGTTCAAGTTAGAATTAGATTTATCTTTGAGGTTTAAGAACCAGTTGGAAACCTCTCCAGATGATTGCCAAAGGGAGTATGTAATTTTAGCTTTTAATGTAGGAATGATTCTATCTAGGATATTTTTGCTTATAATGCCTATGTCCGATTTGGAAGGGCAGATTAGTCTAATGGAGGGGTTTTCATGAAAATTTATTTTGTGGTCTTTTAAAGTACATCTGGGTGTAGCAGGAGTGAAGATTTCAGCGTAATTCAGGATGTTAAAAGAAGTTAACAAGGATTTAGCTTCATTGTTAATGCTATTTAAAATGTTGTCAGAAGAGGTTTTATATGATTTGTTCAATTCTTTGTAGATTAAATCTTTGTAATCAGAATATTTCAATTTGTAGTAGTTTTTAGTTTTATCTGCTGGGACTATAATATCAGGGAGCTTTTTGATCTTGTTAGTGAAATTGTTAATTTTTTTGATGAACGGGTTAGAATGTTTATTGTGCTTTTTGAATTTTATGTGTCTAATTAAGTTGAATAAATCATTTTCAAAGTTATTGAGAAGATCATTTTCCTTGGGGAAATGAGATGTTTTTAGGCCGTACCTGGATGCAGTTAGACGTCCCAATCTTTTTATTTCCCTGGAGGAGTTCATGGGGAGTGTAAATCCTTTGAGTTCTGGAGAAGAGATGGTATTTCCGTCATTTTTCCGGTTTTTATTTTTTGAGTTTAGGTCATGATGGAAGGCTCTCCATCTTACGTTTGTAATGAACTTTTTCATGGATTGTATGAGTTTGCGAATGTAGGCTTCATTTGAAGGGATCGGAATGTTTTTTGCTGAGAGTGGAAGAAATTCCTTGCTGAACATTTCACAAAATAGGAGAAAGAAGCTCAACTTGGTAGGAGCTTTAAGTAGGATCAAAATAAACCAAAGTGAAAACTTTTAGTAGATGGAACCTATTGTGAAAAGGATTAGCTCAATATACGAGATAGAGCAATAGTAGAGATAGAAGAAAAAAGAGTGATAAATATGCGACGATTGTCCAAATTTATTCTTAACGCCCCTAATCTCACTAATTAACCCTCCCAATAAATTGTTCATCCCCATTACACCTAACAACTACATCTACCCGGAACACTATCAGTAGATTGAACTAACATTACTCCTCCAACTCTCCACCGATCATTAACATACCTAATATCTAGACTTATATACCTCTCCTGCAATATGGCTCCTTTTATCCTTTTGCTTCAGCTCCACTCCTAACCCCTTATATTTATCTCATTGTTTCTCCTGTCCGTAATCCCACCTACAAACTCCTTCTTGGCCTCTCTTTCCCCCCCCCCTTATTATTCCCTACACTTCCACTATATAGTCCTTATATTTGGACTCTTCCTATTTGCAACATATTCCCCTGTAACTTCTTTTTGTTATCATTTTAACTACGACATTTGAATTCCCCTCCAATTGGGTCCATTAATACCCCTCTGTAATTCTTATCAGCTCTCTAACACACTAGCTTCAAAACGCAGGTCTGCTTAATTTTTCAATCCAACCCTGGCCCATAACACTTATATTATATAAACTGTTACTAGCATTTCTGTCCTATCTCCTTAATAGCCTCCATAACCCCCTTTGAGTAATCTTTTTAACTATTTGATTGATTCGAGCTAGTTACATAACTACTTATTTTGGCCTATTTTTGTATAATCCTAATCCCTCTAAATACTCACGAGCCACTTTCTATCGGCCCATTCTCTCTTTGTTCAACTTATCTTATCTTTGACCAATTGCACCCCCCCCTCCCAAATCATATGTTCATACTACTTGGAAACCCCTTGCAAGTTTCCCTTATATATCTAATTTAATTTAAACTGTAACTGTTAATTATTACCCTGTTACGACTCACTCACCATTTAAACCATAGATTATAAAATTGACACTGCACTCAAATTTTTGATTGAACCAACCCAACTCCACCCCTATTACTAGAAATCGAAACAAATTGTTTCTAACAATCTATCCTTATCCCTTACATTGTTCCCCTCTCCTAAATTTCAATTACCTGAGTAGAACAGACTTGACCTTTAATTTCACTAACCCTTTTCCCATTAATTTATTCCCCCCCCCCCTTATCTCCTTGGTCATTTAATGTCCCTCCAAATTATTCATCTAACCCTTAATTTGGTTTTAAATTAAAAATAAATAAATAAATTTTTTTAATTAACTATTCCCTAGCTTTTTAAATTTAAATTTTAATCTTTTAATTTTTTAATTTTAATCATCCACTCTCTCACATTCCTATATTTATTATACCATGCTTTCACTAATTATACTTTATTCTTTATTCTTTAAACACCCTGAAACCATATCTGATAACTACAATTTAATCTGCCTTTAGCCGCCTGAAATGTTGGAAGCTCACATTTTTTTATTTCTATTTTTAGAATCAACTATTTCTATACCCATTCACCATTTAAGATTAACCCCACCCCCAAAACCTACACCCTACTGCTCGCCCGCACCCTTAACCCACCTGTCACTTTATCTACATCCCCATGCCAACCCGTCCTCCTTTTCTTTTCCCCCAAATTCACAAAGCGACTTTTTAAACTACCCCGCACCTCCTACCCCCCCCCCCCCATCCTGACCTCAAATCTGAAACTTTCATCAACTTTGGGTTTTTTTTGTCTCATTCTGAGTTAATCCTTGTATGAGATCCTACCGTTTTACTAGGCCCGGAAGTAAATCAAAAAAATGGCCTGTTTTCCTCTTCTCAGCCTCTTTTAAGTGCATCTGGACTTATCTACTTTTGAGCACCTTCTCCAACCTGCTCCCATGCAAAGAGTTTTTCTTCACTTTCTACAATTTCACCGAACTTTTTCAATGGAAACTTACCACCCGGACAATTGCATATCTTTTTCACGAAATTTTCTTTTCATTCAGTACGTTTTTTGACAAAAATTATTTTAATAATTTTTAATAATAATTCTCATATTTTTCAAATATTTGAACTTTGGTTTTTTCGAAAGCCAACTTATCCATCTGTATTTCTCCTCTGATGATAAGATTTCGATCTTTGAAAAGCCTTGGCTTAAGGAAAGAAAAATAAACACTAGTTTATTACTGACAACCTTGCATTGAACAATTGAAATTTGAAATAAATTTGGACAATCGTCGCATATTTATCACTCTTTTTTCTTCTATCTCTCTCTCTCTCTCTCTCTCTCTCTCTCTATATATATATATATATATATATATATATATATATATATATATATATATCATGGACTCTCCCGTCGATTTCGACGTGTGTGGTCTTGACAACTTAAAATTTGTTTAGTCTACGATGGATGTAGCATGCTTACATTTATTCAATCGTAAATGGCATTTGAGTCCTGCGAGAGATTTGCAAACCAGCCGACAATGGCTGCAAGAAGGAAGATCTTGAGAAAAATCGGCTGGGATACTTGTAGATGTTTTTGTTCTTTCGCGTCTTTCGCGCTGTTGATCAATGGCAGTTACAGAGAACCGCCTGATGCCCCTCTGGCAGTCAGATCGCCATTCCTTCCGTCGAGAAGCAAGCTTTTCAAAATCACGATAAGCAATATGCAATACATATATTAATCTTTAAATTCTTAGGAATATATTACAGAGTCATTTGAAACATTATAACGTTGATTTGATTTCGATTGCATGCATAAAACAACCTTACAACGACTTATTTATAGAAATTCAGACTATGTAGATGGGTTTTATGAGAGGTGCTTTCGACTTCTCGGTCTACCACGCTTCAGTTTGTAATAGTATTTTCAACGCTAAACGCGTAGATTGAATGGACGCATCTTAATTTAGATGCGTCCAAGCATCTCAATAGAAGTTTTTTTTTTATCTATCGTGCAGTTCCTATTTCCTCACGAAGGCAGAATAAGACAGAAATTCGTTTATTTTAATGCGGGGGAAACCCAGCTCCTCAAAAAGGGCACTCTGGATTAGGACAAAAATTAAAATTAAAATTGCCTCCTTCTAGAAGGATTTATCCCTCACTGACCGAGGACAGAAAAGATGAAGGGTAGGATCAGAACAGATACTACACTTTCCTCCTAACATCGTTTAGTTTGTCATGCTTAAAATTTGCAATATCATTTTCGTCGGTCTATTACGCTTAAGTTTGAAAATAGAATTTTCGTTGGTCTGTCAGGCTTCAGTTCGAAATAGGATTTTCGTTGGTCTGTCAGGCTTCAGTTCGAAATAGGATTTTCGTTGGTCTGTCAGGCTTCAGTTCGAAATAGGATTTTCATCGCTAAACGCGCAGATTGAATGGACGCATCTTAAAAATATGTATTCTTAGTTTAGTTACGGCATAATCGCGTTGACACACCGGTTCTCGAATTTAAGCGACGTGGAACCTGGCCAGTACCAGATGGGTGACCATTTGGGAATGTTAGGCGCTGTATCCCATCTTCCCATGATCGGCATATACATGCAGCTGGAAACCGATTCTCCGCTTTTGAATTTGATATTCCTTGTAATGTTCCTCCTTCTGAGGAAGCCAGCAGAGCCCGTCCAGGGCTAATACCACGCCAGGTATTACCGGTTCGGTTTTCAGTTAGTGATGGAATACGTCTTGTATGATTCTCCAGCTCTTGTGAATACTAGCCCAATCTTATAATACTAAACCAGCAGTGACAGTTTCATATGTGGATTCTCTCGATGTCATCTCTTGGTTTTTGTACGCTCATTACTTTTCGTATTGTTGTTCTTTTTGTTCTTACTTTTGCTGGCGTTTTCTCGATACTCTCTTGGTTTTCGTCTTTCTTCTTTTTTTATTTTGTTTCGTTTTTCTTTTGCCTAACACATCTATAAAGGCATTTCTTCGCATCACTTATTTAAATCTATAGTTTATTTTCTACGCCAACACATCCATTGTCA